>JAKUCV010001094.1:3244-258878 GCA_028386065.3 Turnera subulata | reverse complement strand
CAGGGTCGAGGTCGTGGAGGTTCTGGAGCTCCGAACCGCGGAGGTGCGACTCAGTCTGCTGCAGCTCCTAGGGTTTATGCCATCACCCGAGAGGAGGCTGCTGATGCTCCAGATGTTATAGCAGGTACCTTTATGGTTTTTGGTCAGTTTGCACATGCTTTAATTGATCCAGGTTCTACACATTCTTTTGTATCACGTGCATTCACGACTACTCATAACATAGAGGATGATAACCTTAGTAGACCCCTAAGAGTCCGTTTACCCACTGGGGATATGGTAGTTGTTGATCGAGTTTGTAGGAATGTGTCGATAGAGTATGATAGTGAGGGTTTTCCTTCTGATCTTGCTGTCATGGATTTGGGAGAGTTTGATGTTATCTTAGGCATGGACTGGTTTTCCAGACATCAAGCAGTAGTCGATTGTCGGGCCAGGGAAGTGTCCTTATCTTCTTTGTTGGGGCGTAGATTGGTGTTTGTTGGAGAACGAAGAGTTCTATCGGCGTGCTGTATCCCGGCCATCCAGGCTTTCAGGATGATCCGAGAGGCTTGTGATGCATTCCTTGCTCATGTGGTCGATTCTTCGGTACCAATACCTGGAGTGGAGGATATTCCTATTGTTCGGGAGTTTCCCGATGTTTTTCCTGATGATTTACCTGGTTTGCCTCCGGAGCGGGAGGTGGAGTATACAGTTGACTTGGTACCGGGAGTTGCACCTATTTCTATACCGCCCTACAGGATGGCTCCGGCAGAGCTTCAGGAGTTGAAGAAACAACTGGAGGAGTTGTTAGACAAGGGTTTTATTAGACCGAGCATCTCACCTTGGGGTGCCCCGGTCTTGTTTGTGAAGAAGAAGGATGGCAGTATGCGGATGTGTGTGGATTATAGGCAGTTGAACAAGGTGACTGTGAAGAACAAGTATCCTTTGCCTAGGATAGATGATTTGTTCGATCAGTTGCAGGGTGCATCTGTGTTCTCGAAGATTGACCTGCGATCTGGTTACCATCAGGTTCGGATTGTAGAGCAAGACATACCGAAGACTGCATTCCGCACTCGGTATGGTCATTATGAGTTTGTGGTTGTTCCATTTGGTCTGACTAATGCACCGGCAGTATTCATGTGTATGATGCAGCAGGTTTTCCATGAATTTCTGGACCGGTTTGTGGTGGTGTTCATTGATGATATCTTGGTCTACTCGAGTAGTAAGGTCGAACATGAGGATCACTTGAGACAGGTTTTGCAGAGGTTGAGAGAAGAACAACTTTATGCCAAGCTCAGCAAGTGTGAGTTTCGGTTGGATAAGGTTGCGTTTATAGGGCATATTGTGTCCGGTGAGGGTATTAAGGTGGATCCGGCCAAGATTAAAGCAGTCATGGAATGGGAGCCACCGAAGAGTGTATCTGAGATAAGAAGTTTTCTTGGACTTGCTGGTTACTATCGGAGGTTCATTGAGGGTTTTTCCTTAATAGCGGGTCCCATGACTAAGCTATTGAGGAAAGACTGTGCTTTTGTTTGGGATGACAGTTGTCAGAGGAGTTTTGAGGAGTTGAAGAGTCGGTTGACTTCTGCACCAGTTTTGACTGTTCCGAGTCCCGGAGTGGAGTACACGGTGTTCAGTGATGCTTCAGGTCTGGGCTTGGGTTGTGTTTTGATGCAGGAGGGTCGGGTGATTGCTTAGCCTCCCGGAAGTTGAGAACTCACGAGAAGAACTATCCGACCCATGATCTGGAGTTAGCTGCAGTGATCTTTGCTTTGAAGATCTAGAGACACCATCTGTACAGTGAGAAGTGTCGGATTTTCACGGATCGCAAGAGTTTGAAGTACATCATGACCCAGAGGGAGCTTAACATGAGGCAGAGACGCTGGATTGAGCTTCTGAAGGATTATGATTGTACTATCGAGTACCATCCGGGCAAGGCCAATGTTGTTGTAGATGCATTGAGCCGAAAGAGAGTGGTTACTGCGAATGCGGACTCGGTTTCTTATGCTTTGCCTTCCTTAGTGGAGCTGAGGTCGTTGGATGCACAGTTGGAGGAGGATGTTACTGGGGCTTTGCTTGCTAGTTTGAGCATCCGGCCGACCTTGCGAGATAAGATCATGGAGTTGCAGTATGGAGATCCTCATTTAGCAGAGTTGCGGGATAAGGCTCTCGGTGGAGAGAGTTCTAGTTTCTATGTCCGGGAGGATGGTGCTCTGATGACCGGAGATCGGTTGTGTGTTCCGGATGTTGATGACTTGAGGAGATGGATTATGGATGAAGCGCATAATGCGCCGTATGCTATGCATCCGGGTAGCATCAAAATGTACCAGAACTTGAAGAGTCATTATTGGTGGCCCGGGATGAAGAAGGATGTTGCGGAGTTTGTGGCTCGCTGTATGACTTGTCAGCAGGTGAAAGCCGAGCATCAGGCTCCTGCAGGTAAGTTGAGATCTTTGACTATTCCGCAGTGGAAGTGGGAGCATATCACTATGGACTTTGTTATCGGGTTACCGAGGACCCGGGGTCGACATGATGCCATCTGGGTAATTGTCGACAGGTTGACCAAGTCAGCTCATTTCCTACCGATTCAGCAGACGGATACAATGGATAAGCTGACGAGGTTGTATGTTTCGGGTGTTGTCCGTCTACACGGAGTTCCACTATCCATTGTGTCGGACAGGGACCCGAGGTTTACTTCCCACTTCTGGAAGAGCTTACAGTCAGCTTTGGGTACTAAGCTGAATTTTAGTACTGCGTTCCATCCGCAAACCGATGGGCTGTCGGAGAGAACCATACAGACGCTGGAGGATATGCTTAGAGCCTGTGTGCTCAATTTTAGTGGTTCATGGGATGAGACATTACCGTTGGTTGAGTTTTCCTATAACAACGGGTATCACTCCAGTATCAGTATGGCGCCATATGAGGCTTTGTATGGGCGGAAGTGTCGTAGTCCGATCTGTTGGGATGAGGAAGGTCTGAGACAGTGATTGGTCCAGACCTAGTCCAGGAGACTGTTGATCAGATCGAGGTGGTTAAGCAGTACATGAGGGCTGCTCAGGACCGGCAAAAACGTTTTGCCGATAAGCATCGTCGGTAGATGGAGTACAATGTTGGTGACAGAGTCTTCCTCCGTGTTGCTCCCTGGAGAGGTGTTATCCGGTTTGGGAGGAAGGGCAAGTTGAGCCCTCGTTATATTGGTCCTTATGAGATCTTGGAGCGGATTGGTCCGCTGGCCTACAGGTTGGCTTTACCGGAGGAGTTGTCACGCATACATGATGTATTCCATGTTTCGATGTTGAGGCGTTATCGATCTGATCCTAGTCATGTTGTATTCCCGACAGAGGTGGAGGTTTCTGAGGATTTGACTTATGTTGAGGAGCCGGTTGAGATTCTTGCTCGGGAGGAGCGACAGTTGAGGAATCGAGTTATTCCGATGGTTCGGGTTAGGTGGAGCCGTCATTCTCCGAATGAGGCTACTTGGGAGGTTGAGTCCCACATGCGGGGACAGTATCCCCATTTGTTTTGATGTTTCATATCCTATAATTTCGAGGACGAAATTTCCTTAAGTGGGGTAGAACTGTAACGCCCCGAATTTTCATAATTTGATTTTTTCGGAATTTTCAAAAATTTTATTCCAATTTTACCCTTGAGGTATTTTCGAGTTTTAGTCGAGGAAATAAATTATCATGCCGTGGAAATGTAAATTTTAAGTTGGTATTGTTCATGGCTCGGGTCCCGTGGAGAACGGATTCGAGATCGGGGTGAAACGCGAGGTTTAACGCGGTTTCTAATGAAACTACGTCGTTTTAAAAAGATGGAAAAAAAAAGAGGCGTTGACTGGCCAAGGGCGGGTTGACCGCGCCCTAGTCCAAAACGGCGTCGTTTTGGACCAGGCCGGCTCAACCCTAAAAATCCTTCCCCTCTTCTCTTTTCTCTTCCTTTCTCTTATTTCTCTTATTTCTTTTCTTTTCTCACCGTCGGCCGCCGCTCCCATCTCCCCTTTTTCTTCTTCTTTCTCTCTTCTCCTCTCTCCCTCTCTCTCCCTCTTGTCTTCCCCTCTCCTACAACCTTTCCCCACGAAACCTTCCTCTCTTCAAGTCGTGAAGGTGTCGGCTCTAAGGCCAGACTCCCTTCCTCCTTCCTTTTCCAAGTTCACGAGCCGTCGCCGCCGCCGCCGTCGCTTGGGTCGGGTAAGCCTTTGACTCCCTTCTCCTCCCTTCCTTTATTTCTTCCTCTCTTTCTTTTATTTCGGGGTTTGGGGTTGCTAATTCCGTTTTGGTAGACTAACCCGATTTGGGGTTCTTTTTCTTCTCTGTTCATGGCGGTCGGGTGTGTTGCTTAGTTTGTGGACGGTGGTTTGGGTGGCGGATTCGTGGCTATTGGTGGCTGTGTGGGTGTCGTTCTTGGAGCAGAGGTTTCCTCTCCAGGGGGGGCTCGGGATTTAGTCGTTCGTCGGGTCCGGCAGACCGCTGGGTGGTGTTTCACGGGTGCTGCTGTTGTTGTCATGCTCGGGTTCGTCATCCGGCTTTGCTTTCGGTAAGGACCCAGATCCCCTCTTTGTTTTCTTTCCAATTCGTGGTTGTTTTGCTTCGAAGAATAGCTCTTGGGGTCAGTTGATCTTGGATGGTTTGAATAACTGTTGGTTTATTTGGGTTCGGCAGTGTTAGTGGAGCGTGCTCCTTGGTTGTTCGTTGGGGAACTGTTCCGGCGAGGAGTTCACCGAAATCCGGCGAGGCTCGAGAATTTTCCGGCGAAGGCACGGGTTTCTGTTCCGACACTCAACGGTATTACCTCGACGTGTAATTTGAAGTTTTCAATTTCATTCATGGCATGTACTTATTATATCGGATTGGATTATGTATTATTGTTAATGTACTTAATAGAAAACGAGAACGGGAATTGGTGTGGAATATAACCGGGTAAATACCGACACGGGTAGAACCTTAGGCCGGGATGGACTTGGACTCGGGAATGACCTTGGACTTAAGTAACGGGCTTTGAGCCCAATCCTATAACCGATTAACTAAGGACTTAAGGAAGTGGGCTTTAGGCTCGGAAATTGAATTTGGGCTTAGATTGGGCTTTAGGCCGGAAATTTGTAAGGGACATTATGAGTGGGCCAAAGGCCGGGAATTTCTTTTGGACTTAGTTGGGCTTAAGCAAGTGAACCTTAGGTCCTGACACTCGGAGTCT
This sequence comes from Turnera subulata, assembly GCA_028386065.3. Taxonomy (NCBI): domain Eukaryota; kingdom Viridiplantae; phylum Streptophyta; class Magnoliopsida; order Malpighiales; family Passifloraceae; genus Turnera; species Turnera subulata. The sequence goes on along the minus strand of JAKUCV010001094.1, from coordinate 253,709 downwards.
TAGTGAGAGGACATTAAGTTGGGTTTAGACCCGGGAAATTCATATTGGCTAACTAGGGACGGGTTTTTAACTCAGTTGAGCATAATAGTTACATGCATGCACGTCTTTATTGTTTATGTTTGTAATTTGTTGTGTGTGCCGGTAATCAGGCACGGGTAATACCTCGGGAGCTGGAGGATCGGTTTTGGGAAAAGCTCCACAGGACAATCGTCGTTGAGGTGACTTTATATGTCTTTTTATGATTGTTTGCATGAGCTCGTTGGATTGGTTTGTTTGAGTTGCATGCTCGTTTGCTAACATGCTGTGATCCACTATTGTGTGCCAAAGTGTACTGTTTTGCTTAAGAGCTGGATATTCCTATTGTTATGGTTTATAATATGTGATGTGATTTTGGGTGCTTTGTGTGATGTGTTGTGGGTCGGAGACCCGGTTATCTGATTGAGATGTTTTTATCACACTACCCTGTTAGATCACAACTAATGGCACACATAAACTCATAATCTGTGAATAAAGATAATGGACAGTAGAAGTTAGGCTACTGTGTGCTGATGACTGGTTGTTTCGAGCGGGAAGTGATACCCCTCGGGTTTGCATGCGGGTTAGCATGTGGTATGCGGATTTGCATATGGGTCTGTGATGACCGGTTTCTACCTCCCTCCTTCTACCTCCCCCTTTCTACCTCCCTCTTTCTCTCTGTCTCTCTCTCTCTCTCTCAATGGATTTGTTTGGGCTTCGTGCCTGGTTTTTATTTGGGCTTATGCCTGGTTGTCTCATGAGACGGGACCGAGCTCGACGCACACAGTAGGGGCCCTGAATAATAAATCATAATAAGAAAACTTAACACACAACAGTTGGAGAATAATGAACTGTATGCTTGATTATGTTTGCATGTTAGTACTGATTGTTGTATGTTTGCATGCTTGTCTTGTTGCTCTTCTTTCCTTTCGGACTTGATCTGCACACTCTCATAATTAGACTTATACTGCTCACTGAGTAGGCGACTCACATAATCGCCAACGTAGTTTTTCAGACCCATAGATAGCGTGCAGTCACTTTCTTCTTTTCCCGGAGTACGGACGTGGACATTCCAGCAGGTAGCCGTGCTTGTTCTCCCGGTTAGATCCATAGTGTCGGCATGCATACTGTTTTGTTTCTCATATTTTTATTCCATTGATTCTTCCGCTGCATTGGTTTTTATTTGAGATGTCACTGTTGATTTTGGATTATTCAGTCGGCAGATTGCCGGGATTTACTATTGATGTTGTATCGGCAGGATGCCGGGTTTGATTTGAGGCTTGCTAAGCCGGTTTGACTATGTTTGTTATGACATCTCTTTTTATTAAGAATTTTGGATATTGTTGATATCGGATTTTGTGTCCCGGGTTTCAGGGGTATTTTGGTAATTTCCTTTATTTAAGTATTCTATTTGTAAAATTGGGACACAGGTGTTTCATGTTTCCTCATGCCGAGGTTTGTGCATTTCATCTTGGGTGTTACCTCATGCCGAGGTTTGTGCATTTCACCTTATGTCCACCTCATGTCGAGGTTCATCCCGTGTCTTGGTGCTACCTCATGTCGAGGTTTGTTCATTTCATCTTGTGTCCACCTCATGCCGAAGTTCATCTCATGTCATAGTTGTTACCTCATACCGAGGTTCATCTTAAGTTTGGTCAATACCTCATGCCGAGGTTTGTATCTGGATGTCACCTCGTGCCAAGGTTTGTGTCTAGGAATTACCTCATACCGAGGTTCGTGAATACCAGGTGTTCGGTTTTCGTTTGGCCTCCTCACTTCACCGTTTGCAGCTTCTGATCTGTATGTCTCAAGATCGGCTCATCTTCAAGGTTTGCATGGGTTGGACGCCTGGCTTGTTATTCTCTTATGTCTAGACACCTGGGTCTGGGTTCCTTATGGCTAGGTTCTTTTTCTTTCTGATTGTACTCATGTCTGGTTTTTTTTCTAGCCCTACTCATGTCTGGACGCCTGGGTCTGGATACCTCACTTCTCTCTTTTTGGTTTCGCAAAGGCTGGGCCTTGGCCATAAGATTGGGTTCTAGACTCTTTCTAGTCAGGTTCACTCCTCCCTGGTTTCTCTCATGACTGGGCATGCTGGATTCACTCATGACTGGACGCCTAGGTCTAGATACCTCACTTCTCTCTTTTAGGGTTTGTAAAGGTTGGGCTTTGGTTTTGACTGGGTTCCTCACTCACCTCCTAGAGTTGACTTGACTCTCTTTTCTTGCAACGGCCTGGCTTTGGCTATGTGATTAAATCGGTATGGGCTAAACCGGGTTGACTAATATACTTAGGTTCGGGTTGGAATTTGAGTCATCACAGGTCGGATTAGTGTTTGTCCTTTCAGTATTGCCTCACAGGTCTCCTCATGATCGGGTGTCACTTAATGACCTTGTTCTCTCATCCCTCAGTAAGGATATTGCCTCATGGTTGGATTGCCTGGATCCCATGCCCCTAGATCACCTAGTCAAATATGTCGTGTCCCTTGAGATATACAAACCAAAAGGTGGGGTGGATGCCCCCAGTATCCCGTCATGGTCTTAGAGATAAGGTTCTATATGGAAACACATGTGATCTACATCCTTTCTGCCTTAGTCAAATGAATGGGCCCGTCATGCCCCTCGAGATCAATCAAAATGGGGTAGCATGCCCCTTGTCCCTTTGTACCAGAATTGGGTCTTACAACTCATTAAGAATGCCCAACATCAGTTATGAACATGAAAAGCTGGGGCCCGCCATGCCCTTAGACATATTGCTTGTATTCGACTCAAGACACGTCATACCATTACACATTGACCTTGAACCACTAAATCGAGTCATCTCGTCGGGACATTCCATGCCCATCATTTACAACTCAATTTCAAAACATGGGCATGGCATATCCCGTTCCTAAGTCAAACATCCATGTAAAGTTAGGGTCCTTCATGTCCACAACCATTAATCGGACTTTATGGTATGGGCACTCTAGGCCCCTTCTCAAATTCAAAATTAAAAAACTGGGCCTTACAACTCATGGAGGATGCCCAAAGCACAAACTAATTCGGGGCACATGTCGTACCACTATACTTTGACTCTAAAAATCATTAGTTCAAAAGTCATCTCGGGGCATCTCATGCCCATACTCACAATTCAACTTTATGGTATATGGCATGATCTACCCTCGGTATGTAAATCCATCTTGACTCAAGCTTAGTACAGATTGGGGCGTGACATACTCCTTTGAAAAATGACATGCCCTTTTGACTTAAAAAGATCGCCAAAACCCAGGCATGACATGCCCTTTTCGTACAAGAAGATCAACTCGATAAAAAACCAATCAAAACTCAAAGCACAACATCTCCTTGTGTAAGTAAATTCGGTGACTCAATAGTCCAAAAGATTAGTTTAAAATCAGTTTGACCAAAAATCGGGCTATGACGTGCCCCTAGAGTCTGCAGGTGCATATCTCGGGCAGAGGCATGGCGTGCCCGTTGTTCTATGGACAAAGTCATCTGAAGATTCGGGCATGCCATGCCCCTCTAGTTATCATCCCTAGGAAACGTAAGTCTACACCATGTCATGAGTTTATGGTATTATCACTTTCATTGATTATTCGTCCTTAATCAAGTCTACCTTCTCAAGAAGTTCATGTCCTATATGTAAATGATGCATGAGCATGCCTAAGTGTGTCGTCTTTTCAATGCATGGGGATGCCCCTAGTTCCATATGTGAGTGCCATGACAAGTTTGTGGTGTGTCGTCTTTTCAATGCATGGAGATGTCCCTAGTGAGTGGTGTGTCAATGCCTCCAGTCTCTACATGCTTGTCTTCGGATGCAAGTATCTCCTGATTATAGAATGATGTGTTTGCCTCTCGAATGCAAGTGCTCTCTACTTCCACATGGATGTATGTGCCTGTGACATGTCTTTCCCCTTTTCTCTTCTTTTCCCCTTTCATGTTTATGCTGTCTATTTCTACATGTGTGTTTAGATGTGCGTGCTTTCTATCTAGACGTATTGCATGTGAATGCCCCTAGTATGATGCATGACCGTTGAAAATCATTCGAGCTAAGGTGTACATTAAGCAACCTGAGAAAAAACGAGTTATCCCATATAAAAACTCCCTAGCTTCAAAGAGAGAGACCCCTAATGACCATGAACCATTCATTTCAAGCTCTATCTAGGACCCCAGGGGTGGACATTGGATGGAAAAATTATCTAATCAGAGTAAGGTGGACGGACGAGTGAATACACCCCTTTGACAATAGATGGGGGCAACATGCCCAGACGCTTCAATACCCCTTTCGTTGATGATGTCATTGTCAACCGTGTGGTCTATCTCTGATGAGTGATCTAACACATGGATCTCTCCTTGTTGTCATTGGCTACTATCCCATTTTCATCTTGGCCTTAACTTTTGCCTAGGCCGCCCTCTCGGGTTTTCAACCTAGCAGGCTTTTCTTTCTTCTTCTTTTTTTTTCTTTTTTCTTTTTTTTTTTCTTTTTGGGAGTAGCAATCACAGACACAGAATATTGAGATCACAAAGCTTTGGGCAAGATCAAAACCACTCGGGCTGGGTATACTCGGATGACTAATGGAGAGGTGAATTTTCAACCTTAATCGAGAACCGTCTAGCTGAGCTATGTCTAAGAGACTGTTGGAGAGATGTGCTTTATGATGACCGGATTCACAATAAATCTTCGTAAGAGAGACGGACTCGATTGATAACTTCATAAAATACAAGTCAAAAAGAGAAGCCTTATGACTACAAAAAAGGCCTGAATACAATCAACAGTGTGGCATGTCTATGTGACAATAACTCCAATCTTTCCATTGAATCAATCTGGGAACCAAATATTGATAGACCGGGCCCGTTCTCGGATTACCTACGTATCTGTGGACGTGGTGTTTGGCTTGAGGTATTTGGTAGGGTCAGTATTTGGTTCGGGGTGTTTAAGGTGATAGATCGGATGGGGGAACACTTGTCTTCTTCATTAAATTTTTTTTTTTCTCCCGATTTCTGATGATGGATAGTGAATCAACATCTGGGCACCAATGTCATCTCTTTCCTCACTTTTCTCCCTCTTCTTTTCATTCTTTTTTTCTTTGGGAAAACACCGTCGCCTAGACCCTTTTCATGGACTGTGATCTAGAGGGTGCCCCCTTCTCTCTTTTCCTTTCTTTTTCTTCTTCTTTTTTTTTTTTTTGAGGGGAGTGAACCTTTTGAACAAGTGCATTTGGGTTAGATTCTTTCGGAAGCTGGATTCATCCTTGGGAAGTAATTCTTCTAGACAAGTGTTCTCGGTGGTTGTGATGGGGTCGACATGTAGGATGGATTGGATATGTGTTCATTTGATGAGGCCCCATGGCAATGTCTCCACATGATACCCCTATTTGCTCATCAACTTGACTTGTCAATTCAGTCCCTCGGCTTAGCTGGTTGACTTGGCTCATCAGCTCGGCTCATGAATAGAAAACCGGGGCGTACATCCTTGTATTTGAATAAGGTCCAATTGGGCCACCTTGTGTCACATCTCCCATTGTAAATATTAGGGCATACATCTCCTCTCACGAGAAGGCCCAAACATCAGTTCTCCCCATTGGTTTGTCTTAGCTTGAATACCCAACTGTCATCAGCTTAGCTTTGCATTCTGGTTCTTTGGTTTCCCAACTCGGCATCTCAACTTGGCAACTTGATCCGGCCACTCCTCAGCTCAGTTTGTCCGCTTGGGCTACTGGCTCGGCCCGTCAACCTGGTTCCTAACCAAATATGGAGACTACTCTCATTGGGAGAATACTCGGACTTGCATCTCCTCTCACAAGAAAATCCAATAATAAGATCTCGATATGTCAACTTAGCTCATCCGTCTGGCTTCTTCAATTTGGTTCCTCATCTCAGCTTCTCATCTCAGCTCGGTTTATAAGTCAACAATTAGGGCTTATGTGTGTCTTCGAAGAAGGCCCAACCAGGTCATCCCATCTCCCTTCTTCTGCCATAGATGATGGGGCTTACATCTCCCTTCACCTCAGGGTACCTCCCAGATTCCCAATATCTTCACTGTCCTCCATTCTACTAGGGTCGTCGCCTTGTGAAGTAGCCATCATCCCTAACATCTTCACCATCCCCTTTCGACTAACGCACTACCCACCCCTGGTGTCCAAAGGGTTCAATTCTAATGACAGAGTTCATGGCCATTAGGGATCCTAGACTTAAGCTTTGTTTTCTTTGAAGATACTTGGAAATAGTGAGAAAATGTGACAGGATACATTTGCAAAACACATTTCATTGATCTTTCAAAACATTTCTTCCTTTTTCTAAGACTCAAGCTAAAAGAATTCAGAATTTGAAAAATTAAGCCACCCTAACTCGAATTCATGTTTTACGTTATGAAAAACATGCAATCCTTAATGTATGCAGATGTAAATCCCTAGTACGAGGTAGACTGACTGAACATACGCGTCAACTGGGAGACAACACCAAAAGCTTATCCTTGGCTTAGACATGCATAGTTACTTCCCTACGGTTCCTTTATTAGACTCATTAACCCAAATCACGCAATATAGCATCCTACACAGAGTTAGCACGGCGGTCTCGCTAGTCGGTTAGCGGGCAGGGTCAAGGGGCAGCATCCCCTTTGATAGCCATGGATGATCACCTTCCTTTTCTCCTTCCTCAAACCCCAGGTATGCATAAATTCGGATCCCAAAATAACAAGATATAACACATATGTACAATACACGACAAGATCCACACAAATGCAAGTACCACTTATTGATTCACAATGCATGAGATGCTCAGGGTATGCAGCTGGTTGGGGGCCAAAAGACTGCCGCTAGGGAACAGGTTGACCTACTCACATGTGATAATGGATATCGCGTGAGGTCCAAGGCCAGTTAATCCTCATCATTGCTAAGCATCGAGAAACGGGTTCATGCAAGCCACCATGACTTAAAGAAAGTATGTGGTGGACTTGTTTTCCCTCGCCCTCTTACGGTAAAGGCTTCACATAAATCATGATGAATGCAAGGCACTTATGATGACAAATAAAAAGGCACACAAAACTCAACTATTGCACAAAGTTTCTTGAACCCACTACTTCCCCAGCGGAGTCGCCAACTGTGAATACCCGACCCAAAATCACTTAGGCCTGTTCACCTATTCCTTTCACCTTCAGCCTCGGGTCAATCCCATATCAATGGAGTCACCACCTAAATTTTATTAGGGACAAAATTTGGGAAAAACCCTTGAATGACTCCTTAGGCAACCGGTCATGGCGAACCAAAGAAATGGGATCGGGGGTTCGTCACGGATGGAAAGGTGTTAGGCACCCATCTGTGTTGGGTCGATACTTTGTGCAATAGAAAAAGAAGAGTATGCCTTGTGCAAGTGTGCATCGTGTGGAAACAAATCACATAACAAAACTAAATCAGAGGGTAAGAAGAAGAAGGTACGGAATAAAAAGGAAAAATAAAAATATTTGGGTTGGAGTCTCCACCACTAGAGACCACCTACGTACCCCGGCGACCGGGTTCAAAGCCCACGTAGTTCTTGTCATGGCATCACAACAATCACATCATCAAAAGCATCATTATCATCATCACATCACAACAGCAGTAAATCTGTAGAATCAGAACGGGTTACCTTGTGTAGCCCTCCTCTCGCTCCTATGCGCTTACCACTCTCGAAATAGAATCTGAGCAGAACTTCAACAGAGAATTCAAGGCAGAAGGAGGTCGAACTGGCATCTGGCCGGAGTAGAAAAGTTGTAGAATTGCTTCTTAGCTTTCCAGAGAGACCAAGATCGCAGCAAACCAAGGTCTATAGCTCTAGATATGGCCAAATTACTGAGACTGTCTGCACTGGGCTCCTCTCCTCGGGTTCAGCACTTCTTCTCCACCGATTTGCTTGAATCCGCCTCCTTCCTCTTCTTTTCTTGATCTACTACTGCTACTGGCACTCTTCTTGATGCTTCCCACGGTACTCCACCAGAGTTTCGGCCTAAAAATGTGTTTCTAGGCTTGGAGAACTAGAGTTTCTCCAAGCACTCAAAGCTTTTGGGTGTGTATGTGAAAAAGAAGTTAGAGTCCCCGGAAATGTGTGTTAGGGGTCCTATTTATAGTTCTTTGGGAAGCCTAGGGGCGTGTACCTGCTTAATGGTGAAGATTATACCCGAAATTCTGGTCCAAAACCACGTAGGATCGAAAAAGAAACAAAATCGGAGATTTTTGGGGATCCTGGGCACTTATCACCGCCATGGCCGACAGTCATGGCTTGGATGACTGGTCATGGCCACAAGACCGCCATGGCCTGGTTTTCATCCCGAGATGACTGCCGAGCCTTCCCGGTTTTGTGCGTTCTTTCCTTTTTTGCTCCCGAATCTCCCTAACTCAGATCTGATTCGATCCTACCACGTAATCAACCCCCAATCTTCTTAGAATCACTCAATTACTTGATTAGCACTCCCCCAAATCATTCCATAATTAATCAATCACACATTAACACCCAATTAAGCCCAAAATCTTACCAAAAACACAAAATCTACTTACATGATAATTAACTCTGATTTTCTACGAAAATCAGGGCTAAAATTGACCTGCAAGAAATGTGATAATGGGTTGGACAAACTCTGAAGAATTAATTAATTTGGACCCTTAAATCCATTCTCAACCCAAGAATAAATCATCTCATTATTATTGGGTCAAAAACAACTAAAAGAGCCCATGCACATGCATTTTAATAAATAAACCATATCATATATTTTATCGTAAGGTTAAATCATCTCATTAATCCTAGGACTTAAGCGCACAAAGGTTTATGTCATCAAAATACACCAATTCTACTAAATTAAAATTCATATCATGCTTGAACCTTGGACCAAATCTTCTCATTGATACTAAGTCTACACATGTATGAAGTCTAATTTAGTAAAATTTTCGTGGGTCAAATTTGAGTGTTCACAAGTACACACCCACTTTGAATACTAGTTTGAGGAGGATTCCTAGTACCCCATAGGACTAGAAGTCGGCACCAACACCCCTTTTTCCACCGCCTCTAGAGCCTATAAATACACACCCATATCCCCATATTTTTCAACACCAAAAACATTCAAGCTGTAGACATCGATACCCTAGTGCTAATTTCACGTCCCTAGCACCCTTTAGGTTTTTTTTTTATTTCTTTTCGTCTCCTACCCTCTATAGCCCCACTTCATGATGCCTTTTCCCACAAACAACCCTTGCTGACCATACCCCGCGCTTTATGCCTATGCCTAAGTTTATCGAGTACAATCCGGGATGGATTTCTGAAGTGAATCGCGCTAGGTTTGACAAGCTTATTCGGAGACCTCTAATTCCTACGAGGTATGTTGATTTTGAGGTGGTTGAATCTTACAATCTTGAGGAGCCGATTGGCAAGTACCTTGCCAACATAGGACTAGCCGATTTTTGCAAGATTAAGGAGCCGTCATACGAGGAGCATACTTATGAGTTTCTCGCTACTTTTGGGTATGACGTGGATCTCAAGGACATTCATGATCCTGGCTATGTCAAGTTTTGGCTTGCAAGGAAAGACTATGAGATGAGCTTAATTGATTTCAACAAGATTTTTGGTTTTGATGCCGAAGGATGGCGAGTTCCTAGCTGTGGCTTTAACGCAAGTGTCATGTGGAATACACTTTGCAGTACTTCATATCTGCGCTTCAAAAGCTTGGCTAAAGACTTGTGCATTAAGGACAATGCACTGAGGTATTTACGTAGAGTTTTGGCACACTCTTTCTTTGGAAGAACCAAAGATGCACACAAGCTGCAATGTGATGAGCTTTTTGTACTCTTTTGCATGGTACACCGGTACAAACTCAATGGAGGACTTTGGTTGCTGCAAAATTTTGCTCATAATTGCAAAGGAGAAGGCAAGATAGCATGTGGAGGGCTGATCACTCATGTCGCAAAATTCTTAGGAATAAACCTAGATCCCTACACTTTAACCCCTTCTAACCCCGCACTTGAGACTGTGCATAAGCTTGTAGCCGCAGCTATGGCCCCTAGAACTCCATGAACCCAATGATCCATATCCTTTTAGTGATGAAGAAGAGGTTGATGAGGAATGCTTTTGGTGTCATGAACACCCAGTGGCAATGCAATTTCAATTTCTCTATCTCTCTTATGGTTGATTCTTACTTCCTCTCTTACTTGGATTATCTTTTGTCATGTGCTACACGTGCTTCAATCTAAGTTTGAGGAGAGTGCCTCTCTTATGTGCCTATCTTTTTATCCTTTGTTTCTTTTCTTTCTTGGCCAATGAGGACGTTGTCCGATTTAAGTTTGAGGAGGGGGAACAAATTTCCTTGCAATTTGATTGTGTTTGTTTGTTTTTGTGTCAATAAATAGCATGTTTTTGACTTTAATATATTGAGTATGCATATTTTCTACCCTAGATTACTTAGTAAAAAGCCATTACTTTTTCAAAAATTGTTTTCAAAATCGGTTTTCAACTTTACTTTTTCAATTGATTTTCAAATTATTTTCAAAATTATTTTTCCAACATCGTTTTCAAAAAAAAAATCCAAAAAATTGACAAAAAATAAAAAATTTCAAAAAAAAACCAAAAAAAAATTTCTTTGTTTTTCAAATTGTTTTCAAACCCACCATTCTATGATCAAGATGATTTTTGCTGATGGATAACCAAGAGAGTTGCTTTGAGTTTTTGAAATTTTTTCTTTTAGATGCAAGAAGTTTGATTTTTGATTGATCTTGTGTTCATGCTTAGTTATGATGAATTCATGCATGTTCTAGCATTCTTCGCTTAGCATTTTTTTGACACCCTATGCATTATTTTTCAAAACTTTTGACGTCACATATATGTCCTCGAACAAGTTTTCAGAACTTTTCAAAGCGAATTTTTCTCATAGATGCTCAATGAAAGAGATGATTCAGGCATTCTTTGTTTGTACCAACAAGCTAATAAAAAGCCTACTTTTATTATTATCCCTTGTTTAACCCCTTTGAGCCTAAATCATGGTAGCTAATTTTTCTTTCTTTACCCACATTTACCCACCTTTAATCCTTTGAAGCCTTATAGCTACCATTCTTTTCTTTCATTATCTAGACCCTATTTTTCAAATTTCCTTAAGAGATTTTTGTTCTATGTTTTTATCAAGATTCTTTTCTATGATAAGTGCAATTGTACTGTATCTTTTCACATCCAAGAAGGTCTATGCATTGATGATGTTTGCACTTTCAATTGTTTCAAGTATGTTATGCAATGTCAAGCGTAGAGAGAAAAAAAAATAAATTGACAAAGTCAATTCAACACAAAAAAAAATCAGAAAAAAAATCCAAAAAAAGAGATGAGAAATTGCACAATCAGTGGTTCCTGAAACAAGTTGAATTTTTTTTTGATGATCACATGATGGATGTTACTTCAAGACTTGCAGTTTGAGAATTCTTTTCAATTTCTTGATAATGCATATTGCAATCTTTTCTTAAGTGAATTTTTGAACTTTGATTCCCTATGCACCTTTTCTTTGATCAACCTTTACCCAAGACCCCATTACAACCCTTTGTAAAGTCCTATTGATCTTTTTGAGAGTATTTATTCATAATAGTGGAGTTAAGTTCTAGAAATTGCCTATGGGACTAATTTTTCAAATTTTCATGACGTCAATTCATTCTTGCATGCATATGGGAAATCAATTTTTGCTAAGTGATTTGTGTGAAAGCTTGTATGGGTAAGTCTGACTATGGCATGGATGTTTTTTCATGAGATTTTCTTTCTTTCTTGGCATTTGACCTTAAATGTTTTTCGTAAGCTCTTGATGATTATCTTGGAAGTCTCCATATGAATTCTTTTTGATTGAGTGATTTGGTGGAGATTTTCAAAACCCTCATTTGGTTTATTTTGTTGTATTTGCTTGAGGACAAGCAAAGTCTGAGTTTGAGAAGATTTGATAACATCCAAATGTTAGTGTTTTTATGATGGTTTTGAATGACTTTTACTATGTATTCTTGGTCGATTATGTGTATAATCTTTATATTATTGTGTATTTTCATGCATTGTGTCAATTAGTACTTCTATTTTGCTGATTAAGTATTTTTATCAGGAATTTATCATTTTTGTTGAAGAATGGAAGCTTTTTAGCCAAGTTTGGAAACCAGACCCAATTTAGGAAACTTTCTGCAGTGAGCACAGCCGACTATTTTGAAGATTTCGTGAGTTCTACGCATCAAAATTAAGTGAGACCAATTGGAAATGAAACTAGACTTCCGGAGCGTTCTATGGATTAAATTTCATAATTTTTGGAAGTGTCTAAAAGGAGCAGTAATTATTTTAATCCAGCCCAGAATGCAGATATTTCTGTGCCAACCCAGGCCCAGTGTGCGGCGATATCTTGAGCTACAGAAGTCCAATTGAAGAGCTCTTTTCAAGGAAAGAAAGAGGAGAGAATTATCTAGAACTTTTTAGAAGAGCCCAATGCCTAGTTCGGACGTCTTCTAGGAGTTAAGTGGCGTGCAATTTTTGGGTCAAAAAACAGGCAAAAGTCCAACTTGGAGTGCATGTCAAGAATTCAATTTCCATTCAAAGAAGGAGAGCCCCACCAACTTCCAGCAGCTAAAGTCAGTATAAAAGGACCCCCTAGGTCGACATATTGAGGAGGCAGAAGTCAGAGGGCGAAGCTCTGCCGAATTGGTTAGTTATTAGGTCACACACACTAGTAGGGTTAGGGTTTTCACTCTTTTGGATCCTCTAGGTGGTGCCGAATTCCTTATCCAATTTCAAAGGTTATTCCCCACAACAATTCAACGTTTTTCCAGCAAGATTTGAAGGTTTAAAGTCACAGAATCACCAGTCCAAAGCAGAAGTCGTCACCAGAGGAGCACAAGTCGACGCCATCATCACCAACACAAATCGGCTACCCGACTTCACTACTCTCTCTTTTATTCGATTCTCTTTCTGTTTAATTGTTTAATTGATGAATTCTTGTGAGAATTTGATGATTTGCAATTTTATTATGATGAACTAATTCTCTAATCTAGGATTAGGGATGTAGCCAATTACTTCTATGGTTTTATTATATATGGTTTGATGTTTATTCAATTGATTGTGTTGATTGTTCAATCTATGTGTGCGGAAATTATTATCTGCTTTGGATTCATTCTTATTGATTGCAACATGCGAGAGCTGCGTGATTTATATGATGATACCTAGAAGAATATAGATTGATTGATGCTAAAATATGCGAGAGCTGATAGTTTCTTAGGGCTTGATTGATTGTTGTGTGCTTAATGAGTTTAGTATTGATGCTAGGCTATGCGAGAGTTAGGTAGTAATCTTTGTTGAATATTTGATTCAACATGCGAGAGCTGAAGATTAAGACATTAGAAATAATTGCCCACTATCACACATAAATAAGAGAAATCGATTCCATGCATAATAAACCTAAATAGTAGTTGTGTGAACCCCGATTTCCTAGATTGCTTTAGATATTGATAGAACTTCACTTTATATTAAGTCTGCGATTTTATTTCTTTTTCTTCTAGCCTAGTCGATATCACCCTACACCATCTTTTATTTGATTTGCATAGATAATCGTAAGTTGTGACATTAGGTAGTACTTATTTCCCTTGTTCCATGGATCGACCTTGATTAGACTACTACACTACATAGTACACTGTGCGCTTGCAGTTAACAATCGTTGCATTTCCTTGTGAGTTATTTGTGTGTCGTGTTTTGAATTGATCAAGAATTATAAATTTGAAAAATTCACGGGTAAATAAAACGCATCACGGATATTGCAGTTTCTTCTGCTTCTCCCATTGTTGACTCTAATGGCAGTACTCGAGCCAAAATGGAGATGACCTTGGATTTCAATCATCTCGATTTGTTACTCAAAGTTAGTCAATAGCTGCGGCAACAATCTAAGGGAAAATCTATTGCTGCTTCAGTTCTCGTTCCAACTTCCTTGGTCCCATTGTCTACTTCTCCTCATCGATTGGGGCCTAGGGTTTCACCGGAGCTTTCTGCTATACCTAATACTAAGACTTCAGCGGCTGTACCAATCATGAACACTTTTATGGATGGGAAGTTGATTGCTGAAGGCTCGCCCTCTGCTACTCGTCCTTCATGGCTCTCTGTTGCTACGAGTAACTCTAAACCAAGTCCCCACCCCTTTACACTTTGTTGCACTTGTGTTTGCTGCAAACTCTGATGTTATCACTATACCATCTGCTTTGTTTGATCTTAGGCGTCAAAAATTCTCTTTATGCTTAATTGGTCAGTTTATGGGTAAAGCCCAAAGATAGGATTGATTAATGCTATGGGTACGAAACTTTGGGGAAAACAAGGGGCTATTTCGGTGTCTGTTTACAAGCCGGCCTTAGATCTTCTTCAATTTCCAAATGAGCACTCTCTTTTGCGAGCTTTACATGGTGGACCACGGCATATTGGAGGAATTCCTTTCCTGCTACGTCAGTGGAGCCCAAATATCCAGCCTTTGGGTTTAATTGCAAAAGGTGCCTGTTAAATTGTTGACATGTGAGGGTCTAAGTTACCTGGCAAGTGCCATTGGCACAAGACTGCTCTAAAATTTTCTCTGAAAAAGTGAGTGTTTGTATTTTAGTGGACTTCTTAGTGAGTGTGCTCGAACTATTGATATCTCTTACTCCTCGCAGCCTTAATTTTATGATCTGTGCAATACTTGGGGGCATCATCTACTTGCCTGCCCTATTAAGAAGCCTGATACTCAATGGTTGCCCAAAGCTACTGTTTCAGAAGCTCCATCGGCCTCTGTCCTAACTACTTGCTTTATAGTAGGAAATGCAGATATAATACCTGAAGAGTCTCGTGTGGCCTTTACTGCTCCTAAACCAGTTTCTTCTACTGAACCATAACCTACTGGCCAACCCCCTTCCCTCACGGCAGTTTCTACCCCTGTTTTTTTGGCTATTTCCCCGTCAGTTACCACTAATGTGGCAAAGCCTTCTTCCCCAAACTCCCCTGCTGTTTCTAACCTTGGTTCAAATTTGGGTCCTTCCAAAAAACCTAGAGTTGCTGCTGTTGGGGTTGCTGGGGCTGTCAAAACAGTAAATGCTGGTGGAAAACCCAAACAAGGTCGAGGTAGACCGCCCAAGAAACTGGTTGTTCCTCATTCTTCTCCATGTGAGACCAGTACCCCTATTATTCTTCCCACATGAAATGGTTGCTATGGAATGTGAGAGGGATTAATGACCCCTCTAAGCGTAAGGTTGACTTACAATGAATTCTTTCTTTTTCTGTTGATCTTTTCTGTTTAATTGAAACAAAAATTCAGCAGCAAAATGTTTCTAAAATTCGTAAGGAGTTTCTTCCAGCCTGGAACTTTACACATAACTACAATGCTGGTCGGTAGGGTCGAATTTGGCTACTATGGTCTGAGTGGATTGATGTTACTGTTCTGGAAACTACTGACCAAGTTATCCATTGTCAAGTTCGTTGTTTACGTGAACAGACCACCTATTATGCCAAGTTTGTTTACGGTGCCAATTCTGTTGTATCTCGAGCGGCTTCTCTTTATCCTTCTACTGGTAGATTTGCAGCAAGTATTGGAGACTCGGCCTGGTGTCTACTAGGTGATTTCAATGTAGTTCTCCGTGCAGCAGATTCTACTTCATCTACTACTTATCTCACCTCTTCCATCTCTCAATTTGTTGAATGTTTATCATCTTATGGCCTCTTCGATCACCCTTGTACAGGTGCTTTCTTCACATGGTATAAGTAGAAATTTGATAGCCCTACCTTTTGTAAACTTGATAGAATCATTACCAATGCTGCTTGGTATAACACTTTTCCTAATAGTGTAGTAAATTTCCCTAGCCCTGATATTTCTAACCATTGCCCTATCTCCCTCATTATCTCTGCGCCATCTTTCCAAGGATCCAAACCATTTAAATTTTGCAACCATTGGATTCAGCACCCAAATTTTCACCCCTTGGTGGCGGATATTTGGAATGTTCGGGTTGATGGCCATATTATGTTTCAGTTGTGGCTGAAATTGAAGGTTCTAAAATATCAACTGAAGTAGCTGCATCACCGTGAGTATGGAGACAATAGTTCATGCGTCTCTTTACTAGAAACAGAGCTCCACTCCTTCCAAACTCAAATTTTTTCTCACCCAACCACTACAGATTTTCTACTTGCTGAGCAAAGTATCCTTTCAGCTTTGGCAGATTTGAGAGTGGCAAAAGAATCTTTTTTGAGGCAAAGAGCACGCATAATTTAGCTTTCCTGTGGGGACTCTAATGCTCGATTTTTTCACAACATTTTCAAAGCTAGGAAAGCTAAGAATACCCTCCAGCAACCGCAAACTCCAAAAGGAGAACTACTCACAGATCCTCGGCAAATAGTGAGTTCTATAGTCAATTTCTATACTGATTGTTTGGGAAAAGTTAATCCACATGTTTTTGCTGGTTCTGTGTCCTTTTTCCAAAATTTATTTCAGCCGACTGTCACAGCTGCGCAATGTGATTCGTTGGTTGCTACTGTCACTGCCAATAAGATCAAAGATGCCATGTTTTCACTTGGTATGAATAAGGCACCAGCGCTTAGTTCTTTAGGGCTGCATGGCCAATTATTGGTGATAATATCGTTTTGGCTATTCAAGAATTTTTCAATACTGGTAAGCTGCTCAAAGGAATTAATTCAAAAATTATCAGTCTTATTCCTAAGATTCCTAGTGCCCAGAAAATTACTGACTTTAGACCCATCGCTTGCTGCTCAACATTGTACAAATGTGTCTCCAAAACCCTTGCCAATAGATTACAATGGTGCCTTCCTGATCTTATTAGCAATAATCAGACTGCATTCATTCCCGGATGAAGAATTGTCGATAATGTTTATTGGCCCATGAAGTAGTGCACAACTATCACCGGGATGGACTTTCCAGCCGTTGCACAATGAAAATTGATCTCATGAAGGATTTTGACTCAGTTGACTGGATTTTTCTTAGAAATGTCCTTACAGCTTTTTGCAATCCCTCCTCAATTTATCAAATGGTTATGGGTCTGTTTCGCAACCCCTATGTACTCAATTTCTATCAACGGATCTCTCTGTGGCTATTTCAGTGGAGGAAAAGGCATGAGATAAGGTGATCCTCTATCGCTTTACCTATTTGTTTTTTTTCCGTGGAAGTACTTTCATGCCTTTTAAATCAAGCTGCTAATTCCCATCGGCTGCTATATCATCCTTGTTGCTAAAAAATTGCTCTATCTCATCTTTGCTTTGTCGATGATCTTATGATCATTTCGGATGGCAGCCTAACATCCGTTGAAGTCATTACCCAAATTCTGCAACACTTTTATGTATTATCAGGCTTGAAATTTAATCCCTCAAAAAGGGAGGTCTTCGTTGCTGGTGTTCCTAATCAATAGCATCAGCAGTTTATCCATCTCTGTGGCTTGAAGCAAGGTGTTTTACCTGTGCGTTACTTGGAGTACCTCTCATATCTAGAAAACTCACCTACCAGAATTGCAAGCCTCTTATTGATCGAATTATTGCTAGAATTACATCCTGGAGTGCCAAGCTTTTATCCTTTGCAGGGAAAATCCAACTTGTGATTTTTGTTTTATTCAGTATCCAAAATTACTGGGCCAATATCTCTATCCTGCCAGCCCGGGTGCTTAAATCTATTAAGTAGTATTGTGCAACCTTTCTGTGGACTACTAATTCTTCCAACTCACCAATAGCAAAGGGTGCTTGGTCAGATCTCTCCCTACCTAAATAAGAAGGTGGCTTGGGCATAAAGAAGTTAAAGGAGTGGAATACTACCTGTGTTGCAATAAACTTATGGGATCTTATTCTAAAGAAAGGTTCACTTTGGATAGCATGGATCTATGCTTATTACCTCAAACACCATAGCATTTGGAGTATACAAGTGCCTGCTGATTGCTCATGGAGTTTTCTCAAAATTCCGAAACTTCGTAGTCTTCTGCCACAATATTGGAAACGGTAAAAATACTTACTTCTGGTGGGACTCTTGGCTGCCAAGAGGATCTCTTTCCTCTCTAATTACTCCAAGTGTTATTGTTGGGTCTAAGATTCCGCTTCATTCTAAAGTCAGCTCTCTTATCAACAACAATGGCATTGGCCTATCACCCGGCTACCTCTTATGCAGCAAATTCGAGCTGAAGCTTCTTCTGTTGTTCCTGCTTAACGACCTGATAAGGTACTTTGGATGCTCTCCCCTTCTAGTTCTTTGACTATGAGAAGTGCATGGGAAAGTATTCGCACAAAGTGTACTCGTGTTGACTGGTACAAGCTCCCTTGGTCTGTGGGTTTTATCGCTAAGCATAGCCTTATAGCTTGGTTAGCTATACTTGATCGGCTAACCACAAGAGCCCGACTTCAGAAATGGAGGATTGTCTCTAATGCTGCCTACTTATTTTGTTCTCATCCTGAGGAAACTAGAGACTATTTGTACTTTTCTTGCCCCTATTCTGTTGCTGTTTGGTCTCAATTATTGCAGCTATGCTCAGTTTCAAGGCTGGTTGGTGCGTGGCCATTGGAATTTCAATGGGCAAAAACTCACTTGTAAAAGAAGAGTCTTAAGTCTATGATGGTGCGGGTGATCTGGGCTGCCTGTATTTATCATCTATGGCGAGAGAGGAATCGCAGACATTTTACTAATTGCTTTAGATCCATTGATAATATTGTAGTCGATGTCTGTTCTTATGTAAAACTTTGTATTCATGGTCTTGCAGGCCTTAAGCCTCGTCCTCTTTCCCAAGAAATGCAACTTTAATGTGGATTTTGGGATATCAAGTTTGCTGAGTAACTATTGTCAGCTGGTGTTGTAAAACTGTTTGCGCCTCTAGAGCATTATTGTTAGAAGATTTCCTAATTCAGTAGTGGAATACAAAAGTGAATTTGATTCTCAAAAAAAAAAAAATTGTTTAATAAAATGATAAGAAAAATTAGATCATATGTCCAATGTACGCTGAATTTATTTTATTTAAGTCTTAAACTAAAAAAAAATTGGGATAGACCTTGTGTCTAACCTAAGCCATTTAAGTTTTTTTTAAAAAAAAAAAAATAGTCCATAAGTCTAATATAGGCCAAAAAAAAAAATAAGACCTTGTGTTTTAAAATGAAATTGTCCTTAACAAGCCTTTTGCCTATTAGATTGTCCAACCCAATTAATATAGGCTACAAAAGCCCATATAATTACAAAACCCACATGGCATATCCGGCTCAGCAAATGGCTTGCCTCAACAAATCGAAAACGGCTTAGTACCAGCTCAGGCACCCAACTTATTCGGCTTTTCGAAACTTTTTTTTTAATTTTATTTTTTTAATAGCTCACAGCCGCACGATTGAATTTATCTCAACCGTTCGATTTGGTAGGGATGCCCTTTGCATCATCTTCTCTATGAACCCACACGAGCCGCCGCCATCTTGTAAAGCTCCCACTGGAGTTTACATCCGCCACTGTCGGAGAAAAGGCAAGCAACCGGAGCACCGACCACCATGGCGTCGCGCTCCTCGTGCAGATCACATGCTTACAGCCAACGAAAAATGACACGAGCCACCGTCGCATCTGCCGTCGTAAGAAGATCAACCCAGTTCGCATCCATGAAACGCCTGGGCAGCAGCGGTAGAGGGCCGCAACTGACGTCGCCTTTTCCTCTTCGTAAACTTCTCTCAACTCGATGCGACGGAAAGGGCATGAGTGTGACTTGGGCCCGTACTTGATCCGCTGTCGCAACGAGTCAGAGGACGCCTCCTCTTGTCTTGCCTTCTTGATCGGCGTGTGGGGTTTTGGATCGCCCGGGCAGGGCTTGACATTGTGCACTGTCGGCGAGGCACGCCGCCATGAGCAGTGGGATTGGTCAGGTCTTGCACAATTTGGGGTTCCAAAAAATTTCAAAGATCCAAAAAAACACCAAAAATCCATTTTGATTGCATGTGTTCATGATTGATTATAGAAAATAGTCAATAATCACAACAATCACACAAAATATGTGACGATTAAGTTGTATAATCATGCCACCATACAACCGTATATTTATATTCACTGATTAATAACATATATTAATCGGTAATTGAAAACAAAGGTTATACAATCGATAGAATCATACAGAATAATTCTAGATTTACATAAAATCGATAGAATCATACAGGATACAAGCCTATGGCTCCGATACTAATGAAGGATTCTATAACAAATATACAACGGTGCAAGAGACTTACTCGTGTCTCCTAGTAATGATGCGGAAGCGCGGTATCAGGATCTAGAGCCTCGGCTTAGATTAAAAGTTGGTGGAGACCGTTACAATGTGTCGGATCGGTCCCCTTGTCTGTGTGTTTTACCCAACTAACATGTAACAAGTATGAAAGGTATTTGTAATAGCCTCCCCTTGTGGTGGCTTATATACTACATAAGTTGGGCCCTAGTTGGGCTTAAGTGAGCACTCCTTACAGGTGCACTCACTATTTCCAACAAATTCTTCTAGTTCATTTTTAAATATTGATTTTGATTCCTTTGTCTAGTTTTTTTTTTATTGCAAATTACTAATTTGGAACCAGAATAAGTCACTGGACTACTTCATGTGTCCAGAGTCAAGTGGCCGTAGCGAAGTTCAATTTGTGCAATTTATAGAAAGGATATGATGAATACAAACATAAGATAATAGAAAGCTGGACCTCAATGTTCCATGATTTTGGTTTAACTTAATCTTTCCTGAATGGGAGTTTCTTCAGATTCATCTGTTCTTTTTACTAATGCCCAGCGATTGACTCGTTCCGATGCCATTTTTACCTGAAAAAAAATCATTATCGTTACGTAATCCACAAGCTAGGGCTTTAATTCACTTCTAACAACATGGTTTAATCAATGACCAATGGATTTATAAAACTTCTTTAATACATTTACACAACCCAGTGATAGCATGAAAAGGGGGGAAAATTGTAGAATATAGAAAATACTGTGAAACACTCAAACAACTCTTTTATTTATTTTGAAACCTGATGTAAAATAAACTAGGCGGCAACTCGGTGCCCCTCATGGTGGTGTTTTACTCACAACTACTACTTCGCTATACATAATAATAAAACCCTATGATAGCTATTTATAGGGACTCGGGCAAGACATAACTCTTAAATTGAATTGGACTAGGATTCTTAAAACCCAATAACACAAAGACTCTTAAAGCCAGTCAAACTAGCTTAGTTTAATATCCAACAATGTCTCCTTTAAACTAAGTTTGCAAGTACAATATGACACAACCTAATCTCATCGATGGTGAGTACCTTCAGCGCCATTGTTGTTGCAGTGACTAACTCGAACATTGTTTCGAATAGTAACATCTTCTTTGTGTCAAACCAAACCTTCAGCTTCACATCCTTTCCATATTGCACACTTTGCTTCAATTGCTTGTTCCATGCCCCATCTTGCTTGACAAAGAAATCTTGTATGGTTTTCTATTCTTTGCTACTTCCAAGGCCACTCTCCCATTCTTTGCTGCTATAAAAATATTTCTCGCATCTTCAATTGACAAAAACTTATCAATACTAATAAAATCAATTTCTTCACTATAGATAAAATCAAGTTCATCCAC
This sequence comes from Turnera subulata, assembly GCA_028386065.3. Taxonomy (NCBI): domain Eukaryota; kingdom Viridiplantae; phylum Streptophyta; class Magnoliopsida; order Malpighiales; family Passifloraceae; genus Turnera; species Turnera subulata. Next base: position 232,132 of record JAKUCV010001094.1, on the reverse strand, counting down.
TTCCTTCCTTTCAATCTCTTTTGGCTTTCTCTTCTCTTCATGTTCAACCACTACCAATTTATCTCCCTCAAACAAAGAATCATGTGCAAAAATTTTTTCTTCCACTGGTTCAGCTACCTGTTCGCCTTCATTGTCTCCCTGGTAAGAAAAAATATTTTCTTGAACCACTAACTCTTCCTTCTCCTCCTTTTGAGAAAATAATTCTTCCACTTTGATTCTTGTCAGCCTGTATCATTCACCATGAAACTTGAAACCTTGATTGTAATCTGGTAGTCAAAAATTTTCCATCTCAATTCTTCTCAGTCTTCTAACTTCATCATCAAATTTGTCGTCCATGTTACAACTCGTCAATGTCTTTGAATTACTAGAACTGTTAGCTCTACTCTCCACGATCTTCTCATGTACTTGGTTGCTATCATAATTGTTGCTATACTGTTATTGTTTACTTGTCATCCTCTTCCTAAAATGAATGCGATTCTCACGCGCAATCAGTTGACCCTTTAACACATCGATCGCCAGAGTCTTGAGATTTTGGAATTCTTCAATAGTTTTCACCTTGCAATCATAATTGGATGGTAGGCTTCAAAGAATTTTCTTTACAACCTGAAGATCTGTAATCTTCTCATCATTGGCTCTCAAACTGTTGATTGTTCTGTATTCGATAGAAATAACCATTAATTGTTCCATCCTCTCCCATGTGAAGAAGCTCAAACTATTTTTCCAACCCTTGCAAATTGACTTTTTTCACATCCTCTTCACCACCATAAGTTTTCAGCAAAATATCCCAGTACTCTTTCGTTGTTTTAGCGTGACTGAATTTTTGAAAAACTTAAACTTCTACCAGTTGTTTAAGGTAGTGTAGTGCTTCATCATTCTTCTCTGCCTCTTCTCGTGCATGATTCTGAATTCTATTCTGAATAATATCCCATACTTTAATATGTTTGATGCAAGTCTTCATCTGCTTCCACCACATCTTAAAATAATCTTTGCCATTAAATTTAAGAACAAGATACTCCACATATTGTGTACTATCCATGAGAAAATAATTTTTTATCATACATCAATCTACTGCATCAAACACAAGCCAATAAAGAAACTAACCAATTTTTTTTTCTTGCGTCACCAGATTTTTCTTTCTTATATGGATAAGAAAAAAAATGTAAACAGCCCAAATAACGATATGCTATATCACAAATTTAAAATAAATATTAAAGGAGAAACAACACTTGGTGCTCCGGTTTGGCTTTGGCACAGCCCCACAAACAAAGCAACGTCGCCTTTTTCTTTTTTTTACTTCCTCAACAAATCAATGCGTGCAGCTCCCTTTTTTTTCGATCTCCACAAAGTTTGTTTTTTTTTTACATCCACAAAAAATCGCACGCAACTTGCTTCTTTCTTTTCCTTGCCTAACGTTTTCCTTTAGCCTAAACTTTTCAGAAACACAGTTCCTTTGGATGCACAAAATTCTTTTCTGTGACTACAAACTCACTTTTTGTTGTTCTTCGCCTCCTTGTGCAACGCCGGTTCTGCTACCAATTCTAGAATTTAGAAAATACTCTGAAATACACAAACAATTCTTTTATTTAATGGATTAAAGACTTAGTTCATCCCTATGTTGTGCGCTAAAGTTGGAATTCATCCCTGTATTTGATTTTGGCTTCTTTTCATCTCTCTGTTTTCCCTAGATGGCCTAATTTCATCCCTCTCATCGGAATCTGTTGGAAAATGCTGATGTGGCAAATTTTCCTGTGCCATATCAGCATAAGTGGAATCCACATGTTAGGTCGAACCAACAAAATAAACCGACTCGATCCGATCGGTTCGCCCATCCAAATCAAACTAGTTCGACCCGATTGGTTCGCCTACCCAAAAATACAATTTTATTCTTTTTTCCAAAAAATTTGATTTCTTTAAAACCTTCATTGAATTAAAAATTATTTCAAAAATAAATTAATAATTTGTACTAATTAAATAATAACTTATAGTGATTTAATTTCTTTAAAACTTATTATTAAATTAAAAATTATTTCAAAAATAAAATAATAACTTACACTAATTAAATAATAAATTATAATATAATTTATTATTTAATTAGTATAAGTTATTTTTTTGAATGAATTTTTAATTCAATAAAAAATTTTAAAGAAATTAATTTTAAGAAAAAAGAAAGGAAAAAAATGGACAAATTAGATTTGCAAAATGGGTTTTTTGGGTGGGCGAACCGCTCGGATCGAGTCGGTTTGAATTGTTGGTTCGACATGATATGTGGATTCCACATATGCTGACGTGGCACCGGAAAAATTGCCACGTCAACATTTTCCTCCGGATTCCGGCGAGAGGGATCAAAGTAGGTCAGCTAGGGGAAACAGAGGGATGAAAAGAAGCCAAAATCCAACAGAAGGATGAATTCCCACTTTAGCGCCCAACACAGGGATGAAACAAGTCTTTAATTCTTTATTTAATTTAAAACCTGATACACAATAAACTAGGCGGCAACTCGGTGCCCCTCACGGTAACCACACACCCTTAGTGTTTTTCTCACAACTACTACTATGTTACATATAATAATAAAATCATAAGATGCCTATTTATAGGGACTCGGACAAGACATAACTCCTAAACTGAACTGGACTTGGATTCTTAAAACCCAATAACACAAAAACTCTTAAACCCAATCAAATTAGCTTAGAATAATACCCAAGAAACATAGAACAGTAACATGTCTTTTTGGTTTCATGCACCAGTTTCATATTGTGGTGGCTGGGGTTTGGAGAATTTAGCAGTTTGTGAGATTCTCATCTACCAAGAATAATTAAGTAACAAAATTTCTAAAATGATTGCACTGCTAATATATGTGGTAGTATATTTCAAAGAAACCTATTTGGGAGGAAGCAGGTTTTGGAGTAGCTTATATAGTTAATAGCTACTTTTGGGCCTTTGAACAAATGTGGAGAGGCAAAGCCTCGTGCACATGAGACGGCCTGGTTTGGGCTCAATTTAGTTGAAATTCAGGGCTTAGCACCCCCTCGTAGGTGCAAAGGAACCCCCTGGTTTGTAACAGTAATTTTTTCCTATTCATCTATAAATACCACCTCTTCCCAGATCATTTGGCACACAGAACACAAGAGCCTCTCCTCTCTTCTTGGGGAGACTTTGGGGTACCGTAATATCTCTCAGGTTTAACTCATCCAATTTCTCCCGTTTGTTCCAGAAATCTAAAGAGATATTTTCAGTGGATGAGTTCCCACCCGAGAATATTGTCGTTGTTGCCACCACTGCCGCTGCTACTGGTTTCGAAGCCCAACCTTTCGTCACATATGCGACACCGTATCCCGACGTATCCAGATCCGAGGTGTTTACTGGAACAAACTTCAAGAGATGGCAGGAACGCATTTTTTCGACACTTGACATGCACGGGGTGGTTTACGCCCTTACAGAGTCAATGCTGGCAACTGATGACCAGAAGCAAAAGAAGAATTTGATTAATACCAACAAGGTTTGCTGACACACAATAATTCAAACATTATCTAATGAGCTTTTTGATGTTTATGCTTCATACAAGGAAGAAAAAGATATCTAGGACAGTATGGTGGAGAAATACACTGTAGAAGAAGCTCTTAAATAGAAATTTGAAATTTCCAACTTTTACAAATGAGAGATGAAGGAAAACAAGGCCGTCAGCAATCAGACCACGGAATACCAGAAGCTCGTTGAGGACTTGAAGGCGGTAAAGATTTCTTTACCTGACTAGTTTCTTGCAGGTTTCCTAATTGATAAGTTGCCCACTTCCTAGAAGGACTACAAGCATAATCTAAAGCACAAGCAGAAGCTGATGCCCTTAAAAGACTTGATCACCCACATTGAAATCGAGGTCAAGAATAAAAGAGAAATCAAAGGTGCACACGACAGAGAGATGACTACTAAAGCAAACTTGGTAGAAGAAATCTCTAACTCTAAGTAGTTCAATAACATAAGAAACCTGGTTACAACCTTAAAATTACTTACCCACCTCTTTTAAAAAGAAAGAAATTATTTTGTTTGTGGAAAGCCAGAGCACTTTGCATCACAATGCAGGACGAGGGTCAGAAATGGCAATCCTTCTAAGACAACGACTAACTTGGATGAAGGACATGACATAATTGCTACAGTCATTTCTAAAACCTTCTTAGTCGCTAAAGTGAAAGACTGGGTCATAGACTGTGGTGCTACCAAGCACATCTGTGCAAGCAAAAATGCATTTTCCTCATACGCCAAGGTAGGGGATGGAGAAGAACAAATTTATCTTGGTGATTCCCAAACTGTAAAAGTTCGAGGGAAGGGAAATATTCTTCTGAAGCTCACATCGGGCAAGACTTTGACTCTCAACAACGTGCTACATGTACCTGAAATTGGGCCAACCTGGTCTCTGTGTTCCTTTTAGGAAAGGTGAGGGTAAAGGTGTCATTTGAGTCTGACAAGATCAAAATGACCAAGAATAATATCTTTGTGGGTAAGGGTTATTGTAACCAAGGACTCTTTGTGTTAAACGTTGTTGAAACTGTGAATGAAAATGTAAGTTCTTCTTCTACTTACTTGATTGACTCTTTTAACATGTGGCATGCTAGATTACAACATGTTAGTGCATCATATCTTAGAAACTTCAAAATGTTGGGTTAATCTTCTAGTGATTTATATTTTTTGATAAATGTGAAATATGTTCTCAAACTAAAAAAGTTAAGAAATCATGTCCTTTTATGAATAAAAGAGAAACTGAACTTATTAGTTTAATACACACAGAGGAGGTAAACAAATTATGAATAGAGGAGGTAAAACTATTATGTGACTTTCATAGATGACTTTTCGAGATATACCCTAGTGTATTTGATTAGGAATAAAGATGAAACCTTTGACATATTTTCCCTATACAAAACTGTTGTAGAAAGCCAGTTAAATAGGAAGATTAAAAGGGTTAGATTCAGATAGAGGTGGTAAAAATATTCTGTTGAATGAATTATGTGAGAAAGAAGGTATAATACATGAGACCACACCTCCTTATTCACCACAATCAAATGGTGTAGCTGAAAGTAAAAATAGAACACTAAAATAAATGATGAATGCAATGCTTGTTGACAGTTCTGCACCTAATAATCTTTGGGGTGAAGCTATTTTATCAGTATGTAGGCAAAATCGAATTCCATATAGGAAGCTTGAAAAGACACCATATGAAATATGAAGGTTATTCACCTAATCTAAAATACTTAAAAGTGTAGGGATGTCTTGCTAAAGTACTGTTTTGTGATCCTAAGATAAGGAAAATAGAGTTTAAAACTAGTAATTACATATTTATTGGTTATGTTCATAATAATGTTGTGTTTAGAGTTCCTACTTTGAAGAGTGATGTGCTTGATGTGAATATCATTATTGAAACAAGAAATCCTAAGTTTTTTTAGAATCTATTTCCTTTAAAACATAATAATCTGACTGTTGCACCTACATGAGAAATCTTTGAAAGTGAGATTGATGCGCAAGAAAATTTTGAAAATGAAGTTGATGGACAATCTAATGTTTTGAGAAAAAGTAAAAAATAAAGGAAAGAAACTTCTTTTGGTAATGATTTTATACTTTTTTGGTTCAAGATGATCCATCAACTTATTTTGAAGCTATTTCTTCTCCTCATGCAAAATTGTGAAAAGAAGCAATAAAAGCTGAGCTTGATTCCATTGAACAAAACAAAACTTGGGTTTTTGTTGATTTACAACCAGGAGCAAAACCAATTGGTTCCAAATGAATTTTGATAGACTTGGCATTAGAATACAAACTTTTTATACATCAACTGGATGTTAAAACAGTTTTTCTAAGTGGTGATTTAGAAGAAGAGATTTATATAGTGCAACCAGAGGATCATGTTATTTCTGGTCAGGAACACAAAGTGTGCAAGTTAGTCAAATCTTCGTATGGCTTGAAACAAGAACTTAAACAATTGCATGAGAATTTTGACCACGCTATGCTTAACTATGGATTTATTTCTGTTAAGGTAGACAAATGTGTGTATACCAAAGTTTCAAATGAGAACTGTGTGATTGCTTGTTTGTATGCGGATGACATGTTGATTTTTAACAATAGTCTTCATGTCATTCATGATACTAAGGTGTTTCTTGCTTCTTAGCTTGAATGAAAGATATGGGTGAAGCAAATGTGATTTTGGGAGTTAAGATCATACGGGAAGGTGATAATATCATACTATCACAAGAGCATTATGTTGAGAAACTTCTTAAGAAGTGTGGGAATTTCGATCTCACATCTGTGAGTACCCCTTATGATGCTAACTCCTAATTGAAGAAAAACAAAAGAGTTCCAGTTTCTCAAGTTGAGTATGTACAAATTACTGGGAGAGTTTGTTACATTTGATGAACTTCTTATGCCCTGACATAGCTTATGCTGTGGGTAGGCTGAGTCGGTATACACACAATCCCAACAATGAGCATTGAACTGCTATAAGCTGACCGATGAGATATTTGAGGGTTACCATAAGTTATGATATTCAATTAATTGGAGTACCCGCTATACTAGAAGGGTAATGATGCTAACATGATCTCACATTCAAATGAGGTAAAGTCCACCAGTGGATATGTATTCACCATTCGAGGTGGTGCAGTAGCCTGGAAGTCAGCTAAACAAATAATAATCGTGCGATCAACAATAGAGTTAGAGTTTATTTCTCTGGAGTTAGCTGGCACTGAGGCTGAATGGCTAAGGAACTCCTTGGCGAGTATTCCATTGGGAATAAATCCTACACTATCTGTGTCTATGCATTGTGATAGCAAAGCAACAATAGACAATGCGAGAAAGACAAGTTTCAATGAGAGAAATAGACACATTTGGTTAAGGCACAATGTTGTAAAACTGCTACTAAAAGACGGAATAATTTCCATAGATTATGTGAAGTCAGAAGTGAATTTTGTTGATCCTTTGACGAAACCCTTTGGGCGAAAAAATGATTATGGAAACATCGAAGGGAATAGGACTTAGAAGCCTGTCTGAAAATAGTTAGTGATAGTAACCCAGCCTGCGTGAACGGAGATCCTGTGAAACAGGTTCATATGGGTATGACCAAGTCACTGGTTAGTTCTGCTGGTACTTGAATATTTGTTCCTTCCTATGGTGTGAGAAAAAGTACCAGACTACATTTGATCGAAAGGCTGAGTAAAGCTCTTAATGATCTTCATATCCCTTACAAGTGGTGTATGGCGTGTAGTATACACTTGATGAGATCACCTATGTGAGTGTGGAATGGGGCTGTTCCTATGAGGATGTATTTGCTGGTGCACCTCTAGAGCACTTATGAATTTCTAGGCGCGCGCACGGTTGTAATGTGCAAAACCACAATAACGCCAAGAATTGTGGGGGGTGTAATATGATTGGTAAGAACACTGACTTACCAAGGTGTCTATTAGTTCATAGTAACCTGTTGTTACGCTATTTGACACGGTTTGTCAATACTTCTCAATCTAGGTTTGGTTCATAGTCTACGGTCCACCAAGATCGATGTATTACACTCATTAGCGAACCTAGCAAACAAATTCTTTTTCTTTTGAAATATATATGGGGGATTGTGGTAGTATATTTTAAAGAAACTTATCTCACATTGGAGAGGAAGTAGGTTTTGGAGTAGCTTATATAGTTACTAGGTCCTTTTGGGCCTTTGATAAAATGGTGGAGAGGCAAAGCCTCGCGCAAGTGAGACGACTTGGTTTTGGCTCGATTTAGTTGAAATCCGGGGCTTAGCGCCCCGCCCCCCCCCCCCCTGCGTGCAAAGAAAAAGGTCCAACAGGAAAACCCAGCCAATGTTAGTAACAACTTATCCCGGCTTATTAGGAATTTTGGCAGCCTTTCCTCCTTAGTATGCTGGGTTCTCCCAAATTATTTTCTTGGCAGTTCTGATATCCTACCTTTGGTAAAAGGAGCAGTGGTGTGTTGGATTTTCTCAAATTATTTTCTTGGCAGTTCTGATCTCCTACCTTTGGTAGAAGGATCAGTTGTATCCTCGGGAGATTTTTTAGGTACCAAAATATCTCTTTAGGACAGTGATTTACACGCCTTAGCTTGGGTTTAACTGATCCAATTTTTCCATTTTGTTTCAACTATATATACACACACACATATTTCTTCTTAGTGTCTCCAATTTTGTAACCTTAATCACTCTATGTCCTTTTTTTTGAGAAACCAACTATTTTACTTTTGAGAAGCCGAAAACAAAAGTTTGTTTGTTCACCTGTTCATCCCAGTCAGTTATCAAAGTAATGTAGGAGAGCGCAAGCACTTGACCTACGACACCAATAATCATTCCAATCCATATTCCCTGCAAAATTTCAATAGTTTACGAGTCATATATCCAAATATTTTTTTCACAAATCTTGCTAATTTTTTCAAATAATTTATAACTTTTTTAAAATAAAAAAAGCTATTGAAATGACTTTGTGTTGGAAAAAATTTTAAAGTTGCTAACCATTTAATTTTTTACTATTGAAATCTTGCTAATTTTTTCTTAAAATTATAAATGGGTGTCGAAATAAACAAAAATTCTATTGTGAAGAAAAATATTAGGTTGAGGGGAAGCTACCCCCAATCCAAAGTAAACTACCGGGCTCAGCCAACGTTTATAGTGTTATTTACTAATTACAAATTTACTCAGAAGGAAGGACGGCTGGATAGGTTGAACTCTAGGAGTGTTGATTCAACCTCTACCGATAAAGCCAACTCCGGCGGGCAATGATATGTAAGTACTTATGAATTTTCCTCACTCTTGTTTAGTTATCCAATTTTCCTCCAATATCTTTTCTCTTATCTTAGCCTAACAGATTTAGAGTTTTACTTTATTGCCAATTAAAATTATTTAAAAAATAAGAAGGATATATAATAATAATATAATTAGTAGTATCATGAAAATAAGAGGGATATAATACTTTAAGAAAAACATTAAATAAGCATAATTCTATTAAATTTTATTGTTTAAATTACCAACTGACCCTTAAAAAAAGCATTAAATAAGTTTAATCAAATTGTTTTAATTAACTAAATAAGGATAAATAAGGAAAAAATTAATTTAATACTCTTAAAAACTCTACAACATCTTATATTCTAAAATAAAATAGAATAATTAAAAAAAATTATATTCAGGAATAGAGGGAGTAACCCTGTCAAGCAACCACTACCCTTGGCGGTAGGCATTCTTCTTTTGACAAACTAAACTAAATCCGCCTATTAATTTGTGATATTTTTCTTTTACTCCGTACATCATAAGTTCCATGTTATATTATCTAATATTCCCCTAAAATGCATGACATCTTTTAGGAAAAGATCTCTATAGATTTGATGCAAAAGTACTGAAAGAAAGGTGCATAGTTCATAAGATTATTATTAAAAAGCAACCTTTTTGTTTTCTGTGGTTATTAAAAAGCAACCTTTGGTATGATGAGTAATCTCAAAAGCCACTAAAGGCAATTAGCAAAACGGATCTATATGTTTTCTCACAAAAGAAAATAAAAAAAGGATCACTATGGGTAAATATCAGCTTTTTGTACAAGTTTGTTTGGACATCTCTATTCTCAACAATAATGGAGCAGTTTTCTATCGTCCATTACTTAGAACTACTAATAAACAATAGGATATCGAGCAATGATTGAGTAAAAAACTCACGTAGAAACAAGAACACTAGGACAAAAATAGGCAATGATGATAACATGATTGAACATCACATTATAAATTGAAAACATTAGGGAACCGAAGAAAGATAGAAACAACTACTTTGGAAACATAGGATTGAACAACGACAATCATAGACTCATAATAAGTGTCTTTTCCTTTCACATTCTAGCTTCTATGATAGTGGAGGATGACAAGGTTCTTGAAATAGGAAGAACCAAAGGAAGGAGACAAAACGCGAGAAACAAAGGAAATTACTTACATTAATTTCCATATGAGCCACATATCCAAGAACCAATCCTATTGGAATTCCAATCAAATAATAGCAGCTGATGTTTACATAGGCAACCATACTTTGTCTACCCGCACCTACAGCCACCCCTGCAGCAAAACAATATATATGCCTTTCTTAGCAAGATACCAAAGAAGCGAATTTGAGTATATGCATGCATATGTGTTACTTGTGCATTTATGATATGAACTTATAGGAAAAATTTGTTTCAGATGAACTGAAGCACATTACCTGTGAGCACTGCCTGGAGACTGTTAAGCAGAACTGAGAAAGCTAGTAGGTAGGAAAGGCTGGAAACAGCTTCAATGACAGACACTTCATCTGTGAATAAGGAAGCTATTTGGCGGCCAAAGACCAGACAGATAACGAAAAAGAAGATTCCTAAGCACATTGACAAGCTGAAGATGACTTTGATGGAGAATTTTGCAGCCCTAGCATCTCCTCTCCCCAGTTCATTTGAAACACGCACACTATATTAATTGAAAAGTAAAGTAAGACAAATATGGTATCGTAGCAAGGAACAATTGGCTATGCAGATTCTGTGACCCAAAATCACCACCGTCGGTAATGGCTTGTGCTTTTCCTTACGTCAAGAGAAGGAAAAAAAAAAAAAAAGATTCAGTGACTCAGTTATATATATGGGAAGTGAAGCCATACCTGGAGCCAGCAATAAAGCCAACACATAACATAAACTCCAAAGCTGTAATATTGAGGCTGTAAAGTAGAATCTGTTTTAGCACAATCTAAACTCTTGATTGACAAATATCCAAAGGATCAACTGGAAAGAAAGAACTGGATAAAAGTCTTACCACACTGACATAGCAGATATCTGAGTTTGGGCATTTTTCATGTATCCAGCCAACAGCACTAATATAGCATTGTACCAGAATTCCAAACTATTGAAGCAAGCCATAAAATCCGAAAGGAAAAATCAGAAACAAAAAAACATACCCATATTGCAGAAAAAAAATTGAAAAACTAAATTGAAAAGAATCTTCTGATTACTATTAAAGAAGGTAAGGAACGAAAAGTAACAGAAGGATTCCACAACAGGAAAAAAAATTATATATATAAAAGGTTTTAAAGGAAAAAAGTTCTTGTAACTGATTAATAGTTATTTAATTTGTCTTCTACACAATTTGTAGAAAATGGACTCACCAAAACATCACACCAGAGGAGATGGAGAGCTTTATCATGGGAAGTAAATCGGAGAAAGCAGCTGCAGTGAATCCTTCCCATGTTAAAGGACACCAACCGCCAAATATATACACCAGCTCCCCTATGATTATCAACCAACTTGATATACCCATTGCAGCCATTGCCCCAGGAATCCCCCACCTCAGTTTGCTCACAAACATCCAAGACAGGACCACATGTATGGCAAAAGAGGCAGCAGACACCCATCCAATGATCATGTTTTTGAGCTGAGTTTGCAAGTACTTCTGGACACAAAAGGCCAAGGTGAAGAAGTAGAGCATGGGAATGAACCATAGGGAGATATACCCTGCAGAGTTTGCAATATCTTCTTCTTCACCTAGTAGTTTGAATATTTTCCCCGAGAATATGAAGACAGGGAGCAATACTGTGGCAGTAACAAGATTGATAATCCATGACCTTTGCAAGTAGACTCCAAGCATGTGGAGCTGTCTTGCTCCAAATGCTTGCCCACAGAGAGTCTCAGTCGCACTTGACATACCAAACTACCATCCAAGTCAGTTTATGGATCAGTAATCATTATGAATTTCCTTAGGCTCATTTGAGAAGGAAGAAGGAACTTACTAGCACATATTAAGGATGAAAGAAGCAGTTTGGAACTATATACAGAGTAAGAGCAAGAACATTACCAATATTCCATTTGAAAATCGTACAGTAATGATTTGAATGAGAGCATATCCTGCGAGTTCCAGTTCTCCTATGTGTCCTATAAATGCCTGTGTTACCACAAACATCCCATACTGAGATAGCCTGGCCAGCATAGCAGGGAAACCAACTTTCCATATCTTCTTTGACTCCACCCAAATCCTCCCTGTCAAAGTATTAATGTCTTCTGCTTCTGATCCAAGAAGTCTATTTTCCATTCTATAAGACTTCAAAAGCATAGGCTATGAAATATAACCTGTTAAGGATATGGTGTTTATAATGCTAGATTCAGTCAGATCTTTGGACTATGCTTTAGAACAGGAACACAGGAATATCATTTTAGTAGCCATGGGGTTCATTCTGGAGTATATCCTCCTATGTTTTTCACCAATTACCTTTAGTGATTTTGAGAAGATCCTACCTTTGATATAGTATTATATTCTGGCCTGCCATGATTCTCAGGAGTATAAAGCCGATCCCCCATCCGAAAAAGTTGAGTCCTTTTGGGATGTTTTTCAACACATGATAGTTGCACCTCAAATTGTTAATTCCAGTATAGGTGGATGATGACAAAGAGGGTAGGTTGGTTACAAATGTTTTTTTCCGAAGAATTGTAGCTTTTCATTAAAGGGTAACGCAAGATGTTGTATTATTCCAGTCCACTCTCTTTGACAATGAATTCAAACTCTACTATTTTGTCACAATTTCTTGTGTATTGCACAGGGCATTGTTTAGCCTTTTAAGACTAAATGTTGTTTATTGGAGGAACAGGAACCCCTTAACAAGTTCAAATATTTTTTGAGAACTAACAAGTTCAAATATGAAAGTTAGATAGTTTTCTTTTTTCTAATTAAACTATATATCATTGTTTAGTTTTATTACCATAAAAGTTAAAACGGGATTGGCTCTTGGGACCTATAGCCTAGAAGAAGCCCACAATACCATTTGTGCTATAAACTCATACTTTGGATTCTCCAAGCTTGATTAGTTGTGAATCTGCATCTATGTTAACAAATTATATTTTATTGTTCACTCTTTCCATTTTAAGATTCATTTATTTTTTCACTTTATCTTAAAGTTCCCCATTCATTTTTCTACACATTGAGTATATATATTTAATGATTTACTTATTCTTAATATAATTGAATTTAAAATCAGATTCACTTCTTTTTTTTTTTTCTTATCTTGTTGTTTCACTTTCCTGTTTCTATAATCACTGGAATAGACATTTATCGTGTTTGATGATGGATTTCATAGCTCCGAAGCATCTGTCAACGTTGATTTTGCTTTTGTAAAAAGTGCAGAAGAGAATATGATAAGTATATGACAGACAGTCACCCACAGTGCCCAACTTCATGGTGCGATATGACTACGACATCCCAAACAAAAGAATATCATTGCGATTCCTTGAGTTTCATTGTATAGATGACTATGATATTTCACGTAGAAAAACAAAAATCAAATAGATGACTGATAATTGCATTTGTGGTCCCTAATGTTTTTTAATCTTAGATTTGTGGTCCTTATATTTTTTTGACAGAAAATAATCATGCATTATAAATATACCAAAGAATTACAGATCTAGTACTTAAGTAACTCTTCCAAAGGATAGTCCCCAAAAAAAATTGACTATCATACTAAAGTACAAAAAACACACGTAAAATAAAATAGATAAAAGAAGTTTTTAATGTCGCTCCACTTTATCGATTTCGCATTTGTTGTCCCTCTTCGTTCAATTTCACTCATTGGTATCCCTGAACAGTCAATTTATCAGGGGACTAATGCCCCTTTTGGTACATGTGTTGTTCTTGATTATCACAATTCATACATGTGTTTCAATTTGATCACATTTTATCCCCCAATTAAACTCAATTTGCCTAATTTGGTTATTTTGACCGTTATACTCCCCAAAATCGATGAAATGCCAGTTTCGCCGACATGTCAACCAAGTAGGTCCCACTGGCCTATCCGAACCGGTTAACCCAGTTGTATGATGCTAATGTGTCATATGATGCTAAACCTTTTGTGCTTGATGTTAAGTCATATGATCATAATGCTTCTTCATCTTCTCATGGGATAAGTACTTCGTGAGTCCTAAACCTTTATTTCATTTCTCAATTAAGTCCTATAACTTAAAAAATGCATATTCAAATCCTAAACTATTTATTAATGAATCAAATGAGTCCTAAACAATTTATTAGTGATTCAAATGAGTCCTAAACTAACTTTCTGGTAACATTAATCTTTAAAGTGTATACTTTTTTGGTCCCCTAACATTGTAAAATAATTATTAAGGTCCTTTAATTTTATTTTTAATTAATTAAGTCATTGAATCCTAAAAAACCTAAATTCTAAAAAATCTTAAACTCTAAAATTTACATAAATCCCCCAAAAATTTCTAAACTTTAAACCTTGAATCCTAACTTCTAAAAATTAAACTATAAATTTTTAAACCCTAAGCATAGACTCTAAACCTTAAAGCGAAAAATTCTAAACCCTAAACTTTAAATCATTAATCCTAAAAATGTCAAACCATAAATCCTAAACTTATGAACCCCAAAATCTTAAATCCTTAATTCCTAGAAAACCTAAGTTAAAATATTTTAAGCTCTAATTCTAAATACTTTAAACATTGAATTAGAAAATTAAATTATAAAACTCTAAATCCTAAACTTAAACTCTAAATCTTAAATTATCAATTTTAAAAATATTAAATATTAAATTCTAAATCTATGAACCAAAAAATTCTAGGTTTATAAATTCTAAACCTTAAAATTTCTATGTTTTATAAATTAAAATATTAAAATTTATAAATTATAAATATTATAAATCTTAAAATTTTAAACTCTGAACATTGAATCTATAAACTTTATAATATAAACCCAAAAAATTTTAAGCATTAACCTACAAATTCTAAAATTCTTAAAACCTTAAATTTTAGAATATTAAATCTTAAAATTGATTAGGAGTTCAATTACTACTCCCTTAAGGTCGAAAGTTTGAACTCGATCTACCTTCTGGTGGGTAATTTGTAAATACTATTGTAAGCGTTCACTGCATTTGGTAGTCTATCATGGACCTAGATTATAGAACCTCCCCTTAACCTAAACTTTATTTTACCAATAAAAAAAGTCACTAGCTTAATGGTTATGGCAGTTATACTTTAATCGTTAGGTCGGGGGTTCAAATCGTGTTAGTGACGTTTTGACATTCATGACCTCTCGTCATATATTTTATGATAGCCATTGGTTTATGATTCATTATTTTAATGTAGGATTATAGTGTTATCCTAAACATGTGACTAATGAGTTAATTAAGTAATTAATTAAGACTAAACTTGTTTAGTATCTTAAACTAAACAAGATAAAGTATTTAGTATCTTAAAGTTAAGAATATTTAAGTTTAAATTTTAGAATTTTTTTGGAGCTTTATGTAAATTTTAGAGTTTAAGATTTTTTAGAATTTAAGGACTTAATTAATTAAATTTAAAATTAAAGGACCTTAATAGCTATTTTGCAGTATTAGGGGACCAAAAAATTATACACCTAAGGGTTAATGTTGACTGAAAGTTAGTTTGGGAATGATTTGATTCACTAATAAATGATTTAGGACTTGAATATGTATTTTTCAAGTTATAGGACTTAATTGAGAAATGAAGTGAAGGTTTAGGACTTATGGAATAGTTATCCCATCTTCGCATCATGCTACATCATTTGAACATGCTAAGCCAAGTACTCAAAATGCTAGATTCCATGTTCATGGCATAAGATCACATGCTCATCATGGTAGACCACAGACATATGGAAGATCTCATTATGCTAGACCATCTATTCATGATATGACGTCATATGCTTACAATACTAGAACACATACTTATGGCGCAAGACCACATATTTACTATGCTAGATCATGTGCTCACAATGCAGGTCATGTAGTCACAATTCTAAAGCGCAACCATATAGCGCTAGATTATTTCTTAACCATGCTGAGGCATATACCTATGGTGGTTGGCAACATTCTTACAATGCAAGAGTTTTTAGTTATGACAATTTTGTTAGATGTGAATAGTCTTATACTCCTTTTATCACATGTCATTTTTGTGGAAAATATGGCCATGGTACTCGTACTTGTATGTTTAGACAAAGGAATTACCATACACAAGTATGTTTGGGTACCAAAAGGTACTAACCCAAGATAAAATGGGTACCAAAAACTTGATTGTTCTTTGTAGGAAAGCAAGGATGATTGGTGCTTGAAGATTGAAAATACTTATCCTTTGGGTTGAACCAAATTTTATTTTGCCTTCTTGAGTTTTTTTATTGTAATCACTACCTCTACAGCTTATAGGTCATGTGTATGTTCTTGATGCACGTATCCTTTTTTTCTCTTTTTCTGGTCATCGACTTTTGGCACATGGATGCATTTGTTTGTTAACCCGCTACTTAATTATTTTGTTTGGCCACAGAATGTTGATACTTTCATGCTACAATGGATACCTTATTTATCGTGAAATTGCTTGCAATTTTGCTGCTGGTTATGTTTCATTTTGAATGGATGTCCTGTTCATATTTTTTTTTCTGGAACTATTATTTTTGTTTTTTTTTGCCATTGATTTCTTTCATTCACCTATATTTCTTCTAATATGTATAGCATACATACTTTTTAATAGGGGGAGTTCCTTGATCTATTAGTCTTTGTTTTTTGTTATGCATCTTGTTACTTTTCAGTTTTGTAGTCTTTATTTCATTATGGCTTATTGCTTATTGTGAATCTGATAATGATTAGCAAAATATTTAAGGCTAATTAATTGTGTTTATTAACACAATGCTTGTACTAAATTGACACATTGATCATACTGTTATAATATACCTTTAAGTACAGTTAATTTTACTAATGATTATTGCATTATATTATATGTTAAATGATTTAACTAGATTTTGATTATGACAAACCTATGTAGCATCTCTAGAGTCTAAAACATGATTTCCAGCTCACATGTGAAATGCATAACCCGTGATCAAATCCCTTGGAAGATGAGTAAGTGGGATTGAAATTGGTGTTAGTGGACATGTGATGTCGCTTTCACCAAAAAGCACCCATGTTACCTTGGCTTTGTTATTCCCTATGATGATTAGTCAAGCAACCTAGTATCCTACTATTTCTGGGAGTCTGAATCAGTGATAAAAGCTGCCTTAAACAGATCAAATGTCAGATGGATTCAAAATTCTAGGTCCAATCTAGGACTATACTAAACAATGACAACAATGACAAAAAATATTGAATCGAGTGTCTCGTGCTAGAACGTGAAAGTGACAATAGGTAATATGAACGTTGACAATCTGGCGTCTCGGAAGACAAACCAGCTGGATGGAAATGGACATGCGACGGATCAAATTTGAATAGACATCTTCCATCTTGCATTTATAAAAAAGAATTCTGATTCAAGGAGAGATTCAGAACTGCCATATTGAAATCCTGAGTTAGAGCAAAAAGCCAGCAACATTCTGCAGTCAAGTGAAGCAAAAGTGAGAGAGAAGCATTTTCTTGTGGACATACTTAGTGAAGCAATCTTTTGAAAAAGCAAAGTAATTGTACTTACTGATAGCTTCAGTGTATTATCCTGTTCTGAGTGGTTGTGTAAAAGCAAGGTTTGGGTGAGCTTTGTGGTGAGTATTTAGGATTTGAGTTTAGCCTAAGGAAAAGCTTGTACTAAGGATTTTTGGTTGAACCCGTGAAAAGCCATCATAGTGAGAGTTAGAAATCTCAAGGGAAGATCCTTGACTAGTGGAGGTAGTCTTGCGTGACGAACCACTATAAATCGTATGTCCAATTATCTGTAACCCTTCTTCCTTGTGTGCTAGTTAGTTTGTCCAATTCATTCCCAGATATATTTTATGTCTTCTTTCTTCATAGCATACCTCTTTTGGGTTTCCAATGTTGAACAGTAATTTATATTACTTCTTGGTTATATGGCATACATGGCAGGGAGGTTTCCAGCCAATATGAATCTAAATCACTCTTGTACCAAAGTCTGTATTTATCTTGTTGTCAATTTCTCATTCCAGTGGCTTAGTGTTTATCCACTAATTTCCACATAATATGGTATTTTTGCTACTGCAATATACCTTTATCCCTATTGTCTATCTTTCATCTTTGTTTTGTTGCCACTTATGACATACATGCTTTTGAAAAGGGGGAGCTTTTCTATAGTATTTATTCCACGCTTTCTTTTCATAATTTTTGTTTCACATGTTTTGTTTCGTTGGATGCATGTCTTACTGCACATCCTCTTATCTGCTACATAAACATTATTCTCTTTTTTCATGTTGGTGGTAACAACTAACAAGGAGAGTTCTTGGGTTCTCTTTTTTCTCTTTTTATAGTTTGTTTGATGAAGTCAAAAGGGGGAGAAATATGGGTGAATTTTTTATACATTATCTATATATTCATATTGCATATATTTGTCATATTTATTATGCATTCTTTTAATATATCCATGTTTGACATCATAAAGAAGGAGGAGAATGTTACATCATAACCCTCTTGGTTTTCTTTATGTGTGGAAAACAATTTTATTTTGAATGATTGTCAAACCTTTTGTTCTATTAAGTTTTCTCGAATGGGCGATTTGCACCAACGTATTTATATTATCATATTGGGCCAAGAATTGTTTTATTACGTGGACAATACTCATATGACATAACCTCATTTAGTCGATTTGTTTTCTTGGGTTTAAATTATTTTTGGGCTCTTTTAGCCAATACATGCATAAAACCCACGGACACGGGACACAGGTCTGCTTAATTTTGACAGTATGACATCGTTTCAATACAACGATAACATGGTCATTTTGGGACGGGTGTGTGCATCGATGCTCTTATTATCTTCTTCCTCAGCTTTTCTTCTATTCACTTTCCTCTCCTACTTTTTGTCATCTTCCTTCCTTAAAAGTAAACAAAGCTCTGAGTTTTAGATATGAATAACAAGAAGCCGTTTCTTTGTCTCTTGTGCTAAGAACAAGTCAAGACAAGAAGCATCTAAGGATCTTCATGGAATATGCTAAGGATAAGAAGAGGGGGTTTTTTTTTTTTGATATAAACGATGATATATTACTCATGAAAAAAACTTACAGAAGGGCAGTAGAGCCTCTAAAGAGCTGACCCACACTGCAAAGATAAACATACCACTCAAAACCAACTAAACAAGCGGTAGAAAAATAGTAGGAAAAAACACCCTCCATAGAACCTGCACTAAATTACCTTAAACATAGGATAATTTACAGTGGACCCCATGCCATGATTTCAAGCAATCCACACAATTAAGCACATCACTAAGATTGTAAGGAAAGAGGGGTTGCTTAGCTTTAATCCAAGATAAGGCATGCAGCAGGGTGATGTCGAAAATTCGGTCCCAGTCTACTTCTGTGTTTTCATAAAAAATTTTGTTCCTTCCCGTCCAGATACTCCAAAAGAAGCAAAGAAAATTGCCATCCAAGAGGATCTGGCATAAGAAGGGTCCACCAGACCAAACCATTGTGACAAAAAGTCCTTTAGAGAGCAAGGCATACACCACAATGCTCCCCACCATCAAGAAATCTTCGCCCAAAATCGCCAAGACAACTTGCAGTGTATACAAAGGTGATCTCTATATTCAATCTCAATTCTACAAAAAGGACAGAGAGCTTGATCTGCAGGTAGAATATTCCGGTACAGAAGTGATGCTCGAGTTGCAATCCTATTATGGAAGCAAGCCATAAAAAACATTCAATTTTCAATGGAATAAAGCCAAACCACACGCATGGCTTCACTGAGATCGTGGGAGATTTAATGTCTCAGATAACCATAGCCATCCTTTACGGAGAAACACCCTTCCCTATTTCTTGTCCATCTCCATCTGTCTGGCTTCTCTGGAAAAATTTTGATCTGGGCCAATACTCCATAAAGATCTGCCACCTGAATTAATTCCCAAGAATAGAGTGGTCTTCTCCACTGTGGTTCCCACTTCCAACAAGTACCATCAAAACTGCACACCTCGTTCACCTGACAGTTGGGATTAACATCGATTGACCAAAGCCTAGGAAATAAATCCTTAAGGATGCAGGATTCAAGCCAAGAATCAGCCCAGAAACTACTTGAACTTCCTCTCCCAACCTTTCTAATAATCAAACTTCTAAGATTTGGGTCGCCTGGCGTACCAAGCTCTGCAGCCCGGATAATACTTCGCCATATCCCTGAGCATCTATTTCAATTAAACGAAGGCCAAGAGCATTCTGAAGGCAAGGAATAACACTCCCTTACAATGAGGACCAAGCGGGAATAAAAACCGAGGAAGGCTCGAGGTTGATAAACCTCCACATCCACTTGAACAACAAGCATCGATTCTTGATCAAAATATCTTCAATTCCCAATCCGCCGTGTTGTTTGGGTCTGGCTATCTTACTCCAAGCCACCAGACAAAGCTTTCATTTATCACCTCCCCTTCCCCATAAGAAGGACCTTCGCATTCTGAAAATCTTGTTAGCCACTCCTACCAGCATCTGGTAAAGAGACAAGTAGTACATGAGCAGATTGGCTAGGACAGCACGAATCAAAGCCACCCTACCTCCCAAGGAAAGAAATTCACCTTTCCAGAAGGCTAATCTGCTCCTCATTTTGTCCAAAACTGGGTCCCAAGATCTGATCTTCTTCATGTTTAAACACAGGGGAATACTCAAGTATCTGAAAGGAAGTTTTTCTGACCGGCTTTGGAGTATATATGCCATATTCTCAGTTTGGGACTCAGGAATATTAATGCTTATGATGCTGCTTTTATGAAAATTAATAGTCTGACCGGAGATGAGCTCAAAGCACCTAAGGACACGCTTAAGGTTAAGCATAGATTCCACATCGTTTGGAGCAAAGAGCATGGTATCGTTGGCAAATTGCATCACAGAAAAAGCTGATTGGTTGATCCACAGTTCTTTGATCAATCCCTGAGAAATGGCCTGTTTTATCAAAGCTACCAGACCCTCCACCATGATATTGAAGAGAAAGGGAGATAAGGGGTCTCCCTGACGCAATCCTCTGAATAATTCAAACTCCTCCAAGGGACTTCCGTTAATAAGGACAGGCATTTTTGCGTTACCAATACAAACCCGAACCCACTCACACCATCTGATACAAAATCCCATAGACCTCATCATCTCCAAAAGAAAAATCCAAGACACTGAGTCGTAAGCTTTTTTAAAATCTATTTTCCATAAAAAAGCCTGCTCACCCGATTTCTTCACCCTGTGAATGACTTCTGACACAGAAAAGATACAATCCAGTATGAAACGACCATCCAAGAAAGCAAACTGGCAGTCGCCTATAATTGTAGACATGACCTTCTTTATTCTTCTGGCCAATACCTTCGCAATCAGCTTGTACACGCCATGGATAAGGTTGATGGGCCTATAATCAGCAAAAGTCTCAGCCTCCGAATTTTGGGGAATCAAGACAAGATAAGCCCTACCAATACCTTTTGGGAGGTGTCCGGATACATAAAATTCGTTGAACATATCTGTGAAATCATCCCTCAACAGTGGCCAGGATTTTTTATAGAATGCAAAAGAAAATCCATCTGGGGCGGGGGCTTTATCCCCATCACACTCCTGCAGGACCTCCTTTATCTCAACAAAATTGAAAGGTTTCTCAAAAAAATTAACCTGCTCCTGATCCAGTACCTTTAAAGGAATAGAGCCCGCTTTAAACTGGGCCAAAGATGGTACTTGAAATAGGGAAGAGAAAAATGACACAGTAGCTTGTTTCATACCATCCTTGTCCTCCACAATTCTGGCTCCAACAACCACTTTATGAATGGTGTTTCGTCTTCCTCTGTTACAGGACATAAGATGAAAAAATCTTGTGTTCTTATCTCCCAGTTTGAGCCAAGTTGCCCTTGACTTCTGTCTCCAAAGACACTCCTGCTGCCTCATCCTTCTTACTCTCTCCGCCTTAAGAAAACCTAACTCTACCCTTTCCTCCTCTACTAAAATTCTCTGCTCAATGATAAAATCCAGATTATCAATCTGGGTCTTGGTATCTTTCAACTCAGTATCAATGTTCCCGAAGCTCTTGAAATTCCACTCCCTCAACAACTGTTTAAGAAGACCAAACTTACGTAAAAGGCAGAACATTCCAGGAAATTTTGAACAACACTTCGCCCACATCTCACCCAACACCTTTTCAAACTCCGGGTGTTGTAACCAGCAATTTAAAAAGCGAAAAGGCTTCACTCCCCAATCAATAGACTGTTGGGCTAAGATTAGAGGACAGTGATCAGAATCTCCTTTGCCCTCTGCTCTCAAAGAAATAGAAGGAAACAGAGAAAACCAGACAGGATTGACAAAAGCTCTGTCGATTCTGCTCGCTGCTAAGCCATTCCCCTAAGTAAACTTCCTCTCTTGTAGCTCCACTTCGCATAGATTGAGATTAGTGATCATCTGGCCAAGGGCGTTAGCACCCCTTTTGCATACTCTCCCACTAAGCCTCGCATCAGGTAACAAAATTTCGTTAAAATCCCCTGTGATTAAGCAGGGGCCTGAAACGCTTGCTAAAATGTTCTCTAACAGCCCCTAGAGATCAATTCTTTCTTCAGCAGTAGCAGGCCCATAGATGCCACATATAGCAATTCTTCGATTCCCCGAAACAGCACCTTCAACTAGTAGCCAATTTCTACCTGAGTTTTTAGTTTCAGAGGAGAAAAAAGCCTCATCCCAGATTAATAGCAAACCCCACGAATTCTCCTCAGCCCCGACTTCCAGGAAATCTACTGCCCATTTCCCCAAATTCTACCAATATCCCCGATAGAGAGACCGCGGCGCTTGGTTTCACATAAGAAAGCAAAGTTCGCATCCACCCCCCTAATAAGCTCCCTAACCTGCCTCTGCTTATGATATGCCCCCAAACCCTTCACATTCCATGATATCAGTTTAAACATTATAAATAAACCAACGCAACAGACACTACAACATCAATCGTCCTTCTTTGATTCTCTCCATCCAGACCCTTCCTTAGTAATAAGATGACCCACAACTAATTCAACATTCTCACGAGAATCACCCACATCTAACCCCAATTTTTCTGCAATCTCCAAGGTCTTGCCAACTTCACAATGTTGAGAAGGGAGAACCGGGCTTACCTCGTCATGCAGAGTAGCTTGCGCGTTCCCTTGCTTGATATCTTCATCTTGGGTCGTGCTGTCATTGGATCGCAGAGATAGGATGCTTCCTGTCTTAGAGACCTTTTTTATCTTCTTTATTCTTGACCATCTGTTCCTGTTGGTCCTATCTACGATCTTGCGCAACCGGTTCTCAAGGGTTTTAAGGAAAACCACTCTCTCCCTCTCACCCAGATAATCTGAAGCTTCTGACTCTGCACCACTTTCATTCCCCTTATCTTCAGAAAGTAGTGGCTCAGAAATATCCATCGAAGAGGAGTTTTGATTTGAGCCAGCATTCATTACAAAGTCCAACTCTGACCTACGGCCCAAATTTAGTCCCAACGGGCTCAAAGAGCCAGACCCCAGGACATCCATAGCACAAGCTCCTTATCACGTGATGAGGCTTCATCATTGTGAAGGCATATATGTGGACTATACTGTTATGATCCGATGATGTAACAGAAAAGAAAAATGAAGAAAAGAGAAAGAAACGTAAAATCTCTCAACCAACTGGTCTAAGAGCCAAATTCCATTATGTGTCAACTTGATGAATACACAGGCAAAATACCCTTTTATACTAAGACTATGACAAACAACAACATACACTAATCTTCAATACAACTACTAGTCACACATAACAATACTTCCTCCTTAAACAATCTTGTCCCCAAGATTGAATCAAATGAAGACCCAAGGAAAAGTGATATACAGTTGACTCGAATATGGCAGCAAGTTTACATAACTCTGCTGCAACTATACCACTAAAACATCATCTACAAAAGGCATTGCATTGTTGGTTACATTCTGCAGCTTTAATGGGTTTGGGGTTGAAAATCTACTGCAAAAGACAAAGTTCCAAGAGCTAGTTGCGTCGCTAACAACCCCCAATTCAAAACATTCAAGCACTCTACATTATTTCTCCATGTAACAATTGAAGTTTTGCAGCAACCAAGGATCATTTTTTCTTTAATGCACATGAGCTTCTTGAGCATTTAATCCAGTAGCAACATACTCATCTCGTTGGATTTGAAAAATTCCAGCAATCACACAATTCCATATCTCAATAGCTTTATCTCCTCCTGGATCAAAAATGTAATTCTGTAACTCCTCTACCCTTGGCAAGACAAAGACATTAGAAATTATACTGTTGCCAAGCTTGCTATTCCTCGAAGAAAACACTTGCTTCCTTACTGCAAAAATAAAATGAATATGTGGGTCTTTTGTTGTTGCAAACAAAAGGAAATTCCCATGTTGGAACCATTCTATTGCATCTTGTAGTATTTGAGCTTCCTTTGCCTTCGTCTTATACCTCTCAAAGGCTGCACCATCAATATCAAGAATTGGACAACCACTGCAAATGAGGGCTGATGCTTCAGTTGGACTGATTTTCCCCTCACTACGTTGAAGAACAACAATCCTCACCATCGATGCCAATCCAATATACTTCACCAGAACTAGAATTCTTTGCATCCTTAATAATCCTCCAGGGTCAAAGAATGTAAAATCAGTAATCCCCTACATAAGTCCTTGCCCCTTGTAACCTATCTTTCCATTATCCTGCAGAAACTTGCCACGAACCAAGTTTAACAAACGACAACCCATTATAATTCCTCCTGCGCTTAACACTTCACACCCATCTTTCAAAAACAATAAGGCCATGAAACTTGCACTTCCACTCACATGAGCTATGAAACATTCAAAATTTTCCAAGAAACCACTGGTTAATGGTAATGCAAAAGGCCAAAACTTCTTCAGTTCATGTACTTCATTGCCTTGTTCCCATTTTTCCCTGCATTCAACGTCTTGGTATACTACCCCCAAGCTGATATTTTCTCCCCATAGTTTCCTCAACTGAACAAACTCATCTGCTGCTCCTAAGGACCCAGATTTTTTTCTGGTTTTAAAATTCCAGAAACCAACCCCTGTTCTTCTACGAAACACTATTAACCTAAATCTCCTGGTCTCACTTCTTAAGTATCTGAGGGGCTTCCTCTTCCTTGTCTTGCTCTCCTCTCGTTGCTTTTTTGGGATTAAAATCGCTCTCTTTTGCTTCTGTTTCTTTCTCACTGACTGACCAAATCCGATGCTCTTCCCTTTCTGTCTTCTCTTCAGTTTCCCCCAAGCTTGTTTCGTTGCTGAGCTACGAAATTCTATGCTCTTCCCCTTCTGTCTTCCCCTTAATTTCCTCAAAGCTCCAAACACAAACTTGCTAACTTTCATATTGCTATCCTTCTCCACCAACAACCCTTCACAAAGATCATCACAGTCTTGTTGTTCGGTACAAGCACAGAAACTGGTTACTGGTTCTGGTGCAGCAACCACTACTACCTCGACCACCACGTTCTTCGACTGGTTTAAAACAGTCTCACCATCAACATTTGAGTCTTTTTTCTCATTCTCCCAATCAGCCACTACATGCTTTAATTCCATAAACAGGTCATTATCACTATTCTGTGTATTTGTAGTCTCCTTCAAGTTGCTATCAGAATGGGAATCAATGTAAGAAATTGCAAGAACATCATCAACTTGTTGTGCTGGCTGCTGAATATTGTCACTCCCATGAATTGGAAGACTGGGATCATAAGTGTAACGAATGGTATGATCCCCACTGCTCATGGTGAACAACAACTGGGCTAATCCATCATCAAAGATTTCAACATTTGACCATAATTGCCTCGTACAGTAGTGGCCAAAGCAATCAATTTCATCGCACCAACAACAAAGATGATGAACATAGACCCGCTCATTAAATTCCGTGATGGTAAAAGTTTTGATGGGAAGTATTTGAACCTGTGTCTGAGTGTAACTGTGCCAGTAGTGCCAGCGTAGATTGTTGACGGAAAGTTCCTCCATCTCTCGTTTATTCACCATAGCTTGCCTTTGTTTCTCAACTAAAAATGTGGACTGCACATTTTGTCGAACATGTGATGGGCACTGGTGATGGTGAAGACCAGAAAAAGCTTCATCTCCCACCGGTTGTATAGAACAGACACCAACCACAGAGAATATCGATGGAGCACAAAACGACTGCATAGAAGCCTCGGTGGGCATGGACTGTCGCGAAGGAGGCAATGGAACCGTCGCCGGAACCCCAACATTGGACACCAGGTTAGGGTTTAACGAACTGAAACCCCAATTACGAGGAGGAGAACCAGATTGCGACAAGAGATGGTGCGTGCCATAAGCGACTGGAGGTCCGAGCTGTGCGAAGCGCTGCTCCGTCGCTATCCCCGCCTGCACCCAAAATGAATCTTGCTGCATGTAGAACGGATTGGGTGTGGGCGGAGAAGAAGAAAGCCATGGCTGCTCCACCCCCCACGGCGAGGAGTGGCCTGCCTCGGTCTGGAACGGTGACACCATCGCCGGTGACGACCACCAGTGATGGCTGTACTGTTGCTCCATAGCAAACGGAAACTGCCAAGAACGGCGTGAGTCGTAACAGACGGCGCCAATTGTTATGATCCGATGATCGTAACAGAAAAGAAAAATGAAGAAAAGAGAAAGAAACGTAAAATCTCTCAACCAACTGGTCTAAGAGCCAAATTCCATTATGTGTCAACTTGATGAATACACAGGCAAAATACCCTTTTATACTAAGACTATGACAAACGACAACACACACTAGTCTTCAATACAACTACTAGTCACACATAACATATACTGTGGGTTATTGAGCGGCCCAGTAAAAGGGCCATTCAGTTTAACAAAAGCAAGCGCCTCCACCGCTTAATCGCTTTTCTCACCCATTTAGGGAATCGTAACATGCGCCATCCTCGGTACTCTAACATTCTCTGGGTAACCGACAGTCTCTGTGCATAGGATATTATGGCCAGAGCCCTCAATATAGCTACTGGTAGACCCAATAATAGATGTTGATCTTCCAACTCTTATTCCTTTTAAAGATAGCGTCGCCACCACCTTATTGACCATTACCTAGGCTTCCTGCACCCATAATGCCTTTTCCTTTCTCAAGGAATTTAATGGTGTCCATAATTGTGAATGGGTCTTCCGACTCCTGATTGACCAACGCCAAATCCTCCACGTTATTCCGGTGACCGGCAGTATCCTCCACCTCCTGATCGGATACAAAAACTTGATCCTTGCTGCCACCAACAACTGAAACCTTCTCTGGACTGTTAAAAGACGCCATAACTGGAAAAAATCCTTCATATTGGGTTTCAGGTACACATATAAGGAGTTAACACGCAGCGGAATCAATCCCGAAACCATCACAGGGTCCATGTGAAATGGGATGAATCGAATGGATGGGATTTAGTACCTATTTTGGTTGAGATGTTTCACTCAACTGTTGAGCTGAATCAGTTTAAACCGGAAAAAGTATCCGATTTCTCTAAGGTATCCACACAAACTGTCAATCTCCAAGAATCGTCACACGATCTCTAGATTGAGCCCTCACAATCTCTCTTCTCACAGTGCTAGCTGTTTCTAAGAATGGAAAAACAGCTAGGGTTTCTCTGTCTACTAATCTTGTGATGTGAAGCCAAACTCTACATTCACAAAACATATATCACACATATATATAGAGACATAAAACCCTGGGTGTGCTGGATTAACCCTAATCATATTTGGGCTGTAATATTTTGGGGTTAATAATAAACTTAATAGGCTTATTATTAATAACCCAAAACTTGGTCCAACAACTTATCCAAACTCTTTTGGACTCAAATCTCAAATTAACAGTCCTAAGTGTGCGACCCTATAGGCTCTAATCACATTGGCAATAATTATAAAATCACATTTATAATTATAAACAATGAGCGGTGTCTAGCAACACATCATTGCTATCCAAGTGACAAGATCAATACCGATTCAACAAGCCTTATTATTGTGTCTTTGTCCCTTTATCCTATAATATCAAGATCAAACACGAGACATGGAATATGTCATTCTCGCATATGTTTAATCTATGGTTTCTTGAATCCGAGTTAACTGTCTAAAACAAATACAATTGATATCCCATATCAATCAATTTGAGCACGGCCATGCATTTTACAGTTCAACTCTATCAAGGGACCCAGCAGATATATTTTGCATTACATAGGCTAGACAAATTCCATCTTGACCAAACAAATCCCACTACACATTATATCATATGCCCAACAGTAACTCTAATGTCTACCCCGCTACGAGTAACCAAGAGTAATATCAAAGCACATGACTCATATGTTAGGAACCTTTATGATCTCAGGTCTAAGGACAACAATTATAAGAACCACCAATGACAACATGCAATGATCCATGTGGTGTTCTTAAGTTGGGTCGGTTCAGTCCACAAGTTCCCTAACTTGTACCCGTATGCAGACCTCATATCTTATATGACTCTCAGCATACGCTAGTCTTAATTTGTTATTACAACCCGTCTATAATAATAATCGACTAGGGACTTTTAAAGAATATAAAATATTCTTGGGTTATAAATATGCCCAAGCAATCTACGCAGATATAAATGGATAAATGAACATATTCATTGGAATAAAACCTTAATCAACAGATCTGCAACATTATTCTCAGAAGAAACTCTGCACATCCTCACATCGCCTCTGTCAACAATCTCTCTAATGAGATGATAACGTCGGAGTATGTGTTTGGATCGTTGGTGATATCTCGATTCTTGAGCCTCTGCGATTGTTCCATTGTTGTCACAATAGAGCTCAATCGGACTAGAAATGCTCGGAACTACACCAAGTTAAGTTACAAACTTCTTAATCCAAACAACCTCTTTCACTGCATCAGAGGCAGCTATGTACTCAGCCTCAATTGTAGAATCGACTACTATTTCTTGCTTTGAATTTTTCCAGCTCATAGCACCACCGCCAAGGCAAAACACATATCCTGACTGCGATCTAAAATCATCCCTGTCAGTTCGGAAGCTAGCATCTGTGTAACCCTTTACAACAAGCTCATCAACGCTTCCAGAAACGAGGAATGCATCCTTAGTCCTTCTCAAGTACTTTAGGATGTTCTTTACAGCTGTCTAGTGACTCTCACCAGGATCAGATTGATATCTACTTGTGAAAATGCATATGAGACATTTAGTCGAGTACACAACATAGCATACATGATAGATCCTATTGCAGATGCATATGGGATTTTACTCATACCTTCTCTCTCCTCAGTTGTACTAGGACAATGATTCTTTGAGAGAGTTATACCATGTGACATAGGCAAAAATCCTTTCTTAGAATCTTGCATACTAAACCTTTTAAATACTTTGTCAATGTATGTACTCTGACTTAGGCCAAGAAGCCTTTTAGATCTATCTTTATAGATCTTTATACCTAACACATAGGGAGCTTCACCTAAGACTTTCATTGAGAAATTTTTTCTTAACCAAGTCTTTACAGACTGTAGTGATGGAACAACATTCCCTATGAGCAGAATGTCATCCACATATAATAGCAAGAAAATAACAGTGCTCCCACTAACCTTCTTGTAAACACATGGCTCTTCTTCATTCTTGATGAAACCAAACTGTTTGATTACTTTATCAAAATGAAGATTCCAACTCCGAGAAGCTTGCTTCAATCCATAAATGGATCTATGCAATTGGCATACTTTGTCAGCATTTTCTAGAGTGACAAAATCTTCAGGTTCTATCATATACACATTCTCTAAGAGATTTCCATTAAGGAAAGCAGTTTTGACATCCATCTATTAGATTTCATAATCATGGTATGCAACTATAGGCAAAAAAATTTGGATGGATTTAACCATGGCAACTGGTGAAAAAGTTTCATCATAGTCAACACCATGAACTTGCTTGAAACTGTTTGCGACCAATCGCCCTTTAAAGGTAACTACATTACCATCCATGTCAGTCTTCTTCTTATAGACCCATTTGCACCCTATGGCTTTAACCCCTTCAGGTGGATCAACCAAGGTTCAAACCTTGTTTTCATACATGGATTCCATCTCAGAATTCATGGCTTCCATCTCAGAATTCATGGCTTCAAGCCATTTCTCAGAGTCTAGACCCGTAATAGCCCGTTGATAGGAAGTGGGCTCATCTTGATCCATGAGCATCACGTCCCCGGTATGAGTCAAAAGAAATCGATATCTCTCAGGCTCACGCCGAGTCCTATCCGACCTACGAAGTCCATGTGCTACAGGTACAAGATTTTTACCCACAACAACTTGTGACTCCTATTCTTGTTCCTTCTCAGTCTCTGTAATCTCTTGTTGTTCTCGAACTTCTTCGAGTTCTAATTTTCTCCCACTAATCCATCTAGAAATAAATTCTCTTTCTAGAAAAGCAGCAGTACGTGCAACAAACACCTTTTGTTCCATGGGATTGTAGAAATAATATCCTTTAGTTTCTTTAGGATATCCAACAAAAATGCATTTATCAGATTTAGGGCCAAGTTTTTCTGATGCTTGTCGTCTGTAGCCTCACAACCCCAAATCTTCATGAAAGACAAACTAGGACGTTTCCCAGTCCACATCTATGTGGTGTCTTTTCAACTGATTTAGATGGAACACGGTTAAGAGTAAAAGCAGTTGTCGTTAAAGCATGTTCCTAAAAGGAAGGTGGAAGGTCAGCTTGACTCATCATGGAACGAACCATGTCTAACAAAGTTCGATTTCTCCTTTCAGACACCATTCCGTTGAGGTGTGCCAGATAGAGTAAGTTGTGATACTATACCATATTCCTTCAGATGATCAAGAAACTCTTGGTCTAAGTATTCGCCTCCTCGATCAGATCAAAGCATTTTAATACTCTTGCCGAGTTGATTCTATACTTCATTCTTGAATTCCTTGAACCTTTTGAAGGATTCTGACTTGTACTTCATAAGATACACATAGCCATATCTACTATAATCATCAGTAAACGTAATGAAGTATTGGAATCTACCTCTAGCCTGTGTAGACATAGGACCACATACATCAGAACGTATAAGTCTTAATAAGTCTAAAGCCCTTTCACCTTTACCAGTAAAAGGAGTCTTTGTCATCTTGCCCAATAAACATGATTCGCATGTCTCATATGATTGAAAATCAAATGATTCTAACAGTCCATCCTTATGGAGTTTAGATATGCGAGTCTCATTTATATGACCCAAGAGATAATGCCCGAGATAGGTCATTTTAGAATCATTCAATTTGACCCTTTTGTTGTTAATGTTATAGATCGGATTTTCAAGATGTAGAATATATAAACCATTGCTCAAATGTGCACCACCATAATAAACATTATTCAAATAAATAGAACAACAGATGTTCTTTATTTTAAATGAAAACCCCTTCTTGTCCAAACAAGAAACAAAAAACAAATTCCTACTTATCGTAGGCACATAATAACAATTGTCCAATTCTAAAATCAAATCACTAGGTAAAGATAAACGATAAGCCCCTACGGCTAATGCAGCAACTCTTGCTCCAATCCCCACACGCAGGCCCATTTCACCTCTTGCTAATTTTCTACTCTTTGTCAGATCCTGCACATTTATACAAATGTGAGATCCACATCCAGTATCTAATACCCATGAAGCTGAGATAGAAATATTAGCTTCTATAACAAAAACACCTGAAGTGAAAGTCTTACTTCCCTTCTATTTCTTCACCTCCTCAAGGTAAATAGGACAGTTACGCTTCCAATGACCAGTTTTCTTGCAATAGAAGCACTGTCCCTTTTTAGGAATACCACCTTTGGGTTTCAATGCTAGTGCAGCACAAGAAGATGAAGAACATAAACCAGACTTTCTGGCAAAGTTCTTCTTCTTGTTGAACTTAGCCTTTCCCTTCCCTTTGCCATTTCGAATCATCAAGAAAATTTGCCTTTGTTGGCTTTCATCTGCTGCTCAGTAGTTCCCTACATGTTAAGCAGCTCTTTCAATGTCTTATCAAGATGATTCATGTTAAAGTTCATGACAAATTGACTATAACTGTCTGGCAACGATTGCAGGACAAGGTCAACAGTCCATTTCCCTCCTCAAAGGAAAACCCAGATCCACAAGGCTCTCGATATATGCCATCATCTTGAGCACATGAGGCCGAACAGGTGACGACTCAGCCATCTTGCACTGGAACAATGCCTTTGAGGTCTCATACCTCTTATGCCTAGCTTGCCCCTCAAAAAGCATCTTAAGGTGTTCGATCATATCGAAAGCACCCTGCTTTTCATGTAGCTTCTGGAGCTCAGACTCCATGTTAATCAACATGAGGCAGGCTACATCTAATGCATCATCCGTATGCTTCTTATAAGCATCTTTCTCCGCACGGGGAGCATTGGCAACAGGTTCATCAGGAACAGGCCCTTCAAGGACATACAACTTCTTTTCTTGCTTGAGGACAATCCTCAAATTTCGGTGCCACTTAAGAAAGTTATTTGCTTTCAGTTTTTCCTTCTCAAGGACTGATCGTAGTGATGCAGTGTTTGTGTTTTGTGCCATGGTAACTCTACAACAATTAAATCACATATAATAAGAGTCATGCATATATAAAATCATTTAACGAGGAATTTCATTAAATGATACTTCCACTGAAATAATAACTCTCATGTATTATTTCTATATACTTAACTATAAGTATTCTAGTGGGCCAAGATCCATATTTTGCAGTAATACAAGTTAGCTTTGGCTAATCACTTATATTACAGCTATTTAGGTAGACAACCTCTTGACAATTACATCTCATGTAACTCTTGGATAGTTGAGTGAACAACTCTTGCTCTAGTCGATCTTATCTACGTTTCTCAACTCCTTGCCTCTAAGTCCCCAATCCTATTGAGATGACTTAGTTAAGTCCAACCCATGACTAGCAGTTTGCATATTACAATTATCCCATCGCACCTCACTAAAATAAACAAAGGCACTTTGCTTTGGCAAACCTGCCAAGTGTTGATCTAAGTCTAGATGAATGCTAATCAATGGAAGGGAACACATAAGAACTTAATATTACGTTGAGGGATTTTACTTTTATCCATATAAAACAATTTGTTCAAACAATATGTGGAAGTAACTAACACATTATATATCATATATACAATAGACATGCATCACATGTAAACAGCAACGTAATGTGACATGGTTGTAAACTATACAAACAATCTCAAGCCTTAGAATGTTGTATAGCCATAACCATGCACCATGCTTCACAAAAGCATACTAGACAAGCATTTAATTCATGATTACATGTAATATTGTTTCAACATTATTGTAGTATAAGGCGCTACGCAGAGCTAGTACTGAACAGTTCGTGTAAAATCAAATTAGAATTGAAAACGAGGGAAAAATCGACTTCAGGGTGCACATGACCGCCATGGCCGGCGGTCATCCGCTGATGTCCGCCATGACCTGGCGGTCTTACACACATGACCGCCCAGCCATGCGGGACTTGTGTGTTCAACGCGAAATTGACATTCAATTTTCACCCTTGTTTGATATCACATACCAATCGACCCTCCTCTGTCGAACTCATTCGACTTACTGCTATAAACACTCTGACTGATATCACATACCAATCGACATCATTAAAATTAGACAAAACTAAAAAACCATACCAATCACACTATATCACATACAGCAGATCATACAAACAAATTCAATTTATGGTTTCACAAGAGGCTCCACTACTACTGTTGGGTTTTGGATACACATATAAGGAGTTAACACGCAGCGGAATCAATCCCGAAACCATCACAGGGTCCATGTGAAATGGGATGAATCGAATGGATGGGATTTAGTACCTATTTTGGTTGAGATGTTTCACTCAACTGTTGAGCTGAATCAGTTTAAACCGGACAAAGTATCCGATTTCTCTAAGGTACCCACACGAACTGTCAATCTCTAGGAATCGTCACACGATCTCTGGATTGAGCCCTCACAATCTCTCTTCTTACGGTGCTAGCTGTAACTAAGAATGAGAGAACAGCTAGGGTTTTTCTGTCTACTAATTTTTTGATGTGAAGCCACACTCTATATTCACAAAACATATATCACACATATATATAGAGACATAAAACCCTGGATGTGCTGGATTAACCCTAATCATATTTGGGCTGTAGTATTTTGGGCATAATAATAAACTTAATGGGCTTATTATTAATAACCCAAAACTTGGTCCAACAACTTATCCAAACTCTTTTGGACTCATAGCTCAAATTAACAGTCCTAAGTGTGCGACCCTATAGGCTCTAATCACATTGGCAGTAATTATAAAATCACATTTATAATTATAAACAATGAGCGGTGTCTAGCAATACATCATTGCTACCCAAGTGACAAGATCAATACCGATTCAACAAGCCTTATTATTGTGTCTTTGTCCCTTTGTCCTATAACACTAAGATCAAACACGAGACATAGACTATGTCATTCTCGCATATCTATTATATATATATATATATATATATATATATATATATATAGATATATAGCAATATACATCTCAAGAATGATTATAGATATGACACCTGGCAGTCTGGACGAATATAAAAAATACAAGTGGCTTCAAATTAGTTTGACAGGTTTTTAAAATAATTATATTGAAATTATGTATTTTTTAAAATAATAATAACAAGATAAGATTTTGCATTATGGTTTTTATGTGGTAGTAAAGTTTTAAGTTTTATATTCAAATTTTCTCTTTAAAATGATCTCTTATTTGAAATCAAATAATGATAAGAAGATAAGATTTTAGTTGTTTTTCTCTACTTAAATGCACTCCTGCCTTATTAACACAGCTTGCTTTTTCCTCTCTTCATGACTATAAAATTCTCTCTCTCTCCCTTTGGTTTGTATCAATTCATTTTGGTGGATATTGTTATTTTCTTAATTTTTTTCAATGCTGCATTTTTATCAATCAAATATTAAATTTTATTTTAAATTTTTTTCAAGAAAAAAAATATTAATATACCAATTCCAGAGGAAATATTTTTGAATTTAAGAGGTAGGATTTCATCTAGTTTGTTTCTACTATTATTTTTTATGTGAAAATTATCTAAAGATATGTTGACTTATTAACTAACCTTTCAATATTCATATTTTTCTTTCGTTGGTATTTTCAAAATGGAAAAAGATAGTGAGAAAGGTGTATAATTGTATATTAATACCATGGAAATTAGTTGGTGCACTGTTACTCAAATTATAATTCTATTAATCTATTTTAAAAAATTTATATTTTCTATTTTAACAACTATTATTAATGTGTAATTTTTTAAAAAAATTATTTCTCAATAAATTATAAAAAATTATTTTTTGATTATGTGTAAATTTGAAAGATTTATTTTTTCATAAATTTTATGTAAAATTATTTTTTTTCTATTTTAACACAAACACAACCGAAACCAAGCCTCTGCATTGCAGGGGTAGTGTGCTAGTGTTTAATTTATGGCTTCTTAAATCCGAGTTAACTGTCTAAAACAAATACAATTGATATCTCATATCAATCAATTTAAGCACGGCCATGCATTTTACAGTTCAACTCTATCAAGGGGCCCAGCGGATATATTTCCCATTACATGGGCTAGACAAATTCCATCTTGACCAAACAAATCCCACTACACATTATATCATGTGCCCAATAGTAACTCTAATGTCTACCCCGCTACGAGTAACCAAGAGTAATATCAAAGCACATGACTCATATGTTGGGAACCTTGATGATCTCAGGTCTAAGGACAACACTTATAAAAACCACCAATGACAACATGCAATGGTCCATGTGGTGTTTTTAAGTTGGGTCGGTTTAGTCCACAAGTTCCCTAACTTGTACACGTATGTAGACCTCATATCTCATATGACTCTTAGCATACGCTAGTCTTAATTTATTATTACAACCCGTCTATAATAATAATCGACTATGGACTTTTAAAGAATATAAAATATTCTTGGGTTATAAATATGTCCAAGCAATCTACACAGATATAAATGGATAAATGAACATATTCATTAGAATAAAACCTTAATCAAATATCATGATTCTAAAAGTAACATAATCATCCAATGATTGGTTTTTGGGCATTACACTAACACTTCAAGAGTAATAAGGCACAACAATGATGCTTCATTTGCAAAGACATTGAACATTTTATCATCAATTGTCACATTGAATGATCTAGAGATGGGGTTCTTGTACGAAGTAAGGAATAAAATCCTTGTCAGTGATAGGTCGTTACTATTTTCCATCTCATTCTGGCATCTGATGAACTGTCCAAAACGAACAGCGACCTAACTAAAGAACTCCGGGCACCATGCAACGGAAGGGACTCCATGGATATTTAACCAAACCAACCTATGCGAGGCACAGTCACCAGAATCCCATTCCATCAGCAAATTAAAACAACCAGCCTTTCGCATCATCTCTGAAGAAATGCACTTCTGTATAGACTCCCTGGAAAGAAACTTCAGAAGAATGTAATAACCACCCAAAAATTTGACTTCAACCTTCAGTTTGCAGATTGAAGACACCCTTTCCTCGATCTTCCGCACCTAATAGCCTTCCTTTACCACGACAAAAGCATAGGTTTTTAAACTATTCAAGCGCTCAGGGGTTGGCTTAAACATTATTGATGTTCTGCCCCCTAAAACACACCTATGATCGACGACATGTGTCGATGTTCCCTTATCGTCAGTGTTCATGCCAATGGCTTGTGACTAAAAGTGCCAGGTTGCTTCTTTTCCTCATCTGCAAAACTTCCAAATCCTCTGAACCTATGGCTTTTCCTTCTCCTTGCAATTTTTACACTCAACATTCCATTGCATTTGATGTCATTCTTTTCAAGAAGCATATTTATGTTGCCTTTATTTTCAAAGCGAACAAAACCATATCTGATTCCAATCCATGCTAATTTCCCTGGTATGAAGAGGTCTATAATTGTGTCGAATTTAGACATCTCCCGATACACATCAGAAGGTTGCCATCCAGACGGGAGGTTCTCCACATAGAGGGTAACTACCTGATTGGACTCGACAGCACGCTGGACTACGTCCCTCGACCAGTTTGAAAAGAATGAGGGCTTCACCTGTTGATTCTTCATTCTATGCTTCCCAAAAGGTTACTGAATTGACTCCTTACTTGATCCTGACGTCCCACCGTCGCCATTGGAAGACTTCATGCCCGTCGTAAACTGAGCGCCTCCGTTAGGACTTTGTCTAATTCTAAGAATTTTGTAGAAAAGTTTGGTTATTGAATGCAAACCTTGTGAGAGTTTTTGTTGAACGCCTCCAACACCTTAAGCTTGTATTATTGAATGTCTACCTTGTGAGAGTTTTTGTTCTTGCTTTCTTCATTGAGCTAAATACCTCTGGGATATCTTTGGACTTAATTATATTCACAAAGAGTGAGTCACTCTTTGGGTTGTTGAAAAATTATACCTCGAGTAGGATTGGAGAAATTGTACTTGAGGGGTTGTGTAGGTTTGAAGCTTGGGCCTTTGAAAAAGCTTAGGTATAGGTTTGAGAGATGAGCCTTAGAAAAACTCTTGTATATATTTGGATTTAGCCTTAGTAAAAGCCTAGGTTAGAGAGTGAGCATTGGAAAAACTCTTGTAAAGGTTTGAGCTTAATCATTTGAAAAAACTTGGTTATAAAAGGTAAGGTTTCACCTTGGAAGAAACCATGTAGTGGATTTTATAAATCTCAAGGGGAGCCTTGTGTAGTGGATGTACCCATAGGATTTAGGGGAAACCACTCTAAATACTTTTGTTGCTTCTTGTGTGTTTGGTGCCTTCAATTTTCGTCCTTATTGCTTTGTTCACCCAGATTTTGATTTTTGCTCATATACAAATTCTGTCTAGTTTAGTGAAAAAAGTTTGGTTTGAGTTGAAGTACGAAATTTCTGTTAGAGGCCAATTCAACCCCGCTTCTTAGCCTTTTGGGCCTACAACCCAATCACACAAGAAAAAAATAACAAATTATTATTTTGTGTGTGGGGCATCTTAACAATCTCGATTAGTGTATGGACCCTATTTTTTTAATTTAAAAATTGATTTATTTTAGTTCAAAAAAGTTTTTTAGAAATTAAATTTTGGGAGAAAATAAAAAGAAAAACATAAAAAAATAAGGGACACCATAAGGGAAATTAAACGAGGAGGGATAATAAATGCAAAATCAACAAAGTGAAAAGACATAAAAACCTTTTTCACCGAATAAAATATGCAGTGGAAAAGATAGGAATATGCAGCACCAAGTCTAAAACCAAGAGGCTGGAACAACACTATTAAAGGGCATAAATAGAAAATCAGATAATTTGTATCGCTTCACATGCATTGAGAGTTACATCCTCATAATTGATGATTGATAGTCGTCTGGAGTGAGTCCTGCAAGCGCACAGGGTAGTTTTAGTAGTCTATCAAGGTCGTATCCACAGGGACTGGGATGAGTCTGTTACTCCTTACTTAAGATAAATTAGGCTTGAGACAATTAAACAAAAACGGATTATAGGGTGAGTGCCAATTGGAAATTAAATTAAGCAAGAGAATAAAAAGTAATACCAATGTTGAAGTAAGTAGGGATCAGGTTTGGTGAAATCTTAGACGTCTAGGGATTCACATGTCTTGCCTTTATGCTCTAAATTGCTCAACAATATCATCACAAGCTGGGCCTGTGTGACGCCCTGTGTTTAATAAGATGTCTTGAAGGGGCTCCCAACCTAGTGTAATACCAACAGCTTTTGATCTTATCGATAGTTCCCTAAGCTTCCATCTACCCCCTGTCACTAGAGTAGACGTCCACTTAGAGGTGAAGTTTGGTGTTGGTGCTAATTACCCACAGTCTCTCCCTATCTTCTTTCGAACGGCTACGGAGTGAAGGTTTACTATTGTTGGTCTAGCACACTTGGCTTCTCCTTTCGGTCGTTCACCAAGCTGCTACTAGATTTAAAATAGGCTACTTAATAATCAATCAAGAATTAGATTACAAGTGGTGTCATTCTTCTTGACTGTGCCGCAATAGGCTGAGCCTGTGACTAAGCCTATGGCTAAGCCTGTCGAGAACACAAAGTCAATTACACAGATCAGTTCTTGCATGCGCTCTCAACCTATACTGAACCTATTTGTTTTCACTCACAGGTTTCTCCCAAGGTTCTCACTCATCCTAATGCTTTTTCATCGGTCAAACTAAGAGGATTAAGAATTGGTGTTGAGGCTAATTCCTCAATTAGTTCCTAATTTCTTTCGAAACTAAGAACTAAGAGTTGGTTGTTGTTGTTCCAGCAACTATGGTTTCTCCTTTCGGTCCTTCGCCTAGCTACCTATAATCATGTATGGGTTTGATCAATACTCAAACATGGAGTAAGTCTGCAACAACCAAACAAGAAAAATAGGCTATGAACATAAGAAGAGCAATTTATTGCACTAAGAAAAGAGACATGCTTCCCCCCTTCAACCTAAGAGGGGTTGTTTTAGTTCATAATCAAGGTTACAAAATCAATGGGGATAAAGTTTGGCATAAGAACTGGAACAAATCTAGAGGTTAGGGACAACACGATTCTGCCCAGAAAGGCTGCAGAATCTTGTTTCCCCTTAAACCCTTTTTGTTCCGAGAACTTCTGCAGGTTAAGGGTATCTGATCGATGGGCTCTTCAATTCCCTGTTCTTCCTTTCTTCTTCTCTTTAATGGGCGTAGATTCTTCTCTTCTTTCTTCTCCCACGTGCTGGAAGGCATGGCAGTTGGACAAGTTGAGTTTCAGTTGCCCATCTTGCTCCTCGAGATAAGGCACCATGGGAGGTGTGTCGAATGGGTGAAATCTGCAAATCTGCAGATTTTAGAAGGCTTAGGGGGAGGATAATAGTTCTTTAATTGTTAAATTCCTTGGGTGTAATGATTATCCCCTCTTTCCCATGCTTAAAGTCTTCTAAAACACTCAGGTCATGATTGTAGAGTTGAAGATTTTGCAAGTGGTGAAGCTCTACAATTGGCTGAGTTTAATATTCTTTTCTTCTGTGTTTTTGGTCATCTGCAAATTGCACAGGCTGAGCCTGTGCTGGGCCTGTGCCTGAGGCTGTGTGCATTTTCTTTCCATTTTTTTGTGCAATTGAATTCAGCTCTTTTTGGGATTGATATAGTGGCGTGATGGCTTCGTGGACAAAGGCAAAGACGGTGAAATCCAGTGGATAACCAGTGATTGGAGGGGGGATTTGTGGTTTTTCACTAATTTTGCAATGAACAATAGGCTCGGAACAGGCTCATGCT
Source organism: Turnera subulata (assembly GCA_028386065.3). Lineage (NCBI taxonomy): Eukaryota > Viridiplantae > Streptophyta > Magnoliopsida > Malpighiales > Passifloraceae > Turnera > Turnera subulata. The sequence continues at coordinate 191,968 of JAKUCV010001094.1, read as the reverse complement.
GTGCCAGAGGCTGTTTCTTCGATTTCCATAATAAAATCTCCAAAATTCTCCAAAATGCACCTGGAATCACTAATCATACAGTAAGGGGTGGGATATAAGGGAATATGTTGAAATAATGCAAAGTAAGGTATATAATCTTGATAAATTGAGAGTAAAATACATCCAAAATCATGCCTAAGATTATGCATATTTCGTGTGCATCAAAATACCCCGAACTGAGAATTTTGCTTGTCCTCAAGCAATCAGAAGAGAAAAGAAGGCATGAATTTGAAAGAAAGTAAAAACAATTTCAAAGCATCAAATTTTCACTAGGTTTCTCCCTTGTGATTTCCCAATTAGGCATCCTCTTATTTTTTCTTCAAAACTGCATTTGATTACAACCAAACTCCTTGTCCGTAGTTTTTGTGTTTAAAATCACAAGAATAATTTTGCAACTGGCCTCCATTCCTTCTGTCATTCGAGAGATTTAGTTAAAGATTGAAAAGTGAAAAACAATACCTCATATGCAGACCCATTACCTCTTGTCTCCACTAATGTGCATAAGTCATCAAGCTAGGATCACTAGGACTTTATCAGTGTTGTATTGAGGCTGGGTGAGGGTTGTCAAAGGAAGGTAGATGATTTTTGCAAAGGTCGATAGCTTGTGAACTCGATTCTTTTGTTTTTGTTCATGAACAGCATGAGACAGTGTAGAGGCTGTTTGACTTTGTATTTTCTGCGGTCTCAAGCTATTCAGTAACTGTGTCCAATACTTCAGTCATTCTTGATGTAACCACTGACTCCAACAGATGGATTGGATTTGTGTTCCTTGGTGGAGTATGATTTTCCAGATGTTGCCCTTGCCCTTCCTCCCTTTCTTTATTTTTGTTTTTCTTTTCTTTTTTTCTTCTTCCCATATGTTTTTCATTTTCTTTTTCTTTTTCAAGGGGAGGATGGCGTTCGTGCTTCTGGTGGCATTTTGAATTTTGCACTGGCTGAGTATGGGTCATTTTTTTTTTTCTAATCTTGATCAAATCTTGCTCACAGGCTCATCGATAGGGTGAGGCTGTTTGAAGGAGTATGTGCCCTTAGACACTGATGGCTCCTGCTTATGGTTGCAAATGGTTGAGGGTGGACTGTGCAGGGTAATTGAATGAAACGGGGGCCATCTTGATTGGCTCAAAAGGGGTTAAAAGTGTTCGATGATAAGGGTGTGGTTCTGTGTGGACTGTAGGTGTGCCAAAGATGGCCTAGATCCTTTCCTTGCTTGTAGACTTTGTTTGAGATTTCGCCTTGGCAAAGGTAAGGGCCTGTTCTAAGGTAAACATGCTGAGCTTGTTTTATTTAGAAAAATTCTTTAGCACGGTCCTTCTTTCGACAGAGTTCATGGAATGCAGTTGCTTGATTATTCCTGTTCTGCTTGTTTTGGAAAAAAAAAATAAGACAAGTCATACAATTAGGGTCTTGAGTAGAATTTGAATGGAACAAGAAAGAGTGCATAAATATAAGGATAGGCTCACATTGGGAAAACAAAGTGAAAATAGATAAAAATTGAAATTGCATTACATGAACACTAGAAAGTACATAGCATAATTGCACCCTAAAATACCCAAAACTGGAAAACTTGCAGTGTCCTTACTGCAGAAACAAAACAAAAATAAGGTGCAATAACATCAAGGTCACACAAACAAAAGAAACACACTGCCGAAAACAAAAGAGATAAGTTCTTGTCTAAGTTATATTGACACAAAAACACCCCAAACTGAGAGTCAAACTATGTATAGTGGGGTTAAGTTATCCTAGACTAGTTCTGAGCGGCAGGATCGGGGAAAGTTAGTTCCTGGGACTTTTCTTCCCGGATGGTGGCTGAGGTGGTGCTGGCGGTGCCCTGGTCAGTGCCATGGCCATGTTGAGGAGGTTAGTGAGAGTTTCGGTCAATTGGACTTGTTGGCTCGTGTATTGGTTGTGGAATTCTCGCATGACACGGGCCTGTGTCTCCCCATTCCTCCCCAGTTCTGTGATGCCCCGAGTGATGCTGTTGCCCATTTCCCTCATTGTGCCTGTGAGGCGGATCTCCTGGGCAGAAATGCTCTCCTGGAGGCGCTGCTGACGTTCACCTTGAGCATTGAGTGTCTCTTGTAGGCGGTTTTCGTTTTGGAGGATTGGAATGATCTGTTGACCAATCTAATCCTGCATTTGCTCCAAGATATCTAGCAATTGGTCCCGGGTAACAGCCTGGGCCTGTGCTTGAGGCTGTGGGGCGATTGGAGGTGCTCTTTCTGGCTGCTGCTGGCCTTGGTTATCCTAGGCCTATGCCTGAGGCTGTGCCTTGGCTTGTGCTGCATTTATTCCTATAGTCTATTCCTCAGGCAGTTCTGCTGCATTTTCCTCCTCAGCCTGTTCCTCAGGCTGTGGGGCGGGAAGGTTGAGGCGGTTCAGAATGGTGCCGTCAATCCAAACCGTTCCTTCAACTTCCTCAAATTGATTGAGAGGGATGCCAAAGTGCCTTGCCAATGCTGTGATTATTCCCGCACTTGGAAGGTACTGTGCCTAACGCTGTGTGTAGAATTGGCGGAGAATAAAACAACCTGTGTTGAGGGGCTGTCTGTGAACCATGCAGTAGAGGATGAAAAGCTCCTCGGTTTGCACTATCAGGCGACTTCGGTTCCTATCAGATATGTTGTGCACCAGGAAGTGTTGGATGACTCAGAGGCTGCAACGATGGAAAGAAATGGCACTGCTGGAGGAGGAGTTGTAGCCTGGTGTGTTTGAAATTTCCCCCCAGAACGTCTCGGTGTCAAAGTTGCCAGGCCTCTTTTAGTGTCCCTCGTTTCTCAGCCCAAAAATTGAGTTGAACTAGGTGACTGTGGGAACCCGATTCTCGTTGCCCAACCTAAACCTTGCAATGCCATCCTGGCGTAGTGTGGGTGGTTGATTGGAAAGAGAAGAAAAGAACTCACGGGTGAGGTCCTAGTAAGTGTTCTCTCCTAGTGTGGCAAAGTTCAACCACCCAATTGGTTGAAGCAACTGCCTGATGCTGTTGCGGCGGCCGATGTGCCGAAGTACGTTCATGTCGAGCCATCTGCTTACAAGCACATTCTGAAATTGTGTCCGTATCCATACCCTTCGATGGTCGGCACTCACTGCTCGGAAAATGAATGGCTGGATGTCTGCCTCTGGTTCGGTCTGTTGATCTTCCTAGTGGCTGGCTTCTTCCTCCTCGCCTTCCCTCTGTTCCTCTTCTTCTTCTTCCATTCGAGGGGGTAGGGTGCTGGGTTCCCGAGGGCGATCCTGGTTTCGTTTGGATCGGCCCTTGTTATTTACTGGTTTGGGGGTGTGTGTGGATGGGCTGGCTTCGGCGGCGGTTTTGTATTTAGAGGTGGCAGAGCGTGTGCGAGGGCGTTTAGTGGGGCGAGTTGGGGTGGTAGTGGTGGGGGCAGTGGTGGATGATTCTGGGGTGGGTCCGCCGTCATGTCTATTATCTCGGAATCGGGGACGGCGGTGTGCTTTTTGGGGCGCACTTCAGTGGGGGTGGGTTTTGATTTCTGGAGGGGGATCGAGGTTTAGGTCAATCCCGTTGCCTAGGCTTGTCAGTGGGGTACGAAGCCGGGGGGTGTAATGGGCGAGTGGGGTGGTGCATATGGTGGAGGTGGTTGTTTTAGGGGTGTCGGGTATGGTGTCCGTGGGCCACAAGTTGTTCCTTGGTATAGACATTGTTTACAAGGAAAAATTTGTTTCCTATATTCAGCAAGACTCTAACCCTAGCGTTTTGTTTGAGGCTCCCTATCATTAATTATCCCCTAAGTGCAAGAAATCGTCTAAATGAGTTGTTAGATTAGTGTGGAAGTTCGACACAGGCTCATCGTGTGATGGGGTTGTGGTGAGCCTGTGTAGCGTCAAAATACTTCTTTTGCAAAAATTTGTTGAAGCTGGCTATTTAAAAGGGTATAGAGGAACTTCTCTCGACGAATTTCTGACTTGATGATTCCTTTCCTCAAATTTGCAGCACCTAATAAAAACAAAAGAAAAGACACAAAGGAAAAACAAAAGAAAATGAAAGAAAGAAAGGTAAAGAAAATCTTAAAAATTACCACACTTGGGGATTTCCCAAGTGGTGCTTCTTTTACGTCTTTTAGCTGGACACCTCCCTATTTTGCTAGTTGGGAGGTGCATCATGTAGCAATTGAGTCTCCTGATACTCCTGGGTCCTTGTGTGATACAGCTTCAACCTGTGTCCATTTACCTTAAATGGATGTGTCTATTCATTGTAGATTTCGACAGTACCATGTGGGTAACAGTGTGACACAATGAAAGGTCCAGACCATCTTGATCGAAGCTTTCCAGGGAACAGCTTCAAGCGAGAGTTGTAAAGAAGAACTTGGTTCCCTTCCTTGAATTTCTTGGGCTGGATCCTACTGTCATGCCACTTCTTTGTTTTTTCCTTGTATAGCTTGGCATTCTCACATGCTTCCAGCCTTAACTTTTCTAACTCATTGAGCTGCAACAACCTCTGCTCTCCCACGACCTGTGTATCAAAGTTTAGAGCCTTAATGGCCCAGTACGCCTTGTACTCCAGTTCCACCGGTAGGTGGCAAGCTTTTTTATTGACAAGGTGAAATGGTGTGGTGTCTATGGGTGCCTTGTAGGCTGTGCGGTAAACCCAGAGAGCATCATCAAGCTTCACTGCCTAATCTTTGCGTGATGGTCCCACTGTCTTCTCCAAAATTTGCTTGATCTCTCTATTTGTTACCTCAACTTGGCCACTTGTCTGAGGATGGTTGGGAGTGGCCACTTTGTGTCTGATTCCATACTTCCTTAGGAGAGCTTCAAACTGTTTGTTACAGAAATGGGTACCTCCATCACTGATTATGGCTCTTGGGGTCCGAAATCGAGTGAAGATATTTTTCTTTAGGAACCGTGTTACTACCCTGGCATCATTTGTTGGGCTGGCATCATTTGTTGGGGAGCCTCAACCCATTTGGAAAATAATCAACTGCTACCAAAACGTAGTTGTTTCCGAATAAGCTCGGGAATGGTCCCATTAAATCAATCCCCCAAACATCAAACAGCTCTACCTCCAGTATGCCCTGTTGTGGCATTTCTTGCCTCCTTGAGAGGTTCCCTGTGCGTTGGCATTCCTTGCATGTCATCACCCAGTTGCGTGCATCCTTGAACAAAGTAGGCCACTATAGGCCAGCTTGTAAGACCTTGGAGGCTGTCTTGGTTGCACCATGGTGTCCTCCATACTGTGCATTGTGGCAACTGTGTAAGACCTGTGCTACTTCTTCTTCAGGAATGCATCTTTTGACTATCCCATCTCCACACCTTCTAAACAGTAGGGGCTCATCCCAGAGGTAGTTCTTCATGTCATAGAAGAACTTCTTCGTCTGAGAATAACTCAGGTCAGGTGGAAGTGCTCCACAAGCTAAAAATTTCTGCATACCACGGCATGAGCCTGTGAGTGACACTGTGAATGGTTGCGATGAGGCTGTCATCCGGGAGATGGTCATCAATGGGCATGTCTTCACTTGGCATGTGCTTTGGGGGTAGTCTGGATAGGTGGTCAGCTACTACGTTCTCTGTACCCTTATTGTCTCGGATCTCTAAGTCAAATTCCGGAAGTTGGAGTATCCACCTCAGTAGTCTTGGCTTGGTTTCCTTCTTGATCAGCAAGTATTTCAGGGTTGAGTGATCAGTGTGTATGATGACCATGGGACCAAGCAAGTATGCCGAAACTTTCCAATGGCAAAGACTACTGCCAAGAGCTCCTTTTCAGTCGTGGCATAATTGACTTGTGCTTCATCCAGAGTACGGCTTGCATAATATATTGCATGAACTTTGTTGTCCTTCCTCGGTCCGAGCACAGCCCCTACAGCATGGTCACTAGCATCACACATGATCTTAAAAGGCTGACTCCAATCTAGGGGCTGAATGATTAGGGCTGTGGTCAATGCTGTTTTGATCCTGTGAAAAGCATCTAAACAAGATTCATCAAATACAAATTCGGCATCTTTACTAAGGAGATTCGTCAAAGGTTTTACAATCTTTGAGAAGTCCTTAATAAAGCGCCTATAAAAACCTACATGACCAAGAGAAGCCCGAATTGCCTTAACACAATTGGGAGGTGGAAGCCTTTCAATTATATCAATTTTGGCTTGGTCTACCTCAATACCACGTCCTGAAATTTTGTGCCCAAGGACAATTCCTTCAGTCACCATGAAATGGCATTTTTCCCAAGCCTCACACCGTGCTAGCACTGTTTTAAGGTTAGCCAGACAAATATCGAAAGAAGTGCCATAGACAGAAAAATCATCCATGAATACCTCCATTATATGCTCTATCAGGTCATGGAATATGTCCATCATGCAACGCTGAAATGTGGCAGGGGCGTTGCACAAACCAAATGGCATGCGCCTATATGCAAATGTTCCATAGGGGCATGTAAATGTGGTTTTCTCCTGATCACTTGGGTGGATTGGGATCTGGAAGAATCTAGAGTATCCATCCAAGTAGCATAAATGCATGTGCTTGGCAAGTCTCTCTAACGTTTGATCAATGAATGGTAAAGGAAAATGGTCCTCTCTAGTAACCTTGTTGAGCTTCCTGTAGTATATGCACATTCTCCAGCCCGTGACAATCCTAGTTGGTATGAGTTCCTCTTTTTCATTTTTCACAACTATCATCCCCCCTTTCTTAGGAACTACATGCACTACACTAACCCAAGGACTATCTGAAATTAGATATATTATTCCAGCGTCTAGTAGTTTCAAGACTTCCTTTTTAACCACTTCTTTCATGTTCTCATTCAACCTTCTTTGTGGTTCTATTATGGATTTAGTGCCTTCTTCTAAAAGAATTCGATGCATGCAGAGGTTAGGGCTGATACCTGTGAGATCATCAATGGTGTAGACTATTGCCTTTCGGTGCTTATTGACCATAGTGTATACTTTTTCTTCTTCCTCCTGTGAAAGGTCAGCTCCAATAATAATGGGAAATGAAGAAGCTTCAGGGTCTAAGTGATATACCTGAGGTTAGGTGTCTCTTTCGCAAGTTCTGGTTCGGCGGGTACTGTGACAGGCTCTGAAACAGCATCAGGGACAGGCTCAGAGACAGTATCAATCTATGGTTCTGAAGCATGGGCCTGCGCGTTAATTTTTGGCTCTGTTTCTTGTAACGCCCCGAATTTTCATAATTGGATTTTCAGAATTTTCGAAATTTTTATTCCAATTTTACCCATGAGGAATTTCCGGATTTTTGGACAAGGGAATAAATTATTTTACCTTGGTTATATGGGAATTAAGTCGATGGTATGACGGGTTCGGCTTTCGTTGGAGTTTAATCGGGTTTCGGGGTTGAGAATTAAATTTTGAAGTAGTTTCCCCGAAACTACGTCGTTTTGGTAACTGTTTTTTTAAAAAAAAAAGAAAAAAAAAACAAAATGGCGCGTTGACCAGGCAGGGGTTGACCGCGCCTAAGCGGACGACGGGTCGTCCACTAGGGCGGCCAACCCTAGCCGGTCCCTTTTCTTATCTCCTCTTCTTCTGTTTTCTTTTTTTTGCTTCTCTTTCTACTCGTCGCCTCCTCCTACCTTCCTTCTCCTTCTTCCTTTTCTCTCTCTCTTCTCTTCCCTTCTTCCTCCCTCTCGCTCTCTCTTCCTCCTTCCTCTTCCATTCCCTTCCGCCATCCTCACCACCTTGTTTTCTCTTCCTCACACTCAACTCGCCGGCACCAACACTCTTTCTCCCTTCTTCGTGAGCCGCCGCCGCCGCCGTCGACTGAACCGCAAGGGCCCGAGACCGGCTGACCAGAGACGGAATGAGAGGATTCCGTGTGGCCTCTCTCTCGCGACCGGCTGCGTCGCCGACGAGGTAAGCCCCGGTCTCCTCATCCCTCTCAGTTCTTTGTTTCGTTTGTCTTCTTATTTATATGTGGTTGGACTAATTGTTGAGTTGGGTGTTGTGGTGTTGATGGATGGTTGCCGTGGGTTGTTGTTGGTGTGTTGATGGTTTGTGTTGTTGTTGTTGGGATCGTTGGCGTGTGGGTTGTGCTGTGCGTGTTGGTTCCTGCCGGGGTGTTTCTGTGGGGGTGCGTGACTGCGTGCGTGTGTGCCGACAGTGAGGTGTTCGTGTGTGTTTGTGTTCCTCCGGGCAGAGGTGGTTCAAGGCTCAGGGTTGGTTCTTGGGCAGGGATTCCGGTAAGTATTCCGGTGACTACCCTTTGTCATTAACTCGTTTTGGTTTCTTGGTTGTGTTGTGTTGTTGAATTGGATGTTTGGGGGATTGTGACAGATTCGTACAGGTGGTTTTGGGTGTTTTCCGGCGAGTTCACCGGAATCCGGCGAAGGCTCGGGAATTTTCCGGCGAGCCTCGGGAATATTCCGGCGAAGGCTCGGGTCTTTATTTCGGCATTCCAAGGTGTATATATGGTGTATTTTAAATCTATATCCGGCATGTACTTATAATTCGGAATTGGGTTATGTATTTAATTGTGATTAGTGGAAACCGAGAGTGTGAGTAGTATGAGGCCGGTAATTACCGACACGGGTAGAACCTTAGGCCGGGAATCTTTGGCTTGGATTGACTTAGGACTTAAGTAACGGGCTTTGAGCCCAACCCTATAATTGGTTAAATAAGGACTTAAGGAAGTGGGCTTTAGGCCCGGAAATTGAATTTGGGCTTAGATTGGGTTTTAGGCCGAAAACTCGTAGAGGACATAATGAGTGGGCCATAGGCCCGGGAACAACTTATTGGACTTAGTTGGGCGTAAGCCGTTGAACCTTAGGTCCCGATACTCGTAGTTTTGGAGAGAGAACATTAAGTCGGGTTTAGACCCGGGAATTTCGTAATTGGCTAACTAGGGACGGGTTTAACTCAGTTGAGCATTATAGTTACATGCATACACGTTTTATTGTAATTGTTTGTAATTTGTTGTGTGTGCCGGTATTCAGGCACGGGTAACACCTCGGGAGCTGGAGGATCTGTTTTGGGTAAAGCTCCACAGGACAATCGTCGTTGAGGTGACTTTATACGTCTTTTTATGTCTGTATGCATGAGCTTGTTGGATTGGTTTGCTTGAGTTGCATGCTTGTTTGCTAACATGCTGTAATCTGTATTGTGTGCCTAAGTGTATTATTTGCTTATGAGCTGGATGTTTGGATTTGTTATGGATTATAACATGTGGTGTGATTTTGGGTGTTTTGTGTGATGTATTGTGGGTCGGAGACCCGGTGATCTGTCTGAGCTGTTTATCACACAACCCTGTTAAATCACAATCTCTTGGCACACATGAACTCATAATTTGTGAATAAGAATAATGTACTGTAGAAGTTAGGCTACTGTGTGCTGATGACCGGTTGTTTCGAGCGGGAAGTGATACCCCTCGGGTTTGCTTGCGGAATAGCAAGTGTTATGCGGATTTGCATATGGGTCTGTAATGACCGGTTCTACCTCTCTCCTTCTACCTCTCCCATTCTACGTCCCTCTTTCTCTCTGTCTCTCTCTCTCTCTCTCTATGGATATGTTGGGCTTCGTGCCTGGTTTTATTTGGGCTTATGCCTGGTTGTCTCATGAGACGGGACCGAGCTCGACGCACACAGTAGGGGGCCCTGAATAATAAAATATAATAAGAAAACATAACACACAACAGATGGAGAATAATGAATTGTTTGCTTGATTGGCTTGGCATGTTAGTACTGGTTGTTGTATGTTGCTTACTAGTCTTGTTGCTCTTCTTTCCTTTCGGACTTGATCTGCACACCTTCATAATTAGATTTATATTGCTCACTGAGTAGGCGACTCACATAATCGCCAACGTTGTTTTTCAGACTTTAGATAGCGTGCAGTCACTTCCCACCCTTGCATAGTACAGACGTGGTTATCTCAGCAGGTAGCTGTGCTTGATCTTCCGGTTGGATCCATAGAGTCGGCATGCATGTTGTTTTGTTTCTCTTATTTTCACTCCGTTTGTTTCTTCCGCTGCATTGAATTTTTATTGAGATGTCACTATTGATTTTGGATTACATTATCAGCGGGTTGCCGGGTTTACGTATTGAGGATGTTTCGGCAGGATGCCGGGTTGTCTTGTGGCTTGTTAAGCCGGATTTGTCTTGTTCTTTATGACATCTCGTCATATTAAGAATTTTGGATAATGTTTTTGATATTGGATTTCGTGTCCCGGGTTTCAGGGGTATTTTGGTAATTTCCTTGTGTTTAAGTATTTTATTGATAAATTGGGACACGGGTGTTTCAGCTTTGGTAGCGGAGCCAGGTTTCAGATCCTTGGTTTTAAAAGTGTTTAAAACTTTGTTTTCAAAGTGATTTCTGTGTTTAAGCCTGTTTCCGGATTTATGACTTAAAAAGTGTTTTTGACTCATTTGCATTCATATCGCCGTCGATATGGATCAGTTCCAGCAGTTCCAGCAGCAGCAGCAGGATGCCCAGCCGGTAGCACCTGCTGCAGCAGGTGGTATGGAGAGTGGATACAAACATATGGATAAGTCTGCTGTTAAGGAGTTCTCAGGTGAAGAGGGCAAAGTCAAGGAGTTTGATGATTGGTTCCGCCAGGTGGAGAATGTTCTGGAGAAGTTCACCTGTACACCTGAGCAGAGGGCACGATTAGCGGCACACAAGTTCACAGGGTATGCCTTGTCATGGTGGCAGGAACTTGTGGCCAACTTACCTAAGCCTGTGGAGATGCCTTGGGAGGAATTCAAGTAGAGATTCTACAAGGAGTTCCTTACTATTGGTTTTCTGGAGGAGCAGAAGAAACATTTTCTTGAGGTGAAGCAGGGACTAGATGAGACTGTATCAGCTTTCAGGATCTGGTATAGCATCCTTCTCTCTTATGCTAGGGAGTTTGTGCCCGATGAGTTGACCAAGTGTAGGCGGTTTGTTAACGGCTTACGTACTGAGATAGCAATGGCTGTGGCTGGTGGAGGCCACAAGACTTGGGAGGCAGTTTGTGCCGCTGCTTTTGATGCTGAGAGAGTCCAGTTGATCGGGAAGGAGGCTCGGGCAGCCGAGCAGAGGAAGCAGCCATCTCCTTCGGGACAGAAGAGGCAGTATTCTGATGCCGGAGGTGCAGATTATTCGGTTGGACAGAGTTCTTCTTGTCAGGGTTCGAAGAAGTTCCGAGGGCAGAGTTATCAGGATGGACCGGGCAGATCCTCGGGAGGACGGTTCTATCAGTCTGGTTCTCGGGGACGGGATTCCTCGGCACGGTTCTCGGGTACATGCTGGTATTGCAATATGCCGGGACACCAGAAGTCATCTTGCTACAAGTGGATGAGGGATAATGGTGGCAGTGGTTCTCAGTATACTGTACAGAGTTCTGTGGCTAGTGGTGCTATTTCTTCTGGTCCGAACAGGGGTGGCGGACAGCAGGGTCGAGGTCGTGGAGGTTCTGGAGCTCCGAACCGCGGAGGTGCGACTCAGTCTGCTGCAGCTCCTAGGGTTTATGCCATCACTCGAGAGGAGGCTGCTGATGCTCCAAAGGTTATAGCAGGTACCTTTATGGTTTTTGGTCAGTTTGCACATGCTTTAATTGATCCAGGTTCAACATATTCTTTTGTATCACGTGCATTCATGACTACTCATAACATAGAGGATGATAACCTTAGTAGACCCCTAAGAGTCCGTTTACCCACTGGAGATATAGTAGTTGTTGATCGAGTTTGTAAAGATGTGTCGATAGAGTATGATAGTGAAGGTTTTTCTTCTGATCTTGCTGTCATGGATTTGGGAGAGTTTGATGTTATCTTAGGCATGGACTGGTTGTCCAGACACCAAGCAGTAGTTGATTGTCGGGCCAGGGAAGTGTCCTTATCTTCTCTGTTGGGGCGTAGATTGGTGTTTGTTGGAGAACGAAGAGTTTTATCGGCGTGCTGTATCTCGGCCATCCAGGCTTTCAGGATGATCCGAGAGGGTTGTGATGCCTTCCTTGCTCATGTGGTCGATTCCTCGGTACCAGTACCTGGAGTGGAGGATATTCCTATTGTTCGGGAGTTTCCCGATGTTTTTCCTGATGATTTACCTGGGTTGCCTCCGAAGCGGGAGGTGGAATATACAGTTGATTTGGTACCGGGAGTTGCACCTATTTCTATACCGCCCTACAGGATGGCTTCGGCAGAACTTCAGGAGTTGAAGAAACAACTGGAGGAGTTGTTAGACAAGGGTTTTATTAGACCGAGCTTCTCACCATGGGGTGCCCCGGTCTTGTTTGTGAAGAAGAAGGATGGCAGTATGCGGATGTGTGTGGACTATAGGCAGTTGAACAAGGTGACTGTGAAGAACAAGTTTCCCTTATCTAGGATCGATGACTTGTTCGATCAGTTGCAGTGTGCATCTGTGTTTTCGAAGATTAACTTGCGATCTGGTTACCATCAGGTTCGGATTGCAGAGCAAGACATACCGAAGACCGCATTCCGCACTCGGTATGGTCATTATGAGTTTGTGGTTGTTCCTTTTGGTCTGACTAATGCACCGGCAGTGTTCATGTGTATGATGCAACAGGTCTTCCATGAATTTCTGGACCGGTTTGTGGTGGTGTTCATTGATGATATCTTGGTCTACTCGAGTAGCAAGGCCGAACATGAGGATCACTTGAGGCAGGTTTTGCAGAGGTTGAGAGAAGAACAACTCTATGCCAAGCTCAGTAAGTGTGAGTTTTGGTTGGATGAGGTTGCGTTTCTTGGACATATTGTGTCCGGTGAGGGCATTAAGGTGGATCCGTCCAAGATTAAGGCAGTCATGGATTGGGAGCCACCGAAGAGTGTATCTGAGATACGGAGTTTTCTTGGACTTGCCGGTTACTACCGGAGGTTCATTGAGGGTTTTTCCTTGATAGCGGGTCCCATGACTAAGCTGTTGAGGAAAGACTGCACTTTTGCTTGGGATGACAGTTGTCAGAAGAGTTTTGAGGAGTTGAAGAATCGGTTGACTTCTGCACCGGTTTTGACTGTTTCGAAACCCGGAGTGGAGTACACGGTGTTCAATGATGCTTCTAGTCTGGGCTTGGGATGTGTTTTGATGCAGGAGGGTCAGGTGATTGCTTATGCCTCCAGGCAGTTGAGAACTCACGAGAGGAACTATCCGACCCATGATCTGGAGTTAGCTGCTGTGATCTTTGCTCTAAAGATTTGGAGACACCATCTATACGGTGAGAAGTGTCGGATTTTCACGGACCACAAAAGTTTGAAGTACATCATGACCCAAAGGGAGCTTAATGTGAGGCAGAGACACTGGATTGAGCTTCTGAAGGATTATGATTGTACTATCGAGTACCATCCGGGCAAGGCCAGTGTTGTAGCGGATGCATTGAGCCGGAAGAGAGTGGTTGCTGCAGATGAGGACTCTGTTTCTTATGCTTTGCCTTCCTTGGTGGAGCTGAGGTCGTTGGACGCACAATTAGAGGTGGATGTCACTGGGGCGTTGTTAGCCAGTTTGAGCATTCGGCCGACCTTGAGGGATAAGATCATGGAGTTGTAGTATGGTGATCCTCATCTAGCAGAGTTGCGGGATAAGGCTCTCGGTGGAGAGAGTTCTAGTTTCTATGTCCGGGAGGATGGTGCTCTGATGACCGGTGATCGGTTGTGTGTTCCGGATGTGGATGATTTGAGGAGATGGATTATGGATGAAGCGCATAATGCGCCGTATGCTATGCATCCGGGTAGCACCAAAATGTACCAGAACTTGAAGAGTCATTATTGGTGGCCCGGGATGAAGAAGGATGTTGCGGAGTTTGTGGCTCGTTGTATGACTTGTCAGCAGGTGAAGGCCGAGCATCAGGCTCCTGCCGGCAAGATGAGATCTTTGACTATTCCGCAGTGGAAGTGGGAGCATATCATTATGGACTTTGTGATCGGGTTACCGAGGACCCGGGGTCGTCCTGATGCCATCTTGGTCATTGTTGACAGATTGACCAAGTCAGCTCATTTCCTACCGATTCAGCAAACGGATACAATGGATAAGCTGGCGAGGTTATATGTTTCGGGTGTTGTCCGTCTACATGGAGTTCCACTATCCATTGTGTCGGACAGGGATCCGAGGTTTACTTCCCACTTCTGGAAGAGTTTACAGTCAGCTTTGGGTACTAAGCTGAATTTCAGTAGTGCATTCCATCCACAGACCGATGGGCAGTCAGAGAGGACCATACAGACGCTGGAGGATATGTTTAGAGCCTGTCTGCTCAATTTCAGTGGGTCGTGGGATGAGACATTACCGTTGGTTGAGTTTGCTTATAACAACGGGTATCACTTCAGTATCGGTATGGCGCCTTATGAGGCATTGTATAGGCGGAAGTTTCGTAGTCCGATCTGTTGGGAAGAGGAAGGTCTGAGACAGGTGATTGGTCCGGACCTAGTCCAGGAGACTGTTGATCAGATCGAGGTGGTTAAGCAGTGCATGAGAGCTGCTCAGGACCGGCAAAAGAGTTTTGCCGATAAGCATCGTCGGGAGATGGAGTACAATGTAGGTGACAGAGTTTTCCTCCGTGTTGCTCCCTGGAGAGGTGTTATCCGGTTTGGGAGGAAGGGCAAGTTGAGCCCTCGTTATATTGGTCCTTATGAGATCATGGAGCGGATTGGTCCGCTGGTCTACAGGTTGGCTTTACCGGAGGAGCTGTCGCGCATACATGATGTATTCCATGTTTCGATGCTGAGGCGTTATCGGTCTGATCCTAGTCATGTTGTATCCCCGACAGAGGTGGAGGTTTCTGAGGATTTGACTTATGTTGAGGAGCCAGTTGAGATTCTTGCTCGGGAGGAGCGACAGTTGAGGAATTGAGTTATTCCGATGGTTCGGGTTAGATGGAGCCGTCATTCTCCGAATGAGGCTACTTGGGAGGTTGAGTCCCATATGCGGGAGCAGTATCCCCATTTGTTTTGATGTTTCTTATCTTGTAATTTCGAAGACGAAATTTCCTTAAGTGGGGTAGAACTGTAACGCCCCGAATTTTCATAATTAGATTTTCGGAATTTTCGAAATTTTTATTCCAATTTTACCCTTGAGGAATTTCCGGATTTTTGGACAAGGAAATAAATTATTTTACCTTGGTTATATGGGAATTAAGTCGATGGTATGACGTGTTTGGCTTTCGTTGGAGTTTAATCCGGTTTCGGGGTTGAGAATTAAATTTTGAAGTAGTTTCCCCAAAACTACGTCGTTTTGGTAACTGTTTATAAAAAAAAAAACAAAATGGCGCGTTGACCAGGCAGGGGTTGACCGCGCCTAAGCGGACGACGGGTCGTCCACTAGGGCGGCCAACCCTAGCCGGTCCCTTTTCTTTTCTCCTCTTCTTCTCTTTTCTTTTTTTTGCTTCTCTTTCTCTTCGCCGCCTCCTCCTACCTTCCTTCTCCTTCTTCCTTTTCTCTCTCTCTTCTCTTCCCTTCTTCCTCCCTCTCGCTCTCTCTTCCTCCTTCCTCTTCCATTCCCTTCCGCCATCCTCACCACCTTGTTTTCTCTTCCTCACACTCAACTCGCCGGCACCAACACTCTTTCTCCCTTCTTCGTGAGCCGCCGCCGCCGCCGTCGACTGAACTGCAAGGGCCCGAGACCGGCTGACCAGAGACGGAACGAGAGGATTCCGTGTGGCCCCTCTCTCGCGACCGGCTGCGTCGCCGACTAGGTAAGCCCCGGTCCCCTCATCCCTCTCGGTTCTTTGTTTCGTTTGTCTTCTTATTTATATGTGGTTGGACTAATTGTTGAGTTGGGTGTTGTGGTGTTGATGGATGGTTGCCGTGGGTTGTTGTTGGTGTGTTGATGGTTTGTGTTGTTGTTGTTGGGATCGATGGCGTGTGGGTTGTGCTGTGCGTGTTGGTTGCTGCCGGGGTGTTTCTGTGGGGGTGCGTGACTGCGTGCGTGTGTGCCGGCAGTGAGGTGTTCCTGTGTGTTTGTGTTCCTCCGGGCAGAGGTGGTTCAAGGCTCGGGGTTGGTTCTTGGGCAGTGGATTCCGGTAAGTATTCCGGTGACTACCCTTTGTCATTAACTCGTTTTGGTTTCTTGGTTGTGTTGTGTTGTTGAATTGGATGTTTGGGGGATTGTGACAGATTCGTACTGGTGGTTTTGGGTGTTTTCCGGCGAGTTCACCGGAATCCGGCGAAGGCTCGGGAATTTTCCGGCGAGCCTCGGGAATATTCCGGCGAAGGCTCGGGTCTTTATTTCGGCATTCCAAGGTATATATATGGTGTATTTTAAATCTATATCCGGCATGTACTTATAATTCGGAATTGGGTTATGTATTTAATTTTGATTAGTGGAAACCGAGAGTGTGAGTAGTATGAGGCCGGTAATTACCGACACGGGTAGAACCTTAGGCCGGGAATCTTTGGCTTGGATTGACTTAGGACTTAAGTAACGGGCTTTGAGCCCAACCCTATAATTGGTTAAATAAGGACTTAAGGAAGTGGGCTTTAGGCCCGGAAATTGAATTTGGGCTTAGATTGGGTTTTAGGCCGAAAACTCGTAGAGGACATAATGAGTGGGCCATAGGCCCGGGAACAACTTATTGGACTTAGTTGGGCGTAAGCCGTTGAACCTTAGGTCCCGATACTCGAAGTTTTGGAGAGAGAACATTATGTCGGGTTTAGACCCGGGAATTTCATAATTGGCTAACTAGGGACGGGTTTAAGTCAGTTGAGCATTATAGTTACATGCATACACGTTTTATTATAATTGTTTGTAATTTGTTGTGTGTGCCGGTATTCAGGCACGGGTAACACCTCGGGAGCTGGAGGATAAGTTTTGGGTAAAGCTCCACAGGACAATCGTCGTTGAGGTGATTTTATACGTCTTTTTATGTCTGTATGCATGAGCTTGTTGGATTGGTTTGCTTGAGTTGCATGCTTGTTTGCTAACATGCTGTAATCTGTATTGTGTGCCTAAGTGTATTATTTGCTTATGAGCTGGATGTTTGGATTTTTTATGGATTATAACATGTGGTGTGATTTTGGGTGTTTTGTGTGATGTATTATGGGTCGGAGACCCGGTGATCTGTCTGAGCTGTTTATCACACAACCCTATTAAATCACAATCTCTTGGCACACATGAACTCATAATTTATGAATAAGAATAATGTACAGTAGAAGTTAGGCTACTGTGTGCTGATGACCGGTTGTTTCGAGCGGGAAGTGATACCCCTCGGGTTTGCTTGCGGAATAGCAAGTGTTATGCGGATTTGCATATGGGTCTGTAATGACCGGTTCTACCTCCCTCCTTCTACCTCCCCTTTTCTACCTCCCTCTTTCTCTCTGTCTCTCTCTCTCTCTCTATGGATATGTTGGGCTTCGTGCCTGGTTTTATTTGGGCTTATGCCTGGTTTTATTTGGGCTTATGCCTGGTTGTCTCATGAGACGGGACCGAGCTCGACGCACACAGTAGGGGGCCCTGAATAATAAAATATAATAAGAAAACATAACACACAATAGATGGAGAATAATGAATTGTTTGCTTGATTGGCTTGGCTTGTTAGTACTGGTTGTTGTATGTTGCTTACTAGTCTTGTTGCTCTTCTTTCCTTCCGGACTTGATCTGCACACCTTCATAATTAGATTTATATTGCTCACTGAGTAGGCGACTCACATAATCGCCAACGTTGTTTTTCAGACTTTAGATAGCGTGCAGTCACTTCCCACCCTTGCATAGTACGGACGTGGTTTTCTCAGCAGGTAGCTGTGCTTGATCTCCCGGTTGGATCCATAGAGTCGGCATGCATGTTGTTTTGTTTCTCTTATTTTCACTCCGTTTGTTTCTTCCGCTGCATTGAATTTTTATTGAGATGTCACTATTGATTTTGGATTACATTATCGGCGGGTTGCCGGGTTTATGTATTGAGGATGTTTCGGCAGGATGCCGGGTGTCTTGTGGCTTGTTAAGCTGGATTTGTCTTGTTCTTTATGACATCTCGTCTTATTAAGAATTTTGGCTAATGTTTTTGATATTGGATTTCGTGTCCCGGGTTTCAGGGGTATTTTGGTAATTTCCTTGTGTTTAAGTATTTTATTGATAAATTGGGACACAGGTGTTTCATTTCTTCTGCCAGAAATTTTGCTACCTCCTTTAGGGCCGTTTCATCTCCTTCAATGAATCCATTGACTAGCCAACCCAGCAGCTCATACTCATGTGTCTCCATGAGTTGGGATGCCTTGACTAGCACATCAATAGGGTCTGGCACAGCATCAACCATGTAACATTGTCCAGCTCCAAACTCATTCCTCTGTGCCTTCTGGACATTGAACTCTACTGTCTCCTCTCCAAGTCGCAATGTCAATGTTCCAATGGTGCAGTCGATCATGGCTCCTGCTGTAGCTAAGAACAGACGCCCCAAAATGATGGGTGTCTTCTCATCCTTTGTCATATTCATCACTACAAAGTCTATAAGGATGAAGAAATTGCCAATCTTGATTGGAACATCCTCCAACACCCCCACAGGATATACAAGTGAACGATCAGCAAGCTGAATGGTCATCCTCGTGGGCTTGATGTCTCCAAGGCTCATGTTCTGAGTGATGGAAAGTCGTAACAAGCTGACACTAGCTCCTAGATCGCACAGGGCTCCTTTAATCTTCTTGTCCTCGATGTTGCAAGGTATTGTGAAGCTCCCTGGGTCTATACATTTCCTGGGTGGATGGTGTTGAATGAGAGCACTCCCCTTGGCTGTCATGGCTACAGTCTCAATGTCATCAATAGTTCTTTTCTTCGTCAGAAAAGGAATTTAGCATATGAAGACATTTGTGTAACCACATCACTGAAGGGTACATTGACATATAGCTTACCTAGCATCTCTTTGAACTTACGGAATTGCTTCTCCAGCTTGGATTTGTGGTATACTTCTTGGTATGGGAGAGGAGGTTGATAAGGTAGAACAGTCTGAGGCTGCTTCTCAGCTCTTCTTGTGCTAACAGGCTCAAGCACAGGCTCAGTCTGTGGCTCAGTCTGTGCCTGCACTGTCTGTCATGAACTGGATACCGATGCTTGCTGCTCCACAGCCTGAGGTGATTTGGGCACTCTGTCTCTGAGCTCCTTCCCATTACGAAGTATCACAGCCTTGACATGCTCATTTCTTGGATTTTCTATTGGTTTTCCTAGAAGGGCTCCATGTTGACTGGTGGACATGGTAGCTTGTTGGGCAATTTGATTTTCGAGGATTCTGTAGTGGGATTTGAGTTGGTTGATCTCCTCGCTTATTTTGTTCTGTTTCTCCAGGATGGATTGCAGCATGGTCATCATGTCGGTGTTGTTGCCTTGTTGTCCTCCTTGATTCTGCTTTTGGTACTGTGGCTGTCCGCCCTGGTTCTATCTCTGGTACTGGGCCTGTTGTGGAATCCTTTCCTCAGTTGGTCCCTTCCAAGAGAAGTTTGGGTGGTTCCTCCAGAATGGATTATAAGTGTTGCCATATGGGCCCTGCTTCTGCTAGATGTAGTGAGCTTGTTCAGAATCACATTCGGCAAAGAGTGGGCAACTGGGTGTACCGTGAGGTCCTTCACAGCCTTCACAGTCTGGGACTGTGACTGAGGCTGTTTTGACTTGAGCAGCCCCTAGTTGCTTCCCGAGGGCTTCTATCTCTGCCTCAAGCTTGGTTACTCTGGCTACACCAATTATTCCAGAGGATTTGACTCCCCTGACTTGGGTCTTTCTCTTGGACAATGCCTCCAGAATGGCAACTTCATCATTATAGTCCTTATCTAAGAATGCACCGTTGGCCATTTTGTCCAAGGTGTTCTGATCTTCATCACATAGGCCGCAATAAAATTGCTCAAGTTGCACGGCCTCATCAATTCGGTGGTATGGGCATCTTCTCAGTAGTCCCTTGAAGCGTTCCCAAGCATCTCGAATTGACTCATCATAGCGCTGGGAAAAACCAATAAGCTGTTGCCGTAAACTTGCAGCCTTGCTTGAGGGATGGTATTCCTTCAAGAAAGCTCTGACTAGACTGTCCCAGTCAGTGAAATGGTGTGCTTCATGGTTGTTGAGCCATTCGAATGTTGCTTCTCTGAGTGAGAATGGGAATACTCTCATGTATAGCTGCTCCTTGGTCATCCCTACTATGTTCACTGAGCTGCACACTCGCAGGAAGTTTTGCAAGTGCGAGTTTGGATCTTCAGAGGGGGTCCCTCCAAAAGTGCGCCTCTCCAGCATGCTCAGCAAGTTGGTTCTGATCTCATATAGAGCATCTACGTCTAGAAAGGCTATACTGTTGTGGATGATGGTAGTTGGTGGTTGTAGGAGCTGGAACATAGGAATGTAGGGTCGAATAGGCTAAGCCTGTTCAATGCCCTGGTGCGCTCCTTCGTTGGGTCTGCCCGCCATGTTTTGTTGCTTTTGTTTGCGAATCTGGCGGGTCGTCTTTTCGATCTCCTGGTGGAAGATTAGAGCTGGTTGTTTGCTCCTAGTTTGGGGCATGCACCACCTGAAAACTTCGAACTTGGAAAAAAAAGGGGGTAAAATATAAAAAGCCTAATAAATCAAAATAAAAAGCAATAGAATTAAGCGCCAGTCCCCGACAACAGCGCCAAAAACTTGATAGTCGTCTAGAGTGAGTCCTGCAAGCGCACAGTGTAGTTGTAGTACTCTATCAAGGTCGTATCCACAGGGACTGGGATGAGTCTGTTACTCCTTACTTAAGATAAATTAGGCCTGAGACAATTAAACAAAAATGGATTATAGGGTGAGTGCCAATCAGAAATTAAATTAAGCAAGAGAATAAAAAGTAATATCAATGTTGAAGTAAGTAGGGATCAGGTTTGGTGAAATCTTAGGCATCCAGGGATTCACATGTCTTGCCTTTATGCTCTAAATTGCTCAACAGCACCATCACAGGCTAGGCCTGTGTGACGCCCTGTGTTTAATAAGATTTCTTGAAGGGGCTCCCAACCTAATGTACTACCAACGGCTTTCGATCTTATTGATAGTTCCCTAAGCTTCCATCTACCCCCTGTCACTAGAGTAGACATCCACTTAGAGGTGAATTTTGGTGTTGGTGCTAGTTATCCACAGTCTCTCCCTATCTTCTTTCGAACGGCTAGGGAGTGAAGGCTGACTATTGTTGGTCTAGCACACTTGGCATCTCCTTTCGGTCCTTCACCAAACTGCTACTAGATTTAAAATAGGCTACTCAATAATCAATCAAGAATCAGATTAAAAGTGGTGTCATTCATTTTGACTGTGCCGCAACAAGCTGAGCCAGTGATGAGCCTGTGACTGAGCCTACGGCTAAGCCTGTCGAGAACACAAAGTCAATTACACAGATCAGTTCTTGCAGGCGCTCTCAACCTATACTTAACCCATTTGTTTTCACTCACAGGTTCCTCCCAAGGTTCTCACTCATCCTAATGCTTTTGCATCGGTCAAACTAAGGAGATTAAGAATTGGTGTTGAGGCTAATTCCTCAATTAGTTCCTAATTTCTTTCGAAACTAAGAACTAAGAGTTGGTTGTTGTTGTTCCAGCAAATATGGTTTCTCCTTTCGGTCCTTCGCCTAGCTACCTATAATCATGAATGGGTTTGATTAAGACTCAAACCTGGAGCAAGTCTGCAACAACCAAACAAGAAAAATGGGCTAAGAACATAAAAAGAGCAATTTATTGCAGTAAGAACAGAGACATGCTTCCCCCTTCAACCTAAGAGGGGTTGTTTTAGTTCATAATAAAGGTTACAAAGTCAATGGGGATAAAGGTTGGCATAAGAACTGGAACAAATCTGGAGGTTAGGGACAACACGATTTCTGCCCAGAAAGGCTGCAGAATTGTGTTTCCTCTTAAACCCTTTTTGTTCCAAGAACTTCTGCAGGTTTAGGGTATCTGATCGATGGGGTCTTCAATTCCCTGTTCTTCCTTTCTTTTTCTCTTTAATAGGTGTAGATTCTTCTCTTCTTTCTTCTCCCACGTGCTGAAAGGCATGGCATTTGGGCAAGTTGAGTTTCAGTTGCCCATCTTGCTCCTCGATGTAAGGCACCATGGGAGGTGTGCCGAATGAGTGAAATCTGCAAATGTGCAGATTTTAGAAGACTTAGGGGGAGGATAATAGTTCTTTAATTGTTAAATTCCTTGGGTGTAATGATTATCCCCTCTTTCCCATGCTTAAAGTCTTCTGAAACGCTCAGGTCATGATTGCAGAGTTGAAGGTTTTGCAAGTGGTGAAGCTCTACATGTGGCTGAGTTTAATATTCTTTTTTTCCCGTTTCTGGTCATATGCAAATTGCACAGGCTGAGCTTGTGCTGGGCCTGTGCCTGAGGCTGTGTGCAATTTCTATCTATTTTTCTGTGCAATTGAATTTAGCTCTTTTTGGAATTTATGTAGTGGCGTGATGGCTTCATGGAGAAAGGCAAAGCCGGTGAAATCCAGTGGATAACCAGTGATTGGAGGGGGGATTTGTGGGTTTTCACTGATTTTTCAATGAACAACAGGCTCGGAACAGGCTCATGCTGTGCCAGAGGTTGTTTCTTCGATTTCCACAATAAAATCTCTAAAATTCTCTAAAATGCACCTGGAATCACTAATCATACAGTAAGGGGTGGGATTTAAAAGAATATGATGAAATAATGCAAAGTAAGGTATATAATCATGATAAATTGAGAGCAAAATACGTCTAAAATCATGTCTAAAACTATGCATATTTCATGTGCATCAATGATTAAAATAAATATAGATATAAGCAACCTGTAAAATCTATTTTTAATTAAAAGAAATATTGATATGATAGAAATGAACTTAGACATAGAATGAGAAGGTGTCCCCGAGTCACATCCATATCCAAATGAGCTCAATCTGGTATATAAAGGGCAAATTTCGAGTGATCTCTTGGTTAGAGGACCTGTTCCTGTCCAGATTTGAGCTTGAGAAAGATCATAAGCATGGTTTAATGGGCTCTCTGTAGTTGTCCCCAGTCTTCATCAACGCCTAAAGCCGTGGACTGAAAACATGGTCCTCAGTCTGGTACCCCCTTCGTCTATCTCACTTTTTGGTACAAATCCATGATTTTCCGTCTCATCTGTTGGCAAGAAAAAAGATTGTTAAACTTGGTGATGCTTTTCCTGTGTTCTTGTTGTTAGCCTAAATATGTATTAAGTACTTAATTAAGTAATTAATTAAGACTATCTAATTTAGTATATTTATGATGATAATTCAATGCCTATATTATTATTTTAATGATTAACAAACATTGTGGAAAGCACTTGTGCGTTTTAATCATTTGCAGAAAATTTGGTTTCTAGTAAAAACCAAATACCGTGAAGATTTGGCTTCAACGTGGCTTCTCCATCAAACCAAAGTGTCGTTGTCTGGGCAGTTGGAGTTGTGGTCCCGAAAAGTAGCTAACTTTAAAGCAATTAAAGCAACAGATTTACTTGGTCTCCAAGGGTCAGAAAACGGTCAGAAAAGTGGTCCTCACATCCTCTTTCATGCCTCAAAGAGCTGGTGGTCCTCACTTCCATTTTTGGAGATACTTTTTGAAGATTATGGAACAATTTCTGCCCAACTAATTACTAGTTTTGGTTCAACCAATAGCAAAACGTTGACAGTTCTTAATTGAAGAAAGAAGTCAACTTATGCGCCACCTGGAAGCAATCTAGTTGTTGGAAGACGCTCCTCCCCATCCTTAGAATATATAAATAGAGGATTAAAGCCTCCATCAAATCAACCTAGCCATTCAAGAGATTCTAAGTTGTGAAAAAAGGCATACCATGTGAGATTATCTTTATGCAAAATTTGTATAACTTCTTGACTGAGTCACTCTTGAAGCTTTGATCAATGAGAGATTGTAATCAGCAGGATTAGGGATTAGTCTTGTTGGGTAGACGAAGCTAGGTTCAGCTTTGGGTTGAGTTTAGCAAGTTCAGCCCGTAAAAACTTTTGTACCAAAGATTATTTGGCTCGCCTGCAAAAGCCAAGATAGTGGATAGTTAGAAATCCTAAAAGGGGGACCTTTAGGTAGTGGACGTACTCCTGAGTGGGGAACCATTATAAATTTCTTGTGTTCTTTGCCTTTCTATTTTTATTATAACATTCTCATTCTGTTTCGTATTCGGCTTCTGTGTCGAGCCAAATCTCTGAAAATACGAAAAAGAGGAAAAGCTAATTCAACCCCCCCTTTTTAGCCTTTTCTGGGCCAATAATTGGTAGCAGAGCTGCGTTCTCAATTTAGTGGATTAATCTGCAGAGAAAAAGATCTTGGCTTATGAAGGTACAAGTGTCAACAAAGCTCCATACTTTGATGGAGTGAACTTTGATTATTTGAAGTTTAGAATGAAGATCTTCCTTAAAGGGAAAGATCTTGAGATGTAGAATATTGTTCAAAGTCCCAAAGCCAGACCTCAAAGAGGCTGGTCTGAAGATGAGGTAAGGAGAGCCAAGCTTGATGCACAAGCCAAAAATATACTACTATGTGGTATAAGCGAAAGTGAATTTCAAAGGGTTAGCTCTTGTAGCACAGCCTATGAAACTTGGAGGCTTCTTTGTGTAACACACGAAGGAACTAATCAAGTAAAGGAGTCTCGGGTGAATTGTCTCACGAGGGACTATAAGCTCTTCCAAATGGCTGCTGGAGAGACTGTATAAGAGGTGGACACACGCCTCACCATTCTTTGCAATGGGTTGGCCTTACTTGGTAGACCCATCACTCATAGAGATAAAGTGACAAAAATCCTTAGATCTCTACCTAAGGAGTGGGAGCCAAAAGTCATAGCTATTGAAGAAGCTCAAAATCTGAACACTCTCACTTATGATGAGCTCATTGGCAAGCTTATAGTCCATGGTTCTAAACTGGATCCAAAAGAGCGAAAGAAAAAAGATTTAGCTCTGAAGGCGGACCAAGAATCAAGTGATGAGTACAATGATGTGAATATGGCAATAATCACCAGAAAGTTTGTCAAATTTCTTCGAAAGAGAAGGCAAATGAAAGGAGAGGGTTTCCAAGGTGCCAAATTGAGTGAACAAAAGAAAGACTCACTGGTGTGTTTTGGCTGCAACCGCCCAGGCCATATCAAGTCAGAATATCCACATCAAAAAGCCAAATCTGATTTTCCTAGGAACAAAGGGAAGAAAGCTATGTGAGCATGGGATGACTTGCATTTATCAAGCGACTCTGACTCTGATGAAGCAGTAAATCTATGCTTGATGGCTCGAGAAGATACTGAGGTAAATGATTCTCTTGATTAAACTTTTGATGAACTACAAGATGCATTTGAAGAATTGCATGATAAGTATGAACAAGCACTTAAAAAAACATTACATATAAGAAACGTATTGATCTTCTAGAATTCGATCATGCATCTTACAAAACTGCATATGAGACTTTTTAGCGTGCACATGCTGAAAGTTTGTCTATTCGTGAGTCATTAAAGAAAGAGAAACTTGCTGCTCAAAATGCATATAATGATCTTTAGAAAAAGTTAGCAAGCAATTAGAGCAAGTGTGAAATGATGATCCAAAAGAGTGATACTCTTAAGGCTGAAGTAGAGGATCCAAAAGGCTCCTTAGATAAGTTTACAAAAGGAAGAGATAGCCTAAATATGCTGCTAGGACAACAAAGCCATTCACTAGACAAAAGTGGAATAGGTGCGACACATATAGTTTTTAACAAGCCAAATCTGCCAGTTAAATTTATCAAAGTAGAATCTAGAACACCATATAGACCTAGATATCATGAACATCATGGTGAGAAACATCGTGATCAATCACAGAGATCTGGTGTCACATGCTATTATTGTGGAAAGGTTGGTCAAACAATCAGATCATGCTTTCATAGGAAGAGAAGCAACTATGTTAGATATGTTTGGGTTCCGAAAGGAGCCAAATATAACCCTTAAGGACCCAAGTTATTTTGGATACTTAAAACTTGGTTATTTGATAGGATGCAAGGGATGAATGGGTTCTGGACAGTGGTTGTTCGAGACACATGACAGGTGACCCATTAAAATTTACATCCCCTCTTTCAAAATACCGAGGTAATGTTATATTTGGTGATAGCTCAAAAGGAAAAATCCTCGGTATTGGTAAGATTGGTGCTAATCTAACTATTGAGCATGTGCTTCTTGTTGATAATCTTATGTATAATTTGCTCAGTATTAGTCTGCTTTGTGACAAAAGATTTAGAGTTACTTTTGAATCATCTAGGTGTCTTGTGAGTAGAATTGATGATGAGAATATCTTATTTGTTGGAAAGAGGATTGGTAATTTATACTATTTATGTTTAAATGATGTTACTATTCCTAAGATCAAGTGCTTTAGTGCAAGAACAGATACTCCAACTCTATGGCATAGGAGGCTTGGGCATGCAAACCTTGAACTCCTCTCAATTTTGTCAAGGAAAGATTTGGTCTATGGTCTACCAAAACTGAAGTTCGAGGCAAAAACCAAATGTCGTGCATGTCAGCTTGGTAAACAAATCAAAAGTTCTTTTATGCCAAAACATATGGTATCAACTTCTCGACCTCCTGAACTACTACATATTGATCTATTAGGTCCTGTGAGAACTGTGATTCTTGGTGGTAAAAAATATGCATTTGTTATAGTAGATCATTACTCTATATTTACATGGGTTATTTTTCTTTCCCAAAAAATTCTTGCATGTCAAGAATTTGGCTCACTAGTTAGAAGTGATCATGGAGGGAAATTTGATAATTCTACCTTCAATCATTTCTGTGAAAAAAGTGGCATTGAACACACAATTTCGACTTCTAGAACACCTCAACAAAATGGGATTGTAAAAAGAAGAATCGAACCTTGCAAGAAATGGCTAGAACTATGCTTAATGAGTATAATTACCTGCGTGTTTTTGGGTTGAGGTGTGAGCATAGCATGCTATGTCTTAAATAAAGTGTCTTTGTGTCCATTAATTTAAAAGACACCCTATAAGATTTGGCACGATAGAAAGCAAAATATTTCATATTTTCGCACATTTGGCTCCAGCTGTTACATCTGGAACACAAAAGATAATCTTGATAAATTTCAGGCTAAGAGTGATGATGGTATATTTCTTGAATATTCATTGAGTAGTAAAGCCTATAGGGTATATAATAAAAGGACAATGGTTGTTGAAGAATCTATACATATGGTAATTGATAGGATTAACTTGAATCATCTTAGTGATGATGCAGAAGGTGAGTTTACTCCTGAGAATCAGCCACATGTTGTAGATATTGATGAGACAAAAGATGAGCAACTTCCTGATCAAAATGAGACTCAACATCATTTGGCTTCTCCCGAACCAAATGTTCAGAGTAATGATGTGCAGCCAAATGTTCTGGAATCCAGCTCAAGCTTACAACTGAGAAAATCTGAGGTTCAAGCACCAAGAGGACACTTAACTGAGGCCATATTGGGTGATCTTAGAGGAGGAGTAACTACCAGATCCAAATTGCAAAACATCAATTCACTTCTTGTCTTTTTGTCTCAAGTTGAGCCTAAAAATGCCAATGATACCATACTTTATGAAAATTGGGTAATGGCAATGCAAGAAGAGCTGAATCAGTTCGAGATTAATAATGCGTGAGAGCTTGTTGCAAGATCAAATGACCATTCTGTCATTGAAACCAAATGGGTCTTTAGGAACAAGCTTGATGAATCAAGAACTTTGGTAAGGAACAAAGCTCGATTGGTAGCACAAGGGTACAATCAAGAAAAAGGTATTGATTATGATGAGACCTTTGCACCAGTAGCTAGACTGGAATCAATTCGCATGTTGCTTGCATTTGCATCAAAACTCTATCAAATGGATGTCAAGAGTGCTTTTCTAAATGGATATAAGATGGAAGAAGTATATGTAGAACAACCTCTAGGATTTGAAAACCATGAGCATCCACAACATGTTTTTAAATTGAAAAAGGCATTGTATGGACTTAAACAAGCTCCTAAGGCTTGGTATGATAGATTAAGCCCATATCTTATCTCACAATGCTTTACAAGAGGAAAGGTGGAGTCAACTTTTTTTGTGAAATCTAAAAAAGATGATATCATTATTGTGCAAATATATGTTGATTATATTTTATTTGGTGTTACTAATGAATCTCTTTGTCAAGAGTTTGAAAAGCTAATGCACAACGTGTTTTGTTAGAACCTATGTCTTCATGGTTCATTCATTGCAGGTTTTGATAAATGACAAACCAAGATCATAACAAAGATGAAGCAAAAAGAAATCAAGCAAACAAGTACTCAACCAAAGTGATCAAGAATTCAAGTGAAGATATGATCAAGAGTTAAAGTGCAAAAAGAGCAAGAGAAGTTAGGACCCTTTTGTACAAGGTTTTGATAAATGACAAACCAAGATCATAACAAAGATGAAGCAAAAAGAAATCAAGCAAACAAGTACTCAACCAAAGTGATCAAGAATTCAAGTGAAGATATGATCAAAAGTTAAAGTGCAAAAAGAGCAAGAGAAGTTAGGACCCTTTTGTACAAGGTAAAACACTCAACTTCTCTTAGGCATTGGCTCAAAATAAAACAAGTTTTACTCATGCATTTCAATAGCATCATTTCAATGATCAAATATGTTTTTAAGCAATGAACATCGATGTTGAATTTCTGGACATCGATGTCCTGCCTTCAAATGTTTTTCCAGAATAGGCAGTAAGGTTTGAACATCGATGTTGGAATCCCAAACATCGATGTTCACATGACCGTTGCAATAAAAAACTGCCCTGCCCCAGCATAACATCGATGTCCTTATTTAAAACATCGATGTTCTTCTTTTGAGCTCTCAAATTTGTTTTGCCGAGCCAAAATAACATCGATGTTATGATTTAAACATCGATGTTCCTACCTTTGAACAATTTTTCAAAAACGGCAGTAGGCAAATAACATCGATGTTGGCATCCCAAACATCGATGTTCTTGGTTTCAACCATTTTTCCAAATGTTGGCAGAAGGCTAAGAACATCGATGTTGGCTTCCCAAACATCGATGTTCTCATGACCGTTGCATTTGAAAACACTTTTGCATAAGCAAAACATCGATGTTCTATTCCATAACATCGATGTTCTTCAAATGCTCAGCTTCAATCATTTTTCACAGAAGCAAAATAACATCGATGTTGGAATGAAAACATCGATGTTCTTCACAGATCAGTTTTCATCTCATTTTCACAGAATCAAAATAACATCGATGTTGGGATGGAGAACATCGATGTTTTAGTTACCGTTAGCCCAAAATTCAAATTTAATGGGCAAAACATCGATGTTCTACCTTTAAACATCGATGTTTTAGCCGTTGAGCAGACAACTTTTCAGCACCCACCATGCTTTGTTTAAAGGTGTTTTCTTGGGTGGATTTCAAACGGCTCCATTACTTTTCAGAGCTATAAATTGAGCATTTTCAGCTCTGATTATCAACTAATCAACTCTCTACATTCAAGCATTCATCTCATACATTCAAATCAATTTTTATTGAGCCAATATCCTATTGAGGATTTGAGAGTTGCCTTTTAGAGCTTCACTTGTATACTCATATCTGCTCTTTGAGAGAGTTCTTTGTTTGAGTGATTGAATTGTATATTCATACACCTTAAGGGAGGTTAGTTCCCTTGTTGAGATTCATAGGAAGAGGGTATATCTTCTTATGTGAGAAGTCTTGAAGTGAGGTATCTTCAAGCAAGTGTGTTGAGGTTCATGTGACTTCAACTCTCAGGTTTAGGAATCTTGTGACTAGAATTCCTAGGTTGTAATGGTTTGTTAAGCACCCGTAAGCTTAACACTAGATAGTGAAATCTTCAAGTGAGACTTGAAGGACTTGATTAGCCACAAGTTAGTTGTGTGTGAACCAGTATAAAAATCCTTGTGTCCTTCAATCTTTCAATTCCGCAATTATTTCCTGCTTATTTTGTTTTAATCCGAAAAATGCTATTCACCCCCCCTCTAGCGTAGGGCTATTGTTCTAACAATTGGTAGCGGAGCCTAACTCTCAGAAGACTTAACCGTTTGAGAGGAAATTTTCCATGGCTTCTTCAAGTAATCATGCAGGGATCTTCGAAGGACATTCAACCGTTCGTCCACCGTACTTCGATGGCACCAATTACAGCTACTGGAAGGAGAGGATGAGAATTTTCCTCCAATCCAACAACTATGCTCTTTGGCGAATCATGAAGATTGGAGAGCAAATTCCAAGTCCAAGTGCCAAAGACGGAGGAGGAGTACAACGCTGCAGACATCATATTGGTTGAAAACAATGCCAAATCAATCAATATGCTCTATTGTGCAGTCAACCCCGACGATTATCGAAAAATCTCTTGTTGCACAACCGGAAAAGAAATGTGGGATAAGCTGGAGGTTACCTACGAAGGAACCGATCAAGTTCGGGAGGCTAAAATCGACTCTCTCACCTCTGATTACGAACTCTTTCGTATGAAGGAGAATGAGGGAATTGAGGAGATGTTCGACCGCTTTTCCAAAATCATAAATGAGCTTCATGCTCTCAAGAAGGTCTACTCCGACAAGGACTTGGTCAGAAAAGTTCTTCGAAGTCTCACTCCCGAATGGCGATCAAAGGCGGATGCCATCTACGAAAACATCGGCATCAACAACACAACGATTGATGGACTAAGAGGTATTCTTATAACCTATGAAACCACTATTCTTAAACCCTCTTTGCCTTCTATGCAGGAACCAAAGAAGAAGACAATAGCTCTGAAAGCTTCTACCTCCAAGTCACAAAAACTCACTGAATCGGACTCTAGCGATGACGATCAAGAATTCAAACTAGTCATCCGAAAATTCTGCAAATTCATGAAGAAAGAATTTGAGAAGAAAGGAAAGAAGACATCCGGTCTACCCAAATGCTATGGGTGTGGAGAGAGTGGGCACATCAAGCCCAAATGCCCCAAAGCAAAGGAGGAAAAGGAGAAGAAGTCCTACAAGAAGCAAAGGGCATACATATCATGGGGAGGCGACTCCGGTGACGAATCATCCGATAGTGATGAAGAAGAAACGGCGAACCTATGTCTTATGGCAAGGGAAGAACCGGAAGAGGTAAGTACCACTTCTCAAAATGAAAATGTCTCAATTGAAGAACTACAAAATGCATTTGATGAGCTTTATGGTGAATTTATTTCTATTTCCAAAGTCAATAAGAGTTTAAGGAAACAAGTTATAACGTTGGAAAATGATATGGAAAATGTGTCTAATGAGAATAAAAATCTTAAGGAAGAAATTAAGACTCTAGACACACCCAAGGAATGTGTATCATGTGGCTCCTTAAAAGAACAAAATGAAAAATTAGCATGTGAAAATATGAAGCTGGAGGATGAAAATAAAGTGCTAGAAAAGAAGAGTGTAGAGGAGTGTTCATCATGTATATCTTTAAAGAAACAAGTTGAACAACTTGAAACAACCTTAAAAAGGTTTAACACTCCTCATAAAAATCTAAATTCTATGCTAGATAACTTGCAATCCACTAGGCATGGAATAGGTTTTAGGAATGAACATAAAAGACATAAAATCGAACCTAGGAAGCCCAAGGTCCAACCTAAAGGAAACAAGGTTAACAATGTGCATAAGTATAGGCAACATAGCAACTATTATCAACCAAGGAGAATGCATAATCCAAATGTAATTTGCCATTATTGCAATAGAATAGGACACATTGCTCCTGTTTGTTTCACTAGGCATAGGCATTGGGCTCAAGAAGAAGCTCATAACCACTATGCACCTAACCCTCAAGGACCCAAAAAGATTTGGGTACCAAAATCCTTTTGATTTGCTTTCCAGGTATGCTTGAAGGCATCAAGAGTACTTTGGTACCTTGATTGCGGATGCTCCAAGCAAAAGACCAAAGAAGCATCCAAATTCTTGAAAGTGGCCACACTTGTTCAATTTCGAAGGAAGTGCAAGACTGAGTGATAGTGAAAAATCGGACCAAGAGGTGGCAAAAAACCGATGTTCGGTACCCTTCACTAAGGCCAAAAGACAGGGGGAACAAAAAACTGGTGGAACCAACAACATCAATGTTGTTATCATACACATCGATGTTTGATCAATTCAGATTGAAGCAAAATAGGAACCATCTTTCTAAACCCTTATCCTCGTTATCCTTTATGCTTTGTTTTCCATAAAATACTTTGCCACATGCATGAACTTAGGGGGAATTATAAGTCATACCTTAAGAGGGAAGCATAAATATATGCATCATCATTTCTTTTTGCTAATGCCAATAGGGGGAAGATAAGAAGAAGTATATGTATATGCATCAAGATAGGGGGAATCATTATTTGAAACAAATAGGGGGAATTATTGTTATTAATATTGGCATATACTTCTAGTTGTTTCTCATTATCAAAAAGGGGGAAATTGTTAGAACCTATGTCTTCATGGTTCATTCATTACAGGTTTTGATAAATGACAAACCAAGATCATAACAAAGAAGAAGCAAAAAGAAATCAAGCAAACAAGTACTCAACCAAAGTGATCAAGAATTCAAGTGAAGATATGATCAAGAGTTAAAGTGCAAAAAGAGCAAGAGAAGTTAGGACCCTTTTGTACAAGGTTTTGATAAATGACAAACCAAGATCATAACAAAGATGAAGCAAAAAGAAATCAAGCAAACAAGTACTCAACCAAAGTGATCAAGAATTCAAGTGAAGATATGATCAAGAGTTAAAGTGCAAAAAGAGCAAGAGAAGTTAGGACCCTTTTGTACAAGGTAAAACACTCAACTTCTCTTAGGCATTGGCTCAAAATAAAACAAGTTTTACTCATGCATTTCATAGCATCATTTCAATCACAAAGTTGTGTTTTTAGTCCAAAACATCGATGTTCTGAAAGCAAACATCGATGTTCTGTTTTTCAAGTTTTTCAAAATATTGGCAGTAGCTCTAAAACATCGATGTTGGATTATAAAACATCGATGTTCTTGTGACCGTTGGTCAAAACATCGATGTTGTAATTAAAACATCGATGTTGTGATTTCTTCAAGGTTTTCCAAAATTTTGCCGAAGCCAAAAAACATCGATGTTGGAAAATTAAACATCGATGTTTCACAAAACATCGATGTTTCATTTTCCAACATCGATGTTCTGGCATAGACCCTTTTTCATCATATTTTTGCGAAGCCAAAAAACATCGATGTTGGTTTAGAGAACATCGATGTTGTAATGAAAACATCGATGTTCCGCAGACAAACATCGATGTTCTACTAGCCGTTGGAGCAATAATTTAAAATTGCTGGCTAAAACATCGATGTTTAAAGTGAAAACATCGATGTTTTGCCGTTGTAGCAGACAACTTTTCAGCACCCACTATGTTTTGTCTAAGACTGTTTTTGGGTGGATTTAAAACGGCTCTATAACTTTTCAGAGCTATAAATTGAGCATTTTTAGCTCTGTTTTTAGAATGAATCAACTCTCAACATTCAAGCATTCATTCCATACATTCATCAAAATTTTTATTGAGCCAATATCCTATTGAGGATTTGAGAGTTGCCTTTTAGAGCTTTACTTGTATACTCATATCTGCTCTTTGAGAGAGTTCTTTGTTTGAGTGATTGAATTGTATATTCATACACCTTAAGGGAGGTTAGTTCCCTTGTTGAGATTCATAGGAAGAGGGTATATCTTCTTATGTGAGAAGTCTTGAAGTGAGGTATCTTCAAGCAAGTGTGTTGAGGTTCATGTGACTTGAACTCTCAGGTTTAGGATTCTTGTGACTAGAATTCCTAGGTTGTAACGGTTTGTTAAGCACCCGTAAGCTTAACACTAGATAGTGAAATCTTCAAGTGAGACTTGAAGGACTGGATTAGCCACAAGTTAGTTGTGTGTGAACCAGTATAAAAATCCTTGTGTCCTTCAATCTTTCAATTCCGCAATTATTTCCTGCTTATTTTGTTTTAATTCGAAGAACGCTATTCACCCCCCCTCTAGCGTAGGGCTATTGTTCTAACATGTTTGAAATGAGCATGATAGAAAAATTAAATTTCTTCCTGGGGTTTCAAGTCAAGCAACTCGATGGTGGCATTTTTCTTAATCAAGCAAAGTATACACGTGAGCTGCTGAAAAGATTTGGCTTGTGTGAAGCCATAACCAGTCCAACACCAATGAGCACTAGCACCAAACTTGACAATGATGAGAATGGTAAGGACGTTGTTGTGTAATTATATAGAGGCATGATGGGTAGTCTCCTTTACCTTACCGCTACAAGACCAGACATTATGTATAGTTTTTGCATGTGTGCTAGATTTCAATCATGTCCAAAAGAATCTCATCTTAGAGCTATCAAGCGCATTTTTAAGTATTTAAAAGGAACATCATCTTTAGGCATGTGGTATCCTAATGTGAACTCTTTTGAACTAACAAGCTACTCAGATGCAAACTTTGCAGGGTGCACTCTTGATAGAAAAAGTACAAGTGGCACTTGTCAACTACTTGGGCAATCACTTGTATATTGGTCAAGTAAAAAGCAAATTCAGTTGCTACTTCCACAATCGAGGATGAATATGTTGCAGCTGGTGCATGTTGTGCACAAGTGCTATGGATGAAACAAACACTTGCTGATTATGGACTAACCTTTGAGTGTGCTCCTATATTTTGTGACAGCTCAAGTGCCCTCAACCTAACCAAAAATCCGGTACAACACTCTCAAACCAAACACATTGAAGTGAGATATCATTTTATTCGAGACCATGTGTTGAAGAAGGATGTGGCTATCGAGTTTGTAAGGACTGAAAACCAACTGGCTAATATCTTTACCAAACCATTAAAGGAAGATCAATTCACCAAAATCAGACTCAAGCTTGGAATTTGTGATATACCATAAGTATTTTGATTTGGCTTCACATTTGATTTTTATGTGTTTATGCATATCATAACATATTGCACACATATGCACTTAGAAAATATTCAATTGTCACACAATTCACACTTGCACTAAGCATACGAGCATACGAGGACAAATCGTGGCTGTCATCAAATCGTCAAATGCATCAAGGAGTAAGAGCTACAGTATTTGGTTCAACGATGAGCGAAAATCTATTATCCAGTGGGCAATAGGCAGCGGTTAATTGAAAAAGAAGAAAGAGAATACAAAAGTCAACTGGGAGTTCTAAGACAACGGCTATGTGTGTTCCGCATCTGAGAAAAGGAAAAGTAACTGAAAAAACAAGGCAGTTTATTAAAGGAAGTTGAGTTATTTCTCTCTCCTTAAAACTCGTGAACAACCTCTCTCTTCCATAACTGATGCATGTGTAATATGAATAGTTTTAGGCATCATTTCAGAAACAATTTGCTCTCATTCTATTATGATTTTATGTCTTCCTTTGCCCTATTTCATCATATTCCTCTAAATTCAAACCCTTACTGTTTGATTAGTGATTCCAGGTACATTTCGAAGAATTTTGAAGGATTTTATTGAAGAATTCGTAGAAACAGTCTCTGCCACAGCTTGAGCCTGTTTCGGGATTTCAAGAGCCTGTTGTTCATTGCAGAATCAATAAAAGGCCACGAATCCCCCTCCAATCACAAAATATTCAATGGATTTCACTATCCTTGCCTTGATCCACAAAGCCTCCGTGCCACCACTCCAATCACAAGAGAAGCTGGAATCAATTGCAAGGAAAAATCAAGAAAAATTGCAAACAGACTCACCACACGCTCATCCTGTGGACTTTGCAAAAACCAGAAAAGTGCAGAAAGAATATAAAATTTCGCCACTTGCAGAACTTTCAATCCTGCAATCATACCCTAAGAAGACTTTAGAGGCATTAATCACATCACCTTGAGAAAATTCCACTTTCTAAACCTGCATACCCGTCAGATTTCAACATATCAACACACTTTCCGTGGCACCTTATCCTGACGAACACGTTGGGAAAACTGAGAGCCAACTTGCTCAACTCTCATTATTCCCAGCAAGTGGGGAAGAAAGAAGAAAAGAGGAGTTGCATCTATATAAAGGAGGAAGGAAGAAGAAGAGAGGCATCCACTAATCCATAAAATCATCCACCATTAAAGACACCATTGAAGGTCTGGAACAAGGGTTAAAAACCCAGAACTTTGGGTTTTCAAGGGATGCACGATTCTGCAGCTTTATCTGTAGAATTTATGTCGCCCCCAACCTCCAATCTATTTCAAACCCTATTCTCACCTTTATTTTCATTGTTGTGAGAATCCGATCCAAAATCACTTGGGCCTTCTCACCTATTCCTTTACACCTTCCTCTTAACCGTCATCCAACAACTTTGGAGTCGCCACCAAATTCTATTGTAAGGAAAAATTCGAGAAAAACCGTTTCATGACTCTAATTCGGCAATCCATGAGCAAACCAAAGATGCTGGACTCGGGGGTTCGTCACGGATGGAAAGATGTTAGGCACCCATCCGTGTTGGGGCGAAACTTTGTGCAATTGAAGAACATAAGTATGCCTTGTGCAAGTGTGCATAGTGTGGAAAACAAATCACATAATAGTAGCATAAAACTGAAACAAAAAAAAGAAAATCAAAATATTTGGGCTGAGTCTCCACCAACATACCCCGATGACCGAGTTCAAAGCCACGTAGTTCTTGTCATGGCATCACAACACTCACACCACCCACAAAAGTATCATTCAACAACACCAAGTCATCAGTAAATAGCGATCAATAAGATTCACGATCAAAAGGGATTAGAACACTTATCTCGGTTGTTGGACAGAATCTATAGGTAGGGTTGTTCACGGGTCGGTTGGGGTCCGTTAATGGTTCACCCGACACCTGACCGACCAATATGGCGGGTTAAAGGCTGTCACCCGATCGGTTGGTCGGTTAGGTCGGGTGTCGGTTGACTCGAGTGTCGGTTGGCTCGGGTCGGTTAAGTCGGTTAGGTCGGTTAATTTTCAAAGTGGGCTAACATTGCTAACATTAAAATGGGCCAGCCCACATAATTTTTTTTTCAAAAAGGAAAATAGGCCAGCCCACATGATTTTCTACTGTCTCCACTCATTGTAGCCTAAGAAAATGGCCCAAAATTGTTATTTTTTTACCTCCTTAAATTAAATCACAACAAATCTGATTTAAAGAGTAATGGACAATGGACAGTGTGAAAATAAAAAATGAGAATGGAAATGTAATTCTAATTAAACATCCTGATTGTAAACCTTGTTTAAACAAAATATTAAAGACACAAAAGTTAGCCACAAGGCCACATCAGCCTGAATTACACACCAAGAAATTGTGAAATTAACATAAAAAGTCCACAACTTGATGTAAAATTAACACAAAAGTCCATAGCAAGAATTAGATAGAAATATTATGGTGGGCAGCAAGAATTAGTCCACAGCTCCCAAGCTCCCAAGCTGCCAGCAGCCAACTCTAGTCGGATATTTCTAACTGCATTCTGAATGAAAAAAGAGTATCACCGACAAAGACAGCTCTGTTATACGACAATTTGTCAATAGTTTTTGCATATCAATGACCAGACAACACCTATTCCATAAAGTCTAAATCTGTAGCCCATAAGTGAAAAATTAAATAAAGAACATTAGAGGACAAGATTTTACCACTCAAACAACTTCATTGCAACTGTAATAATATAAAAGTACTTGAGAAGTGATGTCAATTTATTCACTTTCACCATCAACTCATCCCCCTGCACCAAGTCACGACAATCACATGAAGGGTTGGATGAAACAGATAATCAATGGTGATAATCTGTATAGCAGGATAAGGCAAATAGCAGGTCACCATTTACTATGGCATCTAGTCACACACCAATCTTGCTAGAAAATATTTACATTTTGTTATGACGAATCAAAGTCAGGTATGACAGACAAGCAATTTCAGAAGGTAAATATGAGATGAGAGCTCTAATGCCTAGTAAAACTCATGGAAATTATAGAGAAAGAATGCTGACAAGGTACTTCCAATAACCATATAAAGAAGCAAGCATGCAAGAACCATCACTAGGTTGTCATTACAGCTTCAGAGTCAGGAATAGAATTGATGATTAAATCTTTGGCAAAATCATATTACTTACATGCATAGTGTGGGTCTTTCCACTACTAGTAACACCATAAGCAAAAACAGTTCCTGCATTGTCAAAAGAATCTCAGCATCAAGCACAGGTCATACAACCTTTGGAAAATTAATTCAATTATGTCCAAAACGGAAATAACCATATAAGAACCACACAAACTCAATTATTTCCATAGCTTGATCCAAATTCAAATCAATTGAATTAAATTAAATTAAATTAAATAGACTTGAAAATCACGATGCACATACCATTAACTCCTTCCATTGCGGCTTTAACTACAGGTTTGGCAGCAACATCATATACCTCTTGAGAGCCGGTGTGCGGTCCAAACACCTTATCTACATCAACGCAAAATTAGCAAGCATTTTTAGTAACATTTCATAATCCAAATCAATCACAAAAAAAAAGAAAATAAAAGTCCATTTCAAAATTAGAAACAAAACAGCAACAAATAGTAACAGTACCAAATGTATAAGCTCTAGCTGGATTATACTCGTTACAAATAATCTAATCCCCATCCGTGTACCACGCAATCTCATCCCCTTTTTGGAACTCCCGCTCACGACAACCAAACACATTCTCTCAATGTAGAGAAAACTGAAACACAACCCTAAATCTATTTCAATTTTGACAGGATTAGATCTTGATCCACTACACTCAGATCTAGTATTACCTTAACTGTCAAAACCGAATCGTAACCGTGATGCTATCCCCAATCCTGGGGGCAGGCTCGAGCTGTTCACCAAGCAGCTCATCGGAGCCAAAGCCGACGGGCGTGCGGTTGCCATACCCGCCACGCGAACCGTAGTACATTGAATCGGAGCAGCCGCGGCTGGGCGTCATGGATCGGGAGCCGTAACCGCCAATGCCGGAGTTGAAGAAAGAAGAAGCTGAGGAGCAAGAGCGAGGGATGAGCTTGTAGGAGGAAGTGGAAGAAGTCGAAGAGTAAGGGTGAATGGCTTTTATCAATGCGCTTGAGAAGTGAATGGCTTTTATCAACATGCTTCTTCTTCCTCTTCTTCTTCTACTCCTTCACAGAAAAATGATGGGTGTGAAGCTTCCTCTTGTTCTTCTCATCCATCACAAAAAAATAATGGGTGTGGAGGATATAGATGGCGACGAATCGAAATGGAGGGGGTGGGGGTGGGTGTGGGTATGGTGTTTGGCTGCTAGGGTTAGAGAATGGGGGGGAGACTAAAGAGAATGAGATATCGGGGGAGAATTAGAATAAGATTGGGTGCTGATTTTTTTTTTTATACCTAGGGTAAAAGTGGGAACGAGTGGTCGGTTGAGCTGGGTCGGGTGATCGGTTAAGGGGTCGGTGGACTAGCTAACCGCAACCGACCCGACCGAGCGATATTAGGTCGGTTGAGAACGTCGGTTCGCAGTTGAACTTCGGTCGGGCGATTTTTCAATCGGTTCGGGTCGGCCCTCTCTATAGGTCTTGTTCTATTGGATTTTGGACAAAGAAAACGGCCGATTCAACTTCTAGTTTCAACAGAAAAGTTGTAGGTCTCCCTCCTAGCTTTCCGGAGAATCCAAGATCACATCAGGTCCCTCTACTCGAATTGTCCCCCTTCTTGGCTCCTAGATTGGTTTTGATTGCTTCCTCCTCTTGATCTCCTCTTGATCTCGTTTTGTTGGCTTCTTTCTTGATGCTTTCCCACGAAATTTCTCTAGAGTTTCTTCCTATAGAAATGTTTTTAGGCTTGGAAAAGTAGAGTTTCTCCAAGCAAACAAAGCTTATGGGGTGTGTGTGTAAAGAGAGATTGATCCCTTGAATTGTGAATTAGAGGTCCTATTTATAGAGTTCTGGGGAGTATAGAGGCGTACACTTCTTAATGGTCAAGAATTTGGCCGAAAATCTGGACAAAACCGTGAAGGATAGAATTAGAAACAAAATCGGGTGAAAAATTAGTTTCTGGACACCCATGACCGCCAGGGCCGGCGGTCATCACTTGGATGCAGCCAGGATCGGCGGTCATCACTCCATGATCGCCAAGAGCT
The DNA here is from genome assembly GCA_028386065.3 of Turnera subulata. NCBI lineage: Eukaryota > Viridiplantae > Streptophyta > Magnoliopsida > Malpighiales > Passifloraceae > Turnera > Turnera subulata. Next base: position 152,069 of record JAKUCV010001094.1, on the reverse strand, counting down.
GGTGATCATCCCGAGATGATCGCCCGGCTCTTCCGATTTCACGCGTTCTTTCCTTTTTTGGGTCCACAATCCCCTTAATTCCGCCCTGATTTGATCAAACCGTATAATCAACCCCCAATCAACCCAGAAAATCCTCTTTTCTTGATTAGTACTCCCCCTAGTCTTCTCCTAATTGATTAATTCACATTAACATCCCTATTTTATGCAAAATCAAGTCAAAAACTACATTTACCTTTTAAGGATGATTTAACTCTTATTTTTCCACGAAAAACAGAGCTAAAATTAGTCTGCAAGTAATGTGTTTATGGGTCAATAAACTCTAGAAAAATCATATCTCATTAACTTGGACTTCTAAATTCATTCCTAACCCAAAAATAAATCATCTCAATATAATTTGGTTGAAAATAAATAACAAAGCCCGAGAAATAAAATAAAATATATTTTAGCGCATTTAGACTTTAATATATTTTTATCTTAAGATTAAATCATCTCATTAATCCTAGGGTCCAAACACATAAAGGTTAAATTTACCAAAACATATTTATTCTATTAAATTAAATTCTTATCAAGCCCTATCCCAGGACCAAATCATCTCATTAATCCTAAGGTTCAAGCATGTTCAAAAACCAATTTAAAAGAATGTTTGTAGGTTAAATTTGGGTACTCACAGATGCCCCTCGTTGATGAGTCCTTAGGAACTAAGGACGAAACAACGCAAGAAAAGGAGCAACCAAATTTGAGTGGTCCGATGTAAGAGGTGTATGTCCATGGTTGGAGCACCCCGTGCTCCACTTCAGGAATCATCTCATCTTGAAGGTGGTTAGTTGCCAGGAATCATCTCATCCCGGGGTTTTGGGAATCATCTCATCCCAAAGTTATTGGTATAAGTATCCGGGACATGCAATTGACACTCAAATGCAAGCATAAACGCAGCGGAAATCCGGATACACATGGAGGATCTAAGTGAAAAATAGCTAAACCGAGTTATAAGAATTTTACGTACCTGTAACGGTTAGGATCTTTCACCCAACTGGAGGTGCGAATCAGCAAGAGCTGGATGAACGTCCTGCTCCTCTACGGTATCCACACGAACCATGACTGTTGGCTGGGAATCGTCTCACGATCTCCAACCCGAGCTCTTCCGAAACACGGTGCTAGCTGCGTATTTCCGGGAGCTGTGTGGTGTTTTGGTCTCCTTTTCTTTCTCAAGAGGAAGAGTGTGATGTGTGTATTTTCTGAAGCTCTCAAGTCTGAAAAACTCAACACACTAGAGTGAAGAAAAAATGAGAGTGATCAGATTACTCCACTCAAAAATCCACTCACACATAATGCATTAGTTAATTAGACTAATGGCAAACATCATGGCCCATAAGAGCATGATAATGACACTCACTATCATTTGTCCACCACTAATGCATTATCACACATCACAGCACTATCTTTGGTTCAATAATTCAGATAGTTATTGAACAAAAACGACCCTGGTTCAATCACGGTCCAACCACACTCGGTCGAACCATGGTCCAACCACGGTTCCACCACCTGCTCGAGTCAACGGCTCTATGTGTGTGACCCTGTAGGCACTTGTAACGTCCGGCAATAATTGTAAAATCTCATTTTGCAATTATAAGCAAAGAGCGGCGTCTAGTAACACATCATTGCTACCGGAACGAAAAGATCAGTACTGATTCATATGCCTCGCAAACATGTCATCGTCCCTTCGTCCGATTATCAAGATTAAACACGAGACATGGAATATGTCAATCTCGTATATGTTTAATCTCGGTTTCTTGATCCTCGAGTTAACTGTGTAAAACGGATACTCATGATATCACATATCATAATCCGAGCACGGCCGTGCATTTACTGTTCAACTCCATCAAGAAACCATCCGATAATATACCCGTTATATGGGTTGGACGAATCCCCTCTAGATCATACAAAACCCACTACACACTTATCGCATACCCAATGATTACACTAAGTCTATTCATTTACGAAATAGCCAAGAGTAATATCAAAATATACGACTCAAATGTTGGGAACCTTGACAATCGCAGGTCTAGGGACAATACATATAAGAACCGCTATCGAAAAACATACAACGTTCCATGTAGCGTTCTTATGTGGGTCGGTCCAGTCCACAAGCTCTCTAACTTGTACCCGTATGTAGAATTCATATCACATATGCAATTCTCAACATACGCTAGTCTCAATGTATTATTACAACTCATCCATAATAATAATCGACTAGGGACATTTAAGAATATCGAAATATTCTAGGGTTATAAATATGTGCAAGCGCTTATCTCATAAACGATATTTATTGGAATAACCTCAAAGTGTATACAAGACTCTATACAATCATCCATACATTGGCTTTTGGACATATTACACTAACAATCTCCCACTTGCACTAAAGCCAATCATACATGTATCTAATGCCAATAGATGCAGCATGACCATCATGCTTCTGCTGTGTGAGCAGCTTAGTCAACGGGTCTGCTACATTGTTCTCTGAAGGAACTCTGCACAGCCTGACATTGCCTCTGTCTATGATCACTCTAATAAGATGATAGCGTCGGAGTATGTGTTTGGATCTCTGGTGGTATCTCGGTTCCTGAGCCTGTGCGATTGTCCCATTGTTATCACAATAGAGCTCAATCGGACTCTCGATACTTGGAACCACCCCAAGTTCAGTTACGAACTTCTTGATCCAAACAACCTCTTTCGCCGCATCTGAGGCAGCAATGTACTCAGCCTCGGTTGTAGAATCGGCTACCGTCTCTTGCTTCGAACTCTTCCAGCATACAACACCTCCACCTAGACAAAACACATAACCTGACTGCGATCTAAAATCATCCCTGTCGGTCTGGAAGCTAGCATCGGTATAACCCTTTACAACGAGCTTATCCACGCTTCCGTAAACCAGGAATGCATCCTTAGTCCTTCTCAAGTACTTAAGGATATTCTTAACTGCTGACCAGTGACTCTCACCGGGATCAGACTTGTATCTACTTGTGACACTCAAAGCATAAGCGACATCCGGTCGAGTACATAACATGGCATACATGATAGATCCTATTGCTGAAGCATAAGGAATTTTACTCATCTGCTCTCTCTCCTTAGATGTACTAGGACATTGATCCTTTGAGAGAGCTACGCCATGTGACAAGGGCAAGAATCCTTTCTTGGAATCTTGCATGCGAAACCTCTTTAGCACCTTATCAATATACGTACTCTGACTTAGCCCGAGAAGCCTTTTGGATCTTTCTCTATAGATCTTTATACCTAACATGTAGGCAGCTTCTCCTAAGTCCTTTATCGAGAAATTCTTTCCTAACCAAGCCTTTACAGACTGTAGTGTCGGAATGTCATTCCCAATGAGTAAGATGTCGTCAACATACAATAACAAGAAAACAATAGTGCTCCCACTAACCTTCTTGTAAACACATGGTTCATCTTCGTTCTTAATGAAACCAAACTCTTTGATTACGTCATTGAAACAAAGATTCCAACTCCTAGAAGCTTGCTTCAATCCATAAATGGATCTCTGCAACTTGCATACCATATTGGCATTCTCTGGAATGACAAAACCTTCAGGCTGTGTCATGTACACATCCTCTAAAAGATTTCCTTTAAGGAAAGCGGTTTTGACATCCATTTGCCATATCTCATAATCGTAGTATGCCGCTATAGCCAAAAGAATCCGGATGGATTTAACCACGGCAACTGGTGAGAAAGTTTCATCATAGTCAATACCATGAACTTTCTTGAAACCTTTCGCAACCAATCGCCCTTTATAGGTAATCACATTACCATCCATGTCGGTCTTTCTCTTAAAGACCCATTTGCACCCTATGGGTTTTACCCCTTCAGGTGGATCAACCAAGGTCCAAACCTTGTTTTGATACATGGATTCCATTTCCGAATTTATGGCTTCTAGCCACTTCTCAGAGTCCGGACCCGTGATGGTCTGCTGATAGGAAGTGGGCTCATCCTCATCTATGAGCATCACGTCTCCAGTATGAGTCATGAGAAATCCATATCTCTCAGGCTCATACCGAGTCCTATTCGACCTACGCGGTCCATGTGTTACAGGTACAGGAATCTCATCCACAACATCTTGTGGTTCCTGCCCTTGTTCCATCTCAGCCTCATTATCCCGAACTTCTTCGAGTTCTACTTTCCTCCCACTGATTCTTCTAGAAATAAATTCTCTTTCTAGAAAAATAGCAGTCCGAGCAACAAACACTTTGTTCTCTAAAGGATTATAGAAATAATACCCTTTCATTTCCTTAGGGTATCCTACAAAGAAGCACTTATCAGATTTATTGCCGAGTTTATCTGATACTTCACGTCTCACGTAAGCCTCACAACCCCAAATCCGCATAAAAGACAAATTGGGACGCCTCCCAGTCCATATCTCATATGGTGTCTTTTCGACCGATTTTGAAGGAACACGGTTAAGTGTAAAAGCAGCACTTAATAATGCATGTCCCCAAAATGAAGGAGGAAGGTCAGCTTGACTCATCATCGAACGAACCATGTCTAGCAAGGTTCTATTCCTCCTTTCGGATACACCTTTCCATTGAGGCGTACCCGGAGGAGTGAGCTGTGATACTATACCACACTCCTTTAGATGATCAAGGAATTCTCGGCCTAAGTATTCACCTCCTCGATCTGATCGAAGCATTTTAATACTTTTGCCGAGTTGATTCTGTACTTCATTCTTGAATTCTTTGAACTTTTCAAAGGATTCTAACTTGTGTCTCATTAGATACACATAGCCATATCTACTGAAATCATCAGTAAATGTAATGAAGTATGAAAAACCGCCTCTAGCCTGTGTCGACATCGGTCCGCAGACATCACTATGTATAAGACCTAACAGGTCGGAAGCCCTCTCACCTTTACCGGTAAAAGGAGCCTTCGTCATCTTGCCTAACAAACAAGACTCACATGTCTCATGTGATTCATAATCAAATGAGTCTAAATATCCATCTTTATGGAGTTTAGAAATGCGGGTCTCGTTTATATGGCCCAATCGACAATGACAAAGATAGGTTTTATTAGAATCGTTTATTCTAACCTAGAAGCATAATTGCAATATCTAGCGCCAAAGATCCAATTCTTGTATGTTTGGCAACGAATTTATGCGTGGTGGTATTATTTGTAGTAACTTTATTTACCTTGTTGTTAACAGGAAATAATGTTTACTTTTCGGAAAGAACAGTTCTGTTCTTTGTCTTTAGTAATTTCTACTTATGGTTGGTACATAATAACAATCATTTAGTTCCAAAACCAAACCACTCGGCAAGGTAAGAAAATAAGTTCCTACGGCTAATGTAGCAACCCTTGCTCCATTTCCCACGCGCAGGTCTATCTCACCCTTTGCCAATCTCCTACTCTTTCTTAGTTCCTGCACATTTACACAAATGTGAGAACCACATCCGGTATCTAATACCCATGATGCAGAGATGGAGATATTCGCTTCTATAACGAATATACCTGAAGTGGAAGTCTCACTTCTCTTCTTCTTCTTCATCTCCTCAAGATAAACAGGGCAGTTACGCTTCCAATGACCCGACTTCTTGCAATGGAAGCATTGACCTTCCTTTGCCACACCACCCTTGGGCGTCAGCACTCGTGAAGAAGATGCACCAAACTTTTTGGCTGGTTTCTTCATCTTGCCTTTACCCTTTCCTTTGCCACCAGCAAGCATCAATATGCTGTTGGATTTGTTGGTCCTCATCTGTTGCTCAGCTGTTCCCAACATGTTGAGCAACTCTGACAACGACTTGTCAAGATGATTCATATTGAAGTTCATAACGAATTGGCTGTAACTATCCGGCAACGATTGTAGGACTAGGTCAACAGCCAACTCCTTCTGCAAAGGAAATCCAAGACCCTCAAGGCTCTCAATGTAACCGATCATCTTAAGCACATGAGGTCTCACGGGTGATGAATCAGTCATCCTGCATTGGAATAATGCTATAGAGGTCTCATACCTCTCATGCCTTGCTTGCTCCTCAAAGAGCATCTTTAGGTGTTCGATAATATCGAACGCCCCCATTTTCTCATGTTGCTTCTGAAGCTCAGAGTCCATGTTTACAAGCATATGGCATGATGCATCTAATGCATCATCAATGTGCTTCTTGTAAGAATCCCTTTTTTCCCTTGGAGCACTAGGCGCCGGTTCATTTGGAACTGGCCCTTCGAGGACATACAGTTTCCTTTCTTGTTTGAGGACTATCCTCAAGTTTTGATACCATTTTAGGAAGTTACTTCCATTCAACTTTTCCTTCTCAAGGACCAATCGCAGTGAGATTGTGCTAGTGTTTTGTGCCATGGATATTCTACAACAATGATCAACTCACACATATAAGAGTCATGCATACAAAATCATTTAACAAGGAATTCTATTAAATGATGCTCCTACTATATAAATCAAGACAATCATATAAGTAGGCCAAGATCCATATTTCACTACAAGATAAATCAGCTTTGGCTGATCACTTAACTCAATAGTTATTTAGGTAGACAACTCTTGTCAATTACATCTCATGTAACTCTTGGATAGTTGAGTGAACAACACTTGTTCTTGTCTATCTAATAGACTAAGCTCAACTCCTTGCCTCTAAGTCGTTAATCCTATTAAGATGACTTAGTTAGGTTCAAACACCATAATAAGCAGTTCCGATATTACAATTATCGCGTCGCACCTTGCTAGGATAAACAAAGGCACCTTGCTTTGGCAAAACCTACCTATTGTTGATCTAAGCAATGATGAGTGCTTATCAGGGAAGGCAACATAAGAACTTAATATTTGCATCAACATATTATTCCTATACATTACATGCAAGTTCTTGATGAATCATTCATTAATGTTTGTAAATTTGGAAACCAAAATTACAAGTAAACATCGATGTTTTATCATTGAACATCGATGTTGTGAGAATCTAATTCTCCCAACTCTTTGGCAGAGGCTCAATAACATCGATGTTTAACATTTAAACATCGATGTTGTGAGTAACTTGAATTCCAAACAATTTGGCAGTAGCTCAATAACATCGATGTTGAACTTTCAACATCGATGTTGTTGAGATTCTGAAAATTCAAGTTTTTGGCAGAAGCATTTTAACATCGATGTTGAACTTAAACATCGATGTTTGCACTCCTGGAACTCAAGAACATCGATGTTGGAATCTTCAACATCGATGTTATGAAAGTTCTGGAATTTCAAACCAATTCGGCCGAGCTCAAATAACATCGATGTTGTGAGAGTTTTGCATGAGAACATCGATGTTGGTCACACAACATCGATGTTATAAACGTTCGGCCGAGACCGACCTTCATCAGAACATCGATGTTGGTCACACAACATCGATGTTATGAAGGCTCGGTCAAGGCTGAACTCCATGCTAACATCGATGTTTGTCTCACAAACATCGATGTTATGGCCGAGACCGACACTCGGTTTTTCCTAGTCGAACTCTTCGACTTACTGCCAAGAACACCTTGATTGATATCACATACCAATCAAGTTCTTGTTGTCAAAACTCTTTTGACAAAACCACAACATCAACATGTTTCATGTTTACAAAATTGAAATCCTAACATATCATATATGCACAAACATCTCAGCATATCACATACACTAAAATGAACTTCAACATGTGCACAAGAAATTCAGCATATCATATACACCAAAATGAGCCTAGCATATCACATATACTTAATGATCCTAGCATGTCACATATACTACCATGTTCATACTATATCATATAATCATATGAACACATAATCAACATGGCATATCACACATATGCACATATAATTCGGTTTAGAACTTCACAAGGTGGCTCTGCTACCATTATAAGTATCCGAGACATGCAATTGACACTCAAATGCAAGCATAAATGCAGCGGAAAACCGGATACACATGGAGGATCCAAGTGAAAAATAGCTAAACCGAGTTATAAGAATTTTACGTACCTGTAACGGTTAGGATCTTTCACCCAACTGGAGGTGCGAATCAGCAAGAGCTGGATGAACGTCTTGCTCCTCTACGATATCCACACGAACCGTGACTGTTGGCGGGAATTGTCTCACGATCTCCAACCCGAGCTCTTCCGAAACACGGTGCTAGCTGCGTATTTCCGGGAGCTGTGTGGTGTTTTGGTCTCCTTTTCTTTCTCAAGAGGAACAGTGTGATGTGTGTATTTTCTGAAGCTCTCAAGTCTGAAAAACTCAACACACTAGAGTGAAGAAAAGATGAGAGTGATCAGATTACTCCACTCAAAAATCCACTCACACATAATGCATTAGTTAATTAGACTAATGGCAAACATCATGGCCCATAAGAGCATGATAATGACACTCACTATCATTTGTCCACCACTAATGCATTATCACACATCACAGCACTATCTTTGGTTCAATAATTCATATAGTTATTGAACCAAAATGACCCTGGTACAACCACGGTCCAACCACACTCAGTCGAACCATGGTCCAACCATGGTTCAACCACCTGCTCGAGTCAACGGCTCTATGTGTGTGACCTTGTAGGCACTTGTAACGTCCGACAATAATTGTAAAATCTCATTTTGCAATTATAAGCAAAGAGCGGTGTCTAGCAACACATCATTGCTACCCGAACGACAAGATCAGTACTGATTCATATGCCTCGCAAACATGTCATAGTCCCTTCGTCCGATTATCAAGATTAAACACGAGACATGGACTATGTCAATCTCGTATATGTTTAATCTCGGTTTCTTGATCCTCGAGTTAACTGTGTAAAACGGATACTCATGATATCACATATCATAATCCGAGCACGGCCGTGCATTTACAGTTCAACTCCATCAAGAAACCATCCGATAATATATTCGTTATATGGGTTGGACGAATCCCCTCTGGATCATACAAAACCCACTACACACTTATTGCATACCCAATGATTACACTAAGTCTATTCATTTACGAAATAGCCAAGAGTAATATCAAAATATACGACTCATATGCTGGGAACCTTGACAATCGCAGGTCTAGGGACAATACATATAAGAACCGCTATCGACAAACATACAACGTTCCATGTAGCGTTCTTATGTGGGTCGGTCCAGTCCACAAGTTCTCTAACTTGTACCGGTATGTAGAATTCATATCACATATGCAATTCTCAACATACGCTAGTCTTAATGTATTATTACAACCCATCCATAATAATAATCGACTAGGGACATTTAAGAATATCGAAATATTCTAGGGTTATAAATATGTTCAAGCGCTTATCTCATAAATGATATTTATTGGAATAACCTCAAAGTGTATACAAGACTCTATACAATCATCCATACATTGGCTTTTGGGCATATTACACTAATAGTTGGTTACTAGGAATCTTCTCATCCCGGGGTTTTGAGAATCATCTCATCCCAAGGTTGTTGGTTACCAGGAATCATCTCATCCCGGAGTTTTGGGAATCTTCTCATCCAAAGGTTGTTGGTTACCGGGAATCATCCCATCCCAGAGTTTTGGGAATCATCTCATCCCAAGGTTTGTGATAGAATCATCTCATCTATCAGGTCATCAGCAAAGATTCATCTCATCTTTGCTAAGTTGGGATTTTATCGTCCTCCCTGGGAACTCAATGGTTCACAAGGTTTGCGGGAGCCACATCCCGGCTTTGGGATATCTGTCCGAAGGTTTGCGGGAGCCACGTGCCGGCTTTGGGATATCTGTCCCAAGGTTTGCGGGAGCCTCATGCCGTCTTTGGGATATCTGTCCCTTGGCTTTCTCTCAGGTCTAGTCTCGGCTTAGGGATATCTGTCCCTCAAGGTTTGTGTTAGCTCAGTCTCGGTTTTGGGATTCCTGTCCGTTAAGGCTTGTATCAGTTCTTAAGGTTGTTTATCCCTTAAGGTTTGCAGGTGTTGGGTCTCGATTTTGGGATGTCTGTCCCTTGGTATCTTCTTAGGTTTGCGAGAGTTCGGTCCTAGATTTTGGGATGTCTGTCCTTCATAGCTCAGTTTTCTCATCTTTCGGTTTGAGGGTGCTAGGTCCCGACTTCTGATGTGTCTCTCAAGGTTTGCGGGTGCTCGGTCCCAGCTTTGGTTTGTATCTCAAGGCTTGTGGGGGTTCGGTCTCAGCTTTAGTTTTTTTCTCAAGGCTTGTGGGTGCTCAGTCCCGGCTTTTGGATGTCTCAACTCTGGTTTTACCTCATGTCTGGTCTCTCATCTCACGTTTTGCGGGTGCTAAGTCCCGGCTTTTGGCTTGCACATCTCTCGTTTTCTTCGGGGTACTCTCATCTCAAGGTTTGGGAGGACTGAGCCTCGGCTTTGAGTTTGCTCTCTTCTGGTTTCCCACATATCGGGTTGGTCTCTCTTCTTGTTTTCTCTCATGTTTAGGTTTCCTCACACCTGGGTCTGCACTCATCTAGTTTGCGGGTGTTAGGTCCCGGCTTTAGGTTCACTCGTCTCAAGGGTTTTGCTCATCTCTGGGTATCTAGGTTTCCTCATGTCTGATCTCCCTTATCTCTCGGTTTGCGGGCGTTGGGTTTCGGCTTTGGTTTGATTTTCCCTGGGTGGCTTCTCACATGGTCTCCCTTGTCTCATGGCTTGTGGGTGCTAGGTTTCGGCTTTTGGTTTGTTTCTCAAAGTTTGCGGGAGCTAGGTCCCGGCTTCTAGGTATCTCAGCTCTAGGTCTCCTCATATCTGGAATCCCTCAAGGTTTTCTCTCATCAGGGTTCTCTCATTTCACAACTTGCAGGAATCGAGTCCTAGCTTTGGGTTAACTCCTCTCTGGGTTGCAAGGGTTGGGTCGTCAGCTTTTCACTCATGGCTCAGTTGTCTTGTCTCTAGGTATCTCATGTCTGGGTGTCTCGGGTTCTCTCATTGTCTTACCGGTTCAGGGTGGTATGGATAACATGCCCCTAGGTACTGGATTTGATGGGTTGCTTATGGCTCACGTCTCTCGTGTCTCCGAGTTCCCTAGTAGGTTTGAAGGAGATGAGGTGTATCGTGTCCCTTGCCTAAATGCGGCACATCATACCCCTGGTTCAAAATTCTAGGGGTAGGGCATGATGCCCAAAGCATGATCTAGTCATGGTTCCGGAAAGGTGAGGTCTAGTATGCCTCTCGTTTAGAATAATCTCGGGTGTCTCAACCCTTGGTCCAATAGGTGGGCTAGCCACGCTCTTGGGAATTAATAAACTAGAGTGGGGTAGCATGCCCCAATAGGTATTATCTCCTGAACGGGTTAGCATGCCCAATGACTAGCTCAAACCTTACGGGGTAGCATGCCCCAAGCAAGTCTCAAATCCGCATGGGGTAGCATGCCCCGGAGAGCTTGACTCAAAACATGGGGCGATGTATCCCGGGAAAACAATTCACTTAAGAGGGGTAGCATGCCCCGAAAACAAATCATGGGGTAGCATGCCCCAGAAATTTAACTCCAAAGATGGGGTAGCATGCCCCTTGCAACCTCATTAATACGGATCTTGAGCCCGCCGTGCCCCTAATGTCATGTTGTGGGTTTATTCTTATGGTAGATGTCCCTCTATTGCGTGATGTCAGCTTGACAAGTTAGAGAAATAAGGCATGACATGCCCCTTGCCCACAATTCTCATTATCTACAAGAATTGTTCATGCCATGCCCTTTCAGCTAATAACCCTAGGAAGTGTAGGTCTACATCAAGTGATGAATTCATGTTGTTGTCTCCCTCATTAATCATTTGTCCCCAACCGAATCTACTTTATCAAGGAACTCCAGGTTTTCCATGTAAGTGATGTATGAACATGTCTAAAATGTGTTCATCTCTTCTATGCATGAGGGTGCCCCTAGTTTCTACACACTTGTTTTTGGATGCAAGTGCTTATGAAATATTTTCCCCTTTTCCCTTTCGAATTTCCATTCTCACTCTTCTCTCCCCTTTCCCATGCATGCAAGTGCCATGTATGGATGTAAGTGCAATCTCATTGCCATATGGTGAGTTCAGATGCAAGTGCCCCTAGTATGGTTCATGAGTATTGAAAATCATTCGATCTAAGAGGAAAGTTAAGCAATTTTGAGAAAAATCGAGTTATCCCATCAAAATCACAAAAAACTTCCAAGAGAAGGATTCCCAATGATTTTGAACCTAATCATTTAGCTAGGACCCCACAAGTGAACATCCCTTGTTGAAGAGGTTTAATGGATGAAGACCACAAAATGAAATCAATGGATGAGTAGATACTCCTTGAAAAATAGATAGAGGCGATCTGCCTAAATGCTTGCTCCTGACTACCCAAATGAATTGTCTTCATAATGATGTTGTCTACCCCATAGATTCCCCTTGTTGTTGGCTTCTATCCCCAATTCCCCTTACCCTTAAATTTTGCCTAGGCCGCCCGTGTGGTTTTTCAACCTAGCAGGCTTGTCTTAACTTTTGCCTAGGCCGCCCTTTCGGGTTTTCAACCTAGCAGGCTTGTCCTAACTTTTTCCTAGGCTGCCCTTTTGGGTTTTCAACCTAGCGGAATATTTTTCTTTCTTTTTCCTTTTTTTTTCTATCTCCTCGTGAGGATAGCAACCATAGACACAGAATATTGAGACCATGAAGTCTGGGAAAGAACAAGACCGCTCGGGCTGGGTATACTCGGTTGACTAACGGAGAGGTAGGCTATCAATTTCAGTGAAGGGATAGAGGGAAACCAGATTGCTATTGGGAGACGATAGGAGATGCATGACCATTGATGACCAAATTCAGAATGGATATTTGGAGAGAGACGGACTTGACTGACGTTGATAGCTTTATGATGACCTAAAATATATGTTCAAAGGAAGGAACCCCATGGCTACAAAAGAGGGCTGGACACTAAGGGTACAATCAACAGTGTGGTGTGTCTATCTGACGATGACTCCAATCTTTCCATTGAATCAATCTGGGAACCATAATTTATAGACCGGGCCCGTTGCCAGAATATCTACGTATCTCTGGATGTGGTGTTTGGCTTGAGGTATTTATCGGGATTAGTGTTTGGTTTGAGGTGTTTAATGTGATAGGTCAGGTGAGGGAACACTTGTCTTCTTTATTATGATTTCTTCTTCTCTCTCCGGTTTCTGATGATGGATAATGAATCAACATTTAGGCACCAATGTTACTTCCTTTCCTCACTTTTCTCCCTCTCTTTTTTCTTTCCTTTCTCTTTTTCTTTCTTTATTTTTGAGGAGGGTGACGTCTTCTTTAAGCAGGTGCAATTAGGCATAACTTTCTTGGAAACTAGATTCATTTCTTAGGAAGCAAATTTTTCTAGACAAGTGTTCACGGTGGATGTAATGGAATCAACATGGAGTTCAGCTGAGGTAACTCAGGTGTCAACATGGGTATGTGTTTGAAGGCTAGTGCGGGTGGGTCTTTAGGAATCAGCTGGGGTTAATCAGATATATGCTAGGTAGGGTCGGATTACATCCATTGAATCAGGTCTTCGTAGTTCGTTTTATGGTCTCCTAGATTAATCCAATGGAATATCATGAAGTCGTGCACACTTTGCCACATATACACAGAAGGTAAGGAAATCAAAGTTTTATTCCTTATGTGAAAAATTAAAGTACAGACAATGACACTGTCGATTATTAGACATAGAAATTAGCTATCGTCCCTCTTGACTCTACTTAACTTCTGGACTCTAAAGGACAACTACCCCGCTTCTCCCAATTCTTGATGGTCATTTTGTCCGTATTCAACAATGTGATCTATGGTCATTTTTCACCCCTTAGAATGCATCATCTCCATTATCATCTTCACCATTATTCCTTAACCCTCTCCATTATCTTCTCATTGTGTCTCAGTCATCGTTCTCACCGCCATCTTCATTGTTTTCCGATTGTTAGGGCTCTCATCTTGTTCATTTCAGAAGACGCAATGGCAATGTCTTCACTCGATACCCCAGCTTAGCTCATCAACTCGACTTGTTAGTTTGGTCCCCCATCGTATGGTTCTTCTCTCAGCTCTCTGTCTTGGCCCATCAACTCGGTTCATACACAAAAACCCGGGTTTATACCTTCGTCCTTGAATAAGGACCAATTGGGTCAACTCTTCTTGCCTCGTACTGTAAATACTAGGGCTTACATCTCCTTTCACAAGAAGGCCCAAATATCAACTCTCCCCATTCCTTGTCCCCTCACCGTACCTCACCTCATCTCATATTCTCCTTGTTCTCTTCCTCCTTGTCTCTTCCCAAAACTGGGATTCATATTTCTTCCCATGAGAAGGTCCCCTCAGTTTGTCTTAGCTGGTATACTCAACCCTCACTAGCTTGGCTCAGTTTTGCATCCTGGTCCGTTAGCTTCCCAACTCGGCATCACAACTTGACAACTCGGCTTGGCTACCCCACTTGGTTTCTCAACTCAACCCACCAACTTGGCTCACTGATTCGGCTCATCAACTTGGTTTATCAGTTCGGCTCCTCGACTCGGCTCATCAACCCGGTTTATCAACTCAGCTTCTCATTATAGCTCATCAACTTGGCTCATCAGTTCGGCTCCTCAACTTGGTTTATCAGTTCGGCTCTTCGGCTCAGCTCATCAACCCGGTTCATCAGCTCAGCTTTCCATTATGGCTCATCAACCAGGTTCGCAAATAAAAATCGGGGCATCTTCTTTGGGAGAATACCCAGACTTGTATCTCCTCTCACAAGAAAGCCCAATGGTAGTGTCTCGGCCGTCGACTTAGCTCATTGCCTTCCACTTGACACCCCAACCATACTCCTCAACTCGGCTTGTCAACTTGATTCTTCGGCTCAGCTCTTTAGCTTGATTGTTCAGCTCGACTTCTCATCTTAACTTATCTACTCGGTTCACAAGTAAGAACCAGGACTTGCATCAGCGTTATTGAGGAAGGCCTAATCAGGTTACCTCATCTCACTTCTCTTACTATAATTATTGGGGTTTACATCTCCTCTCACGAGAAGGCCCAAAGTCATCTCGGTGTCTTGAGTTGATGCTTCGTCACTGCCTCTGCCTTCTTCCCACCTTTCGCCATAGGATACCTCCATATCTTCCAATGTCTTCACCATCTCATTGTCTACTGAGATTCATCGCCCTGTGATGTATCCATCATCCCTAATATCTTCACTACCCCTTTCCAATCAAGGCACTACTCACCCATTATGTCATAAGGGTTCAATTCTAATGATAGAGTTCATGGTCATCAGGGATCCTAGACTCAAGCTTTGTTTTCTTGCAAGACATTTGAAAATAGTGGGAAAGTGTGATGGGATACAGTCACAAAACATTTTTTCTATTCTTCTAGAATATATTTAATCTCTTCAAGACTTGGGTTCAAAAGGGTTGGACATTGAAAGTTGAGATACCCTAGCTCGAATTCGTTTTTGTGCTTTGAAAAACATGTGATGCGATGCCAAATGTATGTAAATGTGAATTCCCTAAGACAAAGTAGACCGATTGAACATAGACGTCAACTGGGGTGACAACACCAAAAATTTTATCATCGGCTTAAACATGTGTACTTACTCCCCGAGGGTTCGTTTATTAGATTCATCAATTCACACTATGCAATATAACACCCTACGAGAGTTGGCACGGCGGTCCCGCTAGCCAGTTAGCGACGTGCGGGGCGGGCCCAACAAAAATTTTTTTCTGCTTGATAACCATGGATGACCTGTCCCTCTTCTCCTCGTTTCACATTCCCGATGTATGCATAAATTCGAGCCCCAGAACAACAAAAACAGAACACATATATACAAGGCATGGCATATATCACACAAATGCACATACCACTTATTGAATTATTATGCAAGAGATGCTCAGGGTATGCAGCTAGTTGGGGGCTAAATATTGCCGCTAGGGAATAGGTTAACCTACTCACATGTGATAATAGATATCGCGTGAGGTCCAAGGCCCATTAATTCCCATCATTGCTAAGCATCGAGAAACGGGTTCACTCAAGCCACTATCGCTTAAGGAAAGCATGGAGCGGACTCGGATTCCCTAGCCTTCTTATGGTAGAGACTTCACATCAATCATCATGAATGCAAGGCACTTATGAAGACACATAAAAAGGCATACAGAATTCAACAATTGTACAAAGTTTCTTGAAACCTCAAAATCCCCAGCGGAGCCGACAACTGTGAGAACCAGACCCAAAATCACTTGGGCCTGCTCACCTATTCCTTTACACCTTCCTCTTAACTGTCATCCAAAATGTTTGGAGTTGCCACTAAAATTTTATTGTAAGAGAAAATTCGAGAAAAACCTTTTCATGACTCCAACTAGGCAACCGATGAGCGAACCAAAGATGGTGGACCCGGGGGGTTCGTCACGGATGGGAAGGTGTTAGGCACCCATCCGTGTTGGGGAGAAACTTTGTGCAATTAAAGAACGTAAGTATGCCTTGTGCAAGTGTGCATAGTGTCGAAAACAAATCACATCAGAGTAACATAAAACTGAAAAAAAAGGGAAAATAAAAATATTCGGGCTTGAGTCTCCACCACTAGAGACCACCTACGCACCCCGGCGACCGAGTTCAAAGCCCACGTAGTTCTTGTCATGGCATCACAACACTCACATCATCCACAAAAGTATCATTTAGCAACATCAAGTCATCAGCAAATGGCAATCAATAAGATTCTCGATCAAAAGGGATTAGAACACTTTTCTCGGTTGTTGGACAAAGTCTATAGGTCCTCTTCTCCTGGATTTGAGCAATGAAAATGGCCAATTCAGCTTCTGGTCTCAACAGCAGAGTTGTAGGTCTCCCTCTTAGCTTCCGAGATATTAATTAGTTTCTGAGACTGCTCGCATCAGGCCCCTCTACTTAGATTGTCCCCCTTCTTGGCTCCTAGATTTCTTTTGATTGCTTCCTCCTCTTGATCTCCTCTTGATCTCCTTTTGTTGGCTTCTTTCTTGATGCTTTCCCACAAAATTTCTCCAGAGTTTCTGCCTATAGAAATGTTTCTAGGCTTGGAGAAGTAGAGTTTCTCCAAGCAACAAAACTTATGGAGGTGTGTTTGTAAAGAGAGAATGATCCCTTGAAATGTGAATTAGAGGTCCTATTTATAGATTTCTGGAGAGTACAGGGGGCGTGCACCTCTTCATGGTCAAGATTTTGGCTGAAAATCTAGGCCAAAGCCGTGTTGGATCAAATTAGAAACAAAATCGGGCAAAAAATCAGTTTCTGGGCACCCATGACCGCCAGGCCCGGCGGTCATCACTCCATGACTGCCAGGAGCTGGGGGTCATCCCGAGATGACTGCCCAGCTCTTCTGGATTCACGCATTCTTTCCTTTTTCCGTTCCCCAATCCCTTTAATTCCACCCTGATTTGATCTAATCGTGTAATCAACCCCCAATCAGCCCAAAAAATTCTTTTTTCTTGATTAGTACTCCCCTTAATCATCACTTAATTGATTGATTCAATTAACATCCCCATTTTATGCAAAATCAAGTCAAAAACACATTTACTTTTTAAGGATGATTTAACTCTTATTTTTCCACAAAAATCAGAGCTAAAATTAGTATGCAAGTAATGGGTTTATGGGCAAATCAACTTTGGAAAAATCATCTCTCATTAACTTGGACTTCTAAATTCACTCCTAACCCAAAAATAAATCATCTCTATATAATTGAGTTGAAAATAAATAGGAAAGTCAAAGCAAAGAAATAAAATATATTTTAGTGCATTTAAACTTTAATATATTTTCATCCTAAGAATGCATCATCTCATTAATCCTAGAGTCCAAACACATAAAGGTTAAATTTACCAAAACATATTTATTTTACTAAATTAAATTCTCATCATGCCCTATCCCAAGACCACATTATCTCATTAATCCTAAGGTTCAAGCATGTTCAAAATCCAATTTAAAAGAATGTTTGTGGGTCAAATTTTCCACTTCAGGAATCATCCCATTTTGAAGGTGGTTGGTTGCCGGGAATCATCTCATCTCGGGGTTTTGGGAAGCCTATTTTAACTAAGTAGTAGCTTGGTGAAAGACCGAGAAGTGAAGCCAGTGTTGCTAGACCAACAGAAGTCAACCTTCACTCCCAAGCTGTTCGAGAGAAGATAAGGAGAGACTGTGGGTATTTAGCACCAACACTAAACTACAACCCTAGTTAAACGTCAATACCTAGTGACAGGGGTAGATGGAAGCTTGAGGAACTATCAATAAGATCGAAAGCCATTGATGGTACACTAGGTTGGGAGCCCTTCAAGACATCTTATTAAACACAGGCCATCAAGCAGGCTTAGGCTGTTGTGGAGCTGTTGAGCAATTTAAAGCATAAAACAGAGCATGTGAACCCCGGTTGCCTAAGACTTCACTAAATCTGATATTTTACTACTTCAACCCCACTGTTACGTTTATTTTATTGCCTAGTTTATATTTCAATTGGCATTCACCCAAAAATCTACTTTTGCTTAATTGTTTTAAGCCTAATTTGTCTACTTAAAGGTAATAGGCTCAACCCAGTTCCTGTGAATACGACCATGATAACTACTACAACAACCCTGTGCACTTGTAGGACCCATTGCGGATAGTAGGAGCCCATCAATTTTTTTGGCGCTGTTGCCGGAGACTGGCGCTCGATTCTATTACTTTTTGTTTTTGATCTATTAGCCATTTTATTATCTAATCCTTTCTTTTTCCAGATTTGAAGTTTTTAGGTCGTGCATGCCCCAAACTAGGAGCAAGCAACTAGCTCTAATCTTCCACCAAGAAATTGAAAAAACAACCCGCCAGATTCGTAAGCAGAACAAACAGAAACTACAAAACATGGCGGACAGACACAACAAAGATGCGGACCCAGAAGCTGAACAGGCTCAGCCTGTTCGGCCCTACATCCCCATGTCACCGCTCCTATAACCACCAACCACCATAATCCACAACAGCATAGCCATTCCAGATGTAGAAGCCCCATACGAGATTCGAACAAACTTGCTGAGCATGCTGGAGAGGCGCACATTTGGAGGCACGCCCTCTGAAGATCCAAACTCGCACTTGCAGAATTTTCTGCGATTGTGTAGCACTGTAAATATAGCAGGGATGACCAAGGAACAGCTGTACACGAAAGTGTTTCCTTTTTCACTTAGAGATGCAGCATTTGAGCGGCTCAACAACCATGAAGTAGGCCACTTTACTGACTGGGACAATCTAGTCAGAGATTTCTTGAAGGAATACCATCCATCAAGCAAAGCTGCAAATTTGAGGCAGCAAATAATTGGCTTTTCTCAACGCTATGATGAATCAATTCGAGATGCTTGGGAGCGCTTCAAAGGATTGCTAAGGAGATGTCCAAACCACTGAACTGATGAGGCTGTGCAACTTGAGCAATTCTATTGTGGCCTCAGCGATGAAGATCAAAACACATTGGACAAGATGGCCAGTGGTGCATTTTTGGATAAAGACTATAATGGAGTCGCCATTCTTAAAGCCCTATCAAAGAGGAAAACCCAAATCAGAGGAGTCAAGACCTCTAGAATAATTGGTGTAGAACGAGTAACCAAGTTAGAGGCAAAAATAGAAGCCCTCCGAAAACAATTGGGGGCTGCTCAAGTCAAGGCAGCTGCAGCCACAGTCCTAGACTGTGAAGGATGTAGAGGACCTCACAACACATCTAGTTGTCCACTCTTTGCCAAATGTTATTCTGAGCAAGCCAACTATATCCAGCAAATGCAGAATCAATATAGGAACAGTTATAACCCAGTTTGGGGAGATCACCCAAATTCCTCTTGGAGATCACCGAACGAAGAAAGAAATCCACCACAGGCTCAGTACCATAGGCAGAACCATGGTGGATATCAAGGTGGACATCAAGACATGATGAGCATGTTGCAATCCATCCTCGAGAACCAAAATAAAATGAACGAGGAGATTGGGCAAATCAAGTCCCACAAGAGAATTCTCGAGAATCAAATTGCTCAAGAAGCTGCACTTTCCACAAGCCAACAAGGAACTCTTCGAGGCAAACCAATAGAGAATCTAAGGAATGAACATTGCAATGCTGTGATGCTTCACAGTAGGAGAGAATTAAGGGAGACAATACCAAAACCACCAGAAACTGCAGAGAAGAACAATGAACCACCATCCAATTCAGAAAAAACAGTACAGAAACAGGCTGAGCCTGTAGCAGAATCTGATAATTCAAACGGCCCCAAACTGTCCGACCCTATCAGCCTCCTCTCCCATTTCCAGAAGTCTACCACAAATCGAAATTGGAGAAGCAGTTCAGTAAGTTCAAGGAAATGTTAAGTAAGCTATATGTTAATGTTCCTTTCAGTAATGTGGTTACATAGATGCCTTCATATGCCAAGCTTCTCAAGGATATCTTGACAAAGAAAAGAATCATTGACGATATTAGGAATGTGGCTATGACAGCCCAGGGAAGTTCTCTCATTCAACACCATCCACATACAAAATGTTCAGACCCAAGAAGCTTTACAATACCTTGTCACATTGGGAACAAGAAGATTAAAGGAGCTTGTGACCTAGGAGCCAGTGTCAGTCTGTTACCACTATCCATCACTCAAAGCATGGACTTTGGAGACATCAAGCCCACAAGGATGACAATCCAACTTGCTGACCGCTCACTTGTGTATCCTGTGGGAGTATTAGAGTATGTGCCCTTGAAGGTTGGTGGTTTTTATATCCCTGTTGATTTTGTGGTCATAGATATGGCATTGGATGTCCACACACCAATCATTTTAGGGCGAGCTTTTCTTGCCATGGCTAGGGCATTGATTGATGTTGAGGAAGGAAAGATGACACTGAGAATTGGAGAAAATACGATGAATTTCAGTATGCTCCAGGCCCCTAAGTCAGATTGAGCTTTGGCACCTGCTATCAGATTGACACTGTTGATGACAACATCAAGTCAATACGACAGCTCTAGCCTGTCCACCAGCCTATTCAGCAGCAGCCGTCTATCAATCAAATTGGAGTTGATGATTTTGCACCAAATGTTGAGATAAAGCCTCTTCCTCCAAAATTGAATGAAGTGCATTTGGATATGAATGGGAACGCTGTAGTTTACAAGAAGAAAACCACGAAAAGGCACAATGGTCAAAACATCAAGCATGCTTTCAAGAAAGAAGACCAAGTCCTTTTTCGGGATAAGAGATGATCTAAGTGGTCTAGTCCATTCACCATTCTTCATTGTTTGCCTTGTGGAGAAACGAAGATTGATGGTGACGGGGTCAGCCCGTTCATAGCCCATCAAAAGAGGGTGAAAATTAATCACCCTACCATGGGCATTTTCAGAGAGATTCAACCTTGCCAAAACCCTCATACCTTTTAAACAAATAGGGTGTCCAGCTACAAGACTTGAAAGAAGCGCTTATTGGGAGGCCACCCAAGCAGTAAACGCTACATCCTTATTTTTTTGTCTTTTCTGTTTATGCATTTTACCCTTTTTTGTTTATGTTATTTTTATGCTGCTAGGTGATTGGAAGGAACAATGGAGCAATTTCTTTGCATCAGACCAGAGAAGTTTTCCTAACCTTTCTTTTAATTCTAAAGCCTTTACTTTGCAGGGGACTATTTGGGCTTGTCACTACACAGGTTGAGCCTGTTTACGAACAGGAAAACACTATTGCGTTCACTTTGCATGCATATCACCTTCACAACTACCATTAGTTCTTTTTATGTCCTTCGCAGCATTTCAGCTTGGGGTACCTCTATGTTTGTTTATTTAGTCCAAGTACTTTTCAGTTTAGTTTTAATGTTTACATCCTTTGCATCGATTGTATGATTGTGTCTCTTAGTTGCGGCATTGCATCCTGTCTTTCTTTAGTTTTTGTAGTGAGGACATTGCAGATTTTCAGTTTGGGGGTATTTTAGGGTGCAATTTAGCCATTGTATGACTTCATGTACTTTCTGAATTTCAATAAATGCAATTTCAAGTTCATCTATTTCTATTATGTTTCTGCCAGTGTCAGCCTGTCTCTATAACTATGTGTCCTCTCTTATTCCATTAAATTCTACTCAATTTCTAATCTTATGACTTGTCTTACCTTTCCAAAGAAACAGAGCAGGACTAATGAAGCAACTAAACTCCATGAAATCTACCACTGGGGAGGATCCTTGTCAATTTTTTTTTTCTAAATTAAGCAGGCTTAGCCTGTCTACCTTAGAACAGGCCCTTACCTCTGTCAAGGCGAAATTTAAAGTAGAATCTTCAAGCAAGAAAAGGATCTTGGCTATCTTTGGCATACCAAACAGACCACACAAATCAATACCACACTCATCAATCTGTTGCAACCCCACTTAAGCCAATTATGATGGCCCCATTTTATTTCTTTACCCTGCACATCCCACCTCAACCGTTTGTAGCCAAAACAGGGG
This sequence comes from Turnera subulata, assembly GCA_028386065.3. NCBI lineage: Eukaryota > Viridiplantae > Streptophyta > Magnoliopsida > Malpighiales > Passifloraceae > Turnera > Turnera subulata. The sequence continues at coordinate 129,727 of JAKUCV010001094.1, read as the reverse complement.
CCGTCAGTGCCTAAGGGCACAAAATCCTTTCAAACAGCCTCACCCTGTTAATAAACCTATGAACAACTTTGTGGTGATGAAGAGTTTGAATCTGTCCTTGCCCAACCAGTACGAGACCAGAATACTACCACATGCTTGTACCCTCTCCCTGGTTATATATATGTATTACAAAAAAAAAAACAAAAAAGAGAGAAAAGAAAATAAAAACAAAAAAAGGGGAGAAAGAAAAGAAAGAAGGGGAAACAATATGGTTACACTGTTGAAGAATTACTGATGCATCTTGATTACATTGTTGAAGAGTTGCTGGATAACACAAAATCTCAGTTCAACAAGGGATATGAAATCAAACAGTCCATATACAGGCTCATGTTGTTCATGAACCTCTCGAGTTCACAGGCCATTGACCCTTGCATAATCTATCCACCTTCCTTTGACAACCCTCACCTAACCTCAATACAAAACAGTTAAGTCCTGGTGATCCTAACTTGATGACTTATGCACATTAGTGGAGACAAGAGGTAATGGGTCTGCATATGACGTGATGTTTTCACTTTCCAAACTTTAGCAAAATTTTCTCAAATGGCAGAAGAGTGGGAGCCAGTTGCATGACTATTCCTATGATTTTCATGACAAAAACTACTGACAAGGATTTTGATTGAAATTGATGCATTTTTGAAGGAAAATAAGAGAATGTTTGAATTGAGACATCACAAGGGAGAAGCCTAGTGAAAATCTGAAAAATTGGGATTAGCCTTTTCTTCCTTTTAAATAATGCTTTCTTTTTTTCTTTTTTTTCTTGAGGACAAGCAAGACTTTCAGTTTGGGGTATTTTGATGCATGTGAAATATGCATAGCCTTAGGCATAATTTCAGATACAATTTCCTCTCATTGTATTATGATTTTATGCCTTCCTTTGCACTATTTCATCATATTCCTCTAAATTCCAACCCTTACTGTATGATTAGTGATTCTAGGTGCATTTCTGTGAAGATTTGGCTTCAGCGTGGCTTTTCCATTGAACCAAAGTGTCGTTGTCTGGGCAGTTGGAGTTGTGATCCCGAAAAGTAGCTGACTTTAAAGCAATTAAAGCAACGGATTTACTTGGTCTCCAAGGGTCAAAAAACAGTCAGAAAAGTGGTCCTCACACCCTCTTTCATGCCTCAAAGACCTGGTGGTCCTCACTTCCAATTTTGGAGATACTTTTTGAAGATTAAAGAATAATTTCTGCCCAAGTAATTACCAGTTTTGGTTCAGCCAACAGCCAAACGTTGACAGTTTTTAATTGAAGAAAGAAGTCAACTTATGTGCCATCTGAAAGCAATCTAGCCGTTAGAAGACACTCATCCCTATCCTTAGAATCTATAAACTGAGGATTAAAGCCTCACAGCAATCAACCTAGCCATTCAAGAGATTCTAAGTTGTGAAAGACAGCATACCTTGTGAGATTATCTTTGTGCGAAATTTGTGTAACTTTTTCAGTGAGTCACTCTTGAAGCTTTGATCATTGAGAGGTTGTAATCAGAAGGATTAGGGGTTACTCTTGTTGGGTAAACAAGGTTAGGTTCAGCTTTGGGTTAGGTTTAACAAGTATAGCCCGCAAAAACTTCTGTACTATAGGTTATTTGGCTCGCCTGCAAAAGCCAAGATAGTGGATAGTTAGAAATCCTACAGGGGGGACCTTTAGGTAGTGGATGTACTCCTGAGTGGGGAACCACTATAAATTGCTTGTGTTTTTTGCCTTTCGGTCTTTATTATTGCATTCTCATTTTGTTTCTTATTGGCTTCTGTGTCAAGCCAATTCTCTGAAAATTTGAAAAAGAGGAAAAGCTAATTCACACCCCCGTTCTTAGCCTTTTTTGGGCCAACACTTGCATTATGAGCCTTCTTGGGAAAATATTTTGGGTTGGCAAGGTTTTGTTCGAGCCTGAATTGAGTTCATTGTTAACCAACCGTTAAGGCTTGGAGTTCATGCTTTAGATAACTGTGGTAACGAAATCTGGCTGAAATTTAAGTATTAGAGACTCAGAGAAATTTATTACCGGTGCGATTTAATCACTCATGGCACTTACAAATATAAGATGACCCGTAGACCAAATGAAGGAATTGAATTGCCTGAGTTGGATAGTTATGGCCCATGGATGCGGGCAAAAGAGATTTTACGGGAAGCGCTAATGGTTTATGAGAAGGATACCCTGGATGAGGCACAGACTAATGCAAACACGATGGAGGGAGACAAGTCGGTTAGTGAACCTGTGGAAGAGGCAATTGCACCTAAGAACACCACAAGGAAGAGGAAAAATGTTGCAGAACCTACAATGTCACCAATCTATGAATCTGCTAGGCAACAACGTAGAGAAGTGATGCAAACTGTGGCAGAGATAGTGGAGGAGATAGATGGTCACACCCCTGTACAGGCCTCAGCATCCAAACAAGGGTGTAAGAGTATGTAAGACATCATGAAATGGCAGAATGGCGAAGAAAAGAGAGGAAAGTGGGTGGCTGTTGGCCGAGGGAGGAGGAGATTGTGGTATGCTCTCCTTGGATAATAGCCTCTCTTTCCTTGGCTAATGTCCCGACACAGTGAAGATGCGAGGCAATCACACAGCTCAAGATGGAGTTTGAGCTGTAGTGGCTTTTTTATCACCTTCGGGTGAGAGCCCATAACTGCTCCAATCCATGGTCAAGATTGCTCGAGTTTTGACCCCTGTTTTTGACCTATCTCTATACCAATGCTCATGCATCTTGTGTTGGGTTCTATACCGACAGTGACAGATACGACAACACCTAGCTGGCCCTAGAAGCACCTTCGTATCTAAGATTGTCCCGATCTCAAATCATCACCAATCGTGCAAACTTTATGCACCATTGTTCTTCACCTCCTAACAATCCGTGTTAGGCAACAGATGGAAGCGATAGTCCCTCCACCTCCTAATCTCTCGGTGCTAGACAACAAAGAAACAAAGCACAAAGGAATATGAATCACAATAGAAAATATCACTACCCGCAATTGTTAGCAAATCCCTAAAATAAAAATAAGCAAAGAGACTCCTCTGTCTAACAATGAACCCCTAGGTCTCTATTTATAGAGGATCAAAAGCACCTAGGTCGGCACCTCCTCAACTCTAAAGTCGGCCACCTCCTCAAGTCACCTCCTCAAGTCACTCCTATTACTAGATGGACTAGGATTTTAATTGAGCCCACATAACTTGGACACTAACTAAAACCTTACAGTAAAAACTCAAATAACTAAAGCCCATATTAATCAACCCAATTAAAATGGACTAGACTTGATAATTAAAAAGACAAAAACTGAATTTTCGGATAGAATCTATCCGTCGATTTCAAGTGTATTTTAGTTAAAAAAAAACGGCTGATTCAGCTTCTGGGCTCAACATAATCTTTGTCTTATCTTTCCAAAGAGTCCAAGATCGCAACAATCAGAGTTGTAAATCTCGACATATGAATTTATTTCCGAGACTGCATGCTCCAAGAATTTTTGCACATGTTCTTCGCGTTCTTGACTTTAATCTCCATCTCTTCTTAAATTTCTTGTGAGATCGAATTTTGGACTTGATTCTGAACGTAAGCTTATGATAATGAACTTTGAGTTTGTTGGAATACATCCAAGCCCCATGCTTGTCGCCATTGTTTCCTTCATGGTTGCCTTGGTGTGCATCATTCTTTGAACCTTTAAGCTTGCCTCCATTTGCATCATTCCCTCCCTCCTCAAAATGATTTGTACTCGAATCGATACCTATAAAATCAATAAGAGGAAATTTAGCAATATCAAAAGTAATATGAACATGATACTCACCTTGTGAACCAGGCTTTGTGCGTGGAGGATTAAGCTTGACGCGCGTTGCTTCTCGATCAAGCAACATGCAACTAGCATTAGTTTATTCCTTCCATTCCTTAGGGTAAGCATCCTTAAAATCCTGCAAGAAAACAACAACAAAACTAGATAGATGAGGGTAAAGGTTAGATTTGAACCAAGCTTCCTTGTACAAAAGCACAAACAAACTCTTCTTTTTCTCACAGTCAACCCTCTCATCTCTCTCACTTGAGCCTTTTAACACAATTTCTTTTGAGGCTTCTTTTATCTCTTTTCTTTTCTCACACTCGGCTTCCTCTTTCTTTTCTTTCTCCTCCAATTCTACTTCTTCTTCCTTCTTCTCACTCTTATTTTCTTTTGAACTCTCCTCTCATTTTGCAAGGCTCCCAGCCTTCCTCTCTAACTCTCCTTTTGCAAGGCCCTCAGCCTTCCTCTCTTCCTCATACTTTGCTTGAGCTTTGGCCTGCTCGGCTTTCCATGCTTCCACTCTTCTTTTAATATGCAATTGGTCTTCATTGACTTCTTGTGGAGACAATGGCCAAAGGAAAAACCTTTGATCCCCCATGTATAGTGAGTAACTACTCTTATCTCTCTCAGGAGCCACTCTCCTATCAAATTGCCAAGGTCTACCGAGCAATAGATGGTTCTCATCCATAGGCACAATATCACACAACACTTGGTCAGAATACCTCCCAATTGAAAAAGAAACAAGGACTTGTTTCATTACCTTGATCTCTCTCATGTCATTCTTCCCTTTTAGCTGATAAGGTCTAGGATGCATCATACACTCCAATCCTAGCGTGTCCACAACATATGTACTCACCATGTTGGTACATCTTCCCACATCAACATTGAAGCTACAACTCTTTTCCTTCACAAAACATCTAGTATAGAAGATCACCTTTTGAAGCTGGGGCATCTTTTGAAGTCTGAGTGTATTGCATCTATCAAACTCGCCTTCCAAACGCCTCTGAGGTTCAATTTGCTCCCGACGTTCTGGTATCTCGCCCCTTGGCGGCGGTTCGTCTTGCTGCCTTGGTTCCTCCACTAATGGTGGTTGTTGCAGGTGTTGTCGTGGAGGGGGCCGCTGCTGCTGCCGCGGCGGCGGCTGCTCTCTTTGGAAGACCAAACCTGTAAGTAAGCGCTTCAGCTCCGCCATGTCGTCTTGATGTGTACGCCTGAACTCGGTTAGCTCATCGGCTTTGTCGAGCACTTTGTTGTTGAGATGGACTACTTCATCTCTCAATTCCCTCCATTGTAATGATTCCCCTTGCCGACTGCTCTCCGATTCATGGCTTTTTGGTGACTGCGATATCTTCCTGAAAAATAACCTCACCCTCTCTTGTGTTTCACTCACTCTCTTGTCCCTTGCTAGGTTTTCATTTGTTAGGATCCCAAAACAAATCACAAATAATAACAAAATGCCACGTATTCAATAGAATCAATGAACTTCCTAACAAGAAATGACAAACTTCACGAAACTAGGGGCAAGATTAAATCAATTCAAGAACAGAAAACACACACAAGAAGAACAAATTGTATGTGTAGATTTTTGGTCAGTCGAGCAATATGAAACAATATCACCCAATGCAAGAAATCAGCTATCAACACAACAAACTGAAAGAAAACTTAAGATTCAATTCGGGGTAGGATCTTTCATCCGAATTCCTGCAAAACAATTGGTTATCAATAAATCAATCGAGTTTCTCTTTTTTTTATATATTTGCTGCCGATGAATAGTACGATGAACAGTAATCGACACAATTTTTTTAAATTTTAAATTCGACAAAAATTAAACAAATAACACAGAAAAATTAAAGGATAGTTGATTGATTTGATAATCTGAGCTCCGCTACCAAAATTTGATACGACAACACACCTAGCCGGCCCTAGAAGCACCTTCGTATCTAAGATTGTCCCGATCTCAAATCATCACCAATCGTGCACACTTTATGCACCGTTGTTCTTCACCTCCAAACAATCCGTGCTAGGCAACAGTTGGACGCGATAGTCCCTCCACCTCCTAATCTCTCGGTGCTAGACAACAAAGAAACAAAGCACAAAGGAATATGAATCACAATAGCAAGTATCACTACCCACAATTGTTAGCAAATCTCTAAAATAAAAATAAGCAAAGAAACTCCTCTCTTGTTGTGAGAATATTCAAGCTTTACTGAACTTTTTATTTCTCAAATATTCTGTCTAACAATGAACCCCTAGGTCTCTATTTATAGAGGATCAAAAGCACCTAGGTCGGCACCTCCTCAACTCTAAAGTCGGCCACCTCCTCAAGTCACCTCCTCAAGTCACTCCTATTACTAGATGAACTAGGATTTTAATTGAGCCAACATAACATAGACACTAACTAAAACATAACAATAAAAATCCAAATAACTAAAGCCCACATTAATCAACCCAAATAAAATGGACTAGACTTGATAATTAAATAGACAAAAACTGAATTTTCAGATAAAATCTATCCGTCGATTTCAAGTGCATTTTAGTTAAAGAGAAAGGCAGATTCAGCTTCTGGGCTCAACATAAAAGTTGTAGAGCTTTGTCGTATCTTTCCAGAGAGTCCAAGATTGCAGCAATCAGAGTTGTAGATCTCGAGATATGAATTTATTTCCGAGACTGCATGCTCCAAGAATTTCTGCACATGTTCTTCGCGTTCTTGACTTTAATCTCCATCTCTTCTTAAATTTCTTGTGAGATCGAATTTTGGACTTGATTCTGAAATTAAGCTTATGATGATGAACTTTGAGTTTGTTGCAATACATCCAAGCCCCATGCTTGTCGCCATTGTTTCCTTCGTGGTTGCCTTGGTGTGCATCATTCCTTGAACATCTAAGCCTGCCTCCATTTGCATCAGTGACGAAGCTAGATAGAATTTTTAGAGGGCGCCAATATAATATTTTGTGTATGATAATAAGGGTTTATGTAAAAAAATAAAATTTAGAGGTGGCCAAATATACATCACGATAGGACATATTTGCAAAAATTGAAACAAAGGGCTATTGTTATATTAGAATTGGACTTGTATGGAAAAATTAAAAACCCAGGAGGCTATGGCCACCCTTGGACCCCGGGCTACCGCCACTGTGTACCAAAGCTCCTGGTGGCTGTTTTGGGAAGAGGGCAATAGTGACTAATCTATATCTTTCTAGGTGGAGGACATGGTTTTGCACAAGGTTTACCCATTGTACAAACTACCTCTCTGGCAAGGGGATAGAGGAAACTTTGGTTCTTCGGCGAATTCCTTTCTCAACGATAAAGAGACTACCTATCATGCCTCTGTATAATTTCACATCAACATCCTTACCATTCTCATTTTTGTCAAGTTTGGTGCTAGTGCTCATTGGTGTTGGACTAGTTTTGGCTTCACACAAGCCAAATCTTTTCAGCAGCTCAGGTGTGTACTTTGCTTGATTAAGAAAAATGCCACCATCAAGTTGCTTGACTTGAAAACCCAGGAAGAAATTTAATTCTCCCATCATGCTCATTTCAAACTCGCTGTGCATTAGCTTTTCAAACTCTTGACAAAGAGATTCATTAGTAGCACCAAATAAAATATCATCAACATATATTTGCACAATAATGATATCATCTTTGTTAGATTTCACAAGTAGAGTTGAGTCTACCTTTCCTCTTGTAAAGCATTGTGAGATAAGATATGAGCATAATCTATCATACCAAGCCCTAGGTGCCTATATAAGACCATATAATGCCTTTTTCAATTTAAAAATATGTTGTGGATGCTCATGGGTTTCAAATCCTAGAGGTTGTTCTACATATACTTCTTTCATGATATATCCATTTAGAAAAGCACTCTTGACATCCATATGATCGAGTTTGAAAGATTTATATGATGCAAATGTAAGCAACATGTGAATGGATTCAAGTCTAGCTACTGGTGCAAAGGTCTCATCATAATCAATACCTTCCCCTTGATTGTACCCTTGTGCAACCAATCGAGGTTTGTTTCTTACCTCAGTTCCTGATTCATCAAGCTTGTTTCTAAAGACCCATTTGGTTTTAATGACAGAATGGTCTTCTGGCCTTGCAACAAGCTCTTACACATTATTCCTCTCGAACTGATTAAGCTCTTCTTCCATTGCCATCACCTAGTTTTCATCAAGTATTGCATCATTGGCATTTTTAGGCTCAACTTGAGACAAAAAGGAAACAAGTGTATTGATGTTTTGCAATTTTGATCTGGTGGTTACTCCTCTTCTAGGATCACCAAATATGGCCTTAGTTGGTGTCCTCTTGGTGCTTGAACCTCTGAGTTTCGTAGCTGTGAGTCTGAGCCAGATTCCAGAACATTTAGCTGCACATCATTACAATGAACATTTGGTTCGGGAGAAGCCAAATGTTGTTGAGTCTCAATTTGGTGAGGGAATTGCACATCTTTAATCTCATCAATATCAACAACCTGTGGCTGATTCTCAGGAATAAACTCAACATCTGTATCATCACTAAGATCATTCAAGTTAATCTCATCAAACACCACATGCATAGATTCTTCAACAACCATAGTTCTTTTGTTATATACCCTATAAGCTTTACCACTCAATGAATAACCAAGGAATATGCCATCATCAGACTTAGCTTGAAATTTATCAAGATTATCCTTTGTATTCAAGATGTAACAACTGGAGCCAAATGTGCAAAAATATACAATATTTGGCGTTCTGTCGTGCCAAAACTCATAAGGTGTCTTTTCAATCAATGGACGCAGAGACTCTATTTAAGACATAGCATGCTGTGTTCACACCCTCAGCCCAGAAATAGGCAGATAACTTATACTCATTAAGCATAGTTCTAGCCATTTCTTGCAAGGTTCGATTCTTTCTTTCCACAACCTCATTTTGTTGAGGTGTTCTAGGAGTCAAAAATGTGTGTTCAATGCCAACAGATATTATTGAAGATAGAATTATCGAATTCTCCTCCATGATCACTTCTAATTTTAGTAATTTTATAACCTTTTTCATTTTGTAGCTTCCTAACTAGTGAGCCAAATTTCTGACATGCATGATCTTTTTTAGAAAGAAAAAGAACCTATGTAAATCTAGAATAATCATCTACTATAACAAATGCATACTTTTTACAACCAAGACTCATAGTTCTCCTAGGGCCAAATAGATCAATATGTAGGAGTTCAAGAGGTCGAGAAGTTGATACCACCTGTTTTGGCTTAAAAGAATTTTTGATTTGTTTACCAAGCTGACATGCTCGACATTTGGTTTTTGCTTCGAACTTTAGCTTTGGCAGACCATCGACCAAATCTTTCTATGACAGAATTGAGATAAATTCAAGATTTGCATGCCCAAGCCTCCTGTGCATAAAGTTGGAGAATCTATTCTTGCACTAAAGCACTTGATCTCAGGATTAGTAACATCATTTAAACATATAGAATATAAATTATCAATCCTTTTACCAACAAATAAGACATTCTCATCATCAACTCTACTCATAAGACATCTAGATGATTCAAATTTAACTCTGAATCCTTTGTCACAGAGCTGACTAATACTAAGCAAATTGAACTTAAAATTGTCAACAAGAAGCTCATGCTGAATAGTTGGATTAGTACCAATCTTACCAATACCGAGGATTTTTCCTTTAGAGTTATCACCAAATGTAACATTACTTCGGTGTTTTGAGAGAAGGAATGTAAATTTTGATGGGTCACCTATCATACGTCTTGAACAACCACTGTCCAGAACCCATTCATCCCTTGCATCCTATCAAATGATAAGTTTTAGGTACCCAAACTAACTTGGGTCCTTCAGGGTTAGATTTGGCTCCTTTTAGAATCCAAATATATTTAACATGATTGCTTCTCTTCCTATGAAAGCATGATCTGATCATATGACCAACATTTCCACAGTAATAGCACGTGATATCAAGTCTGTGTGAGTGCTCATGATGTCCTTACCTAGAATGTTCACGATATCTAGGTCTATATTGTGATCTAGATTCTGCTTTGACAAATTTAGCTGGCAGATTTGGCTTATTAAAAACCATATGTGTAGCACCTATTTCAATTTTATCTAGTGAATGCCTTTGTTGTCCAAGCAGTATGTTCAGGCTATCTCTTCCTTTTGTGAACTTTTCTAAGTAGCATTTTAGATCCTCTATTTCTGCCTTAAGAGCATCATTTTTCTAGATCATCTTTTCACCATTGCTCAGATTGTTTGCTAACTTTTTCTCAAGTTCATCATATGCATTTTGAGCAACTAGCTTCTCTTTCTTTAATGACTCACAAATAGATAAAATTTTAGTGTGAGCACGTTCAAGAGTTTCATATGCAATTTTGTGAGATGCATGATCAAATTTAAGCAAATCAATACGTTTCTTATATGCTATGTTTTTCTTAAGTGCTTGTTCATACTTATCGTGCAATTCTTCAAATGCATCTTGTAATTCATCAAAACTGTAGTCAAGAGAATCATTTACCTCATTATCTTCTCGAGCCATCAAGCATAGGTTTACTGCTTCATCAGAGTCAGATTCGCTTGATGAATCCAAATCATCCCATGTCGACATAGCTTTCTTCCTTTTTTTCTAGGGAAATCAGATTTGGCTTTTAGATGTGGGCATTCTGACTTGATATGGGCCGGACAATTGTAGCCAAAACACACTAGTGAATCTTTCTTTTGTTCACTTGATTTGGCACCTTGGAAACCTTTTCCTTTAATTGCCTTCTCTTCCGAAGAAATTTGACAAACTTCCTGGTGATTAGTGCCATATCCACATCATTTTATTCATCACTAGAATCTTGGAAGAGCTCAAAGTCCCTCATTAGACAATTGAGCCGAGACTTCTTTGTTGGCCCAGAAAAGGCTAAGAAGGGGGGGTTGAATTAGCTTTTCCTCTTTTTCGGTTTTCTGTGATTTGGCTCGACACAGAGCCCAATTGTAAAACTTAAATGAAATGCAAAATATAAAGGCAGGAAAGCAAAGGACACAAGTGATTTATAGTGGTTCCCCACTCAGGAGTACATCTACTACCTAAAGGTCTCCCCTTTAGGATTTCTAAACTATCCACTAATTTGGCTTTTACAAGCGAGCCAAATAACCTGTGGTACATAAGTTTTTGCAGGCTGAACTTGCTAAACCTAACCTAAAGCTGAACCTAGCTTTGTCTACCCAACAAGATTATCCCCTAATCCTGCTGATTACAACCTTTCCCAAGGCGAAGCTTTAAGAGTGACTCACTCAAGAAGTTACACAAATTAAGCATAAAGAATATCTCTCAAGGTAAGCCCTTTTATCAACTTAAAATCTCTTGAATGGCTAGGTTGATTTGTTGTGAGGCTTCAATCCTCTATTTATAGATTCTAAGGATGGGGAGGAGTGCCTTCCAACGGCTAGATTGCTTCCAGGTGGCACACAAGTTGACTTCTTTCTTCATTTAAGAACTGTCAACATTTGGCTGTTGGCTGAACCATAACTGGTAATTACATGGGCAGAAATTGTTCTTCAATCTTCAATAATTTTCTCCAAAAATGGAAATGAGGACCACCAGCTCGTTGATGGCATCAAAGAGGGTGTGAGGATCACTTTTCTGACCGTTAGTTGACTCTTGGAGGCCAAGTAAATCCGTTGCTTTAATTGCACAAAAGTCAGCTACATTTCGGGACCACTTCTTCAACTGCCCAGATAGTGACAGTTTGGTTCGATGGAAACGTCACGCTGAAGCCAAATCTTCATGGTATTTGGTTTCTGCCAGAAACCAAATTTTCTGCAAATGCTTAAAGCACAAAAGGGCTTTCCATACTGTTTGTTAATCATCAAAATAGTAATGTAGCCATTGAATAATCATCAAAAATATACTAAACAAGATTAGTCTTAATTAATTACTTAAATAAGTGCTTGACACATGTTTAGGCTAACAATCTACCCCTTTTTTATGATGACAAACATGTTGCCTTTTTCGTCATTTAAAACAGTGGTTAGAAATAATTTAACTGGATAAGCAAAAACTCCCCCTGTTTTAAAGCATAATTTCAGAAAATTTTAACACATTCATTTGGCTCGATTTTTTAGCCAAATGCTCCCCCTGCGTATATGCATCGTATACTAAAAATGCTAAACGCTTTTAGCTAATAGCTCCCCCTGCATAAGAGCACAGTATACAAGTTTTTCTTGTATGATTTCATACATAAATTTCATACAAGTATCCCTGCAAAGAAATTCTCAACATAACATTTGGCTTAACTATCAGCCAAATATATCATCGATTAACAACATTATAAGCACATGAGTATTTCCTGCAATAGTCATTTGGCTTTTCATATTAGCCAAAAATTTATCATTATAAGCTCATTGACATTTGGCAGCTCCACTAAGCCAAATGTTGTTCCCTGAATAAAAAATTTCCACACACAGAATATATCGTAGCAGCAGTAGAACAAATATCAAACAACAACATTTATCTCCCCCTTTTAACATCAGCAAAAACCAATAAGAGCCAAAGGAGATAACAGATAGCATCATAAAAACCAAAAGTAAAGCCAAATATTCGACTTACAGACCAAATATGAGTAGTAGTAATAAAGTACTTATGCAGAATAGACAAAAAGAGTACTTATGGAGAATGCAATGCATGACCTAAAGCATCAGATCTTGTTGGAGCATCATTCATCATCAGAAGCATCTTTAGAGAGAGAGGCAGCAATTTGGTCGAGCTTCGCAAAAATTTTGTTATGAGATTTCTTCATTTGGCTGCGGATAGAGCTCATTTCATCCTTCAACTCACTATCTCTTCCTTCAGAGTAGACACTTGCTCTGACACATCACCAATTTTCAAACTGTTTCCAACAGATTTGGTCACAGAATACTCTCCAGCAGGATTTGGCTTGATGGACATTTTAACCAAAGTGTCCGAATTGATCTTCTTGAGAACAATTGGCTTATCAGCAAGAGTGGGAGTAATCTTCAATTTCTTGGCCAGAAGTGTGATCAAGGAACCATGAGAATGCTCATTGTAGAGAGTCATGTGATGAAGGATAAGTGTACCAAAACTTATGGAGGATTTCTTAATGAGGCACGCCAGAATCCATTGATCAAGTTTCTTGATCACTGTCCGAGAGTTCTTCCTTGGCATGATAACTCGAGTCAGAGTATACATAAGAATTCTATCTCTGGGTTTCAAACTGTTGTAATGACCAGACACAAGGCTATCGAAGAGAATCTGACTTTGCTTGGAGTGACAGGGAGTTTTGGGAATGTTAATTGGAGTCCCAGATGCTGAATCATAGAATCTGATCTCCCCTGGCTTGATTTTCAGCACTTCACAAATCAACTCTGTTGTTACCTTGATTCTCTTTCCTTTGATGGTTGTCTTGATGCACTCAACCAGTCCCTTATTTCCATACTCAACAGTCATGTTGTCATAGAAGTCCTTCATAAGAACTTCATAACCTTGTACCTTCAAAGTGGCTAAGGTTTTAAGAGTAGCATCCTTCAGTAGCTTTGTTACTCCAATGGCCTTAAAATCATCAAGCTCCAATGTATAGGTTGGAGTATGAGTGAAATACTTCTTCTTAGGCCTCTTCTTGAATCTAGATTTGGATAGATTCTTGAGCTTTCTCTTGGCTCGTGTAGGAGTAGTTTCTTCTTCTTTCTCGGACTCCTCATCCTCTTCCTCATCTTCTTCATCAGCCTTGTCAGACTACGCATCATCTTCATCCTTATCTTCATCTCTATCACTGTTATCTTCATCTTCTTCTTTCTCTGTTTCCTTCTCGCTTTTCTCTTCTGAATTCTGCTCATTGTCACTATCATTTGGCTCGTCATCACTCTGCATGGCTCTTGAGCTCTCTTGCTCTTCATCATCTCTCTTTCTCTTCCTAGAATCATCATGGATAGGTGAGTTCTCACTGTGGATCTCATCATCATCAGAATCCTCCTCCACAACCTTTTCTCCAAGCTTCTTTCCTCCTCTTCCAAACACTGTCTTCACACGAGTGCTTGGCCTGACATGTCTTGCTCGAGAGACTTGGGTGGTTGGTGTATGAGCCAAATGTTTTGGCATCTTCAGCTTAGGCACATCAGACTTTGTCTTGGAACTCTCTGCCTCTGGTTCAATGCTTGGGTTAACCTTCTCAATGGCAGATTTGGTCTCGGCCTGAGCCAAATCTCCTTCTAGCAGTAAGCTCTCGTCTTCTTTTGGCTTTTCCTCAACAGATTTGGCCTTCTCAACAGTCTGGGCCAAATCTTCCTTCTCCTGTTCATTAACCTGTTTGGCCACTTCTTTTGCAATTTCAGCAACATGTACCAGATCTTCTGTTGCATCCTTGCCTTCTTCTAAAATGGGTATCCCTGTTGAGATTTCATCAACAATCTGAGCAGTCTTGCTCTTCTCCATTTCATCTATCTTCTTCTTTTCTCCGGATTTGGCTTCTTCAACATCAGAATCCACCTCCATAACCTTTTCTCCAAGCTTCTTTCCTCCTCTTCCAAACACTGTCTTCACACGAGTGCTTGGCCTAACATGTCTTGCTCGAGAGATTTGGGTGGTTGGTGTATGAGCCAAATGTTTTGGCATCTTCGGGTTAGGCACATCAGACTTTGTCTTGGAACTCTCTGCCTCTGGTTCAATGCTTGGGTTAACCTTCTCAATGGCAGATTTGGTCTCGGGCTGAGCCAAATCTCCTTCTAGCAGCAAGCTCTTGTCTTCTTTTGCCTTTTTCTCAACAGATTTGGCCTTCTCAACAGTCTGGGCCAAATCTTCCTTCTCCTGTTCATTAAACTGTTTGGCCACTTCTTTTGCAATTTCAGCAACATGTACCAGATCATCTGTTGCATTCTTGTCTTCTTCTGAAATGGGTATTCCTGTTGAGATTTCATCAACAATCTGAGCAGTCTTGCTCTTCTCCATTTCATCTATCTTCTTCTTTTCTCCGGATTTGGCTTCTTCATCAGCCAAGTGCAGTTCCTCTGTAGGAGCGCTGGATTTGGCTCGCTCTGCAGCCAAATCTTCTTCATCGGTGTTCTTCATGTGAACCAGGACACCACCCAGTTCCTTCATCTTCTCCTCAAATAATTCTTCTGCATCTTTTCCTGGAGGAGGCACAAGTTACCTCACAAATGCAGCAAGCAAATTGGTTTTGACTTTTGATGAGCCGGAACCCTCATCAACACCCAAAGGCTTAACCTTT
The DNA here is from genome assembly GCA_028386065.3 of Turnera subulata. Lineage (NCBI taxonomy): Eukaryota > Viridiplantae > Streptophyta > Magnoliopsida > Malpighiales > Passifloraceae > Turnera > Turnera subulata. The sequence continues at coordinate 114,725 of JAKUCV010001094.1, read as the reverse complement.
TCACTCGATTCAGCCACCTTCTCTATAGCGTGACAATTAGCTTTATCAACAGACTTAATCATATTACTAGATTTCTCAACACTCATGATAGTACTATTAACTACAGCATTTCTAGCATCAGATTGAGTTTCAATCGATCCTATCAGAGTCTTATCAGCAACATATACCTCTCCAGAGCTTGAAACTCGAACACTAAAAGCCTCAGAGGTTAAAATAGTCGTTTCAAAGATGTTCCCTGTTGGTGCTTCTTCAAGGTTGAATGCATGCACCTTGGAATCGGATTCTTCTCCTGGAGGCACCATGGCTTCTTGGGTCTGAGTCCCAAGTTTGAGTTTCCCGATTTGGACAGCCGCCTCTCTTTCAGGTGATGTAAGATCAGGGCTTGTTTTCTCTTCTTTCTCTTTGCCCTTTTTCTTCTTTGGTGTCGAGGTCTTCTTGAACACCGATTTTGTAGCAGCAACCATGGTTCTCCCTTTTGGAGGTGCTGGTGGTTTCTGTTTCGAGGGTGTCTCTGTGAACACCCAAATTTGACCCATTAAAATTCTATTAAATTAGGCATTAGACATGTTTGAACCATAAGATTAGCAAGATGAGTTAGTCTTGGGTTGAAGTGTGGATGAAGTTTATTTTTAGTAGAATTCGTGCATTATAGTAATTGAGGCCTTTACGTGATTAGATCCTAGGATTAATAAGATGATTTAATCATAGGATAAAAACATATGATAAGGATTAAATTTCTAAAAATGCATTTTAATTCATTAGCTTGGGCTTGTTTGTTTATTCTTTAAACCCAACTATATTGAGATGGTTTATTCTTGGGTTAATGATAAATGTAACGGTCCAAATTAATGAAATATGGACTTTTTCCAGAGTTGCACAACCCATTAACACCTTGCTTGCAGACAAATTTATCCCTAATTTTCGTGGAAAGTCAGAGTTAAATCATTCCTTAGTAGTAAGAGTGGTTTTGGTATGATTTTAGCTTAAAATGGGGAATCAATGTGTAATCAATCAATTAGGAGATGATTGAGAGGAGTAATAATCAAGAAAGCAGAGGATTCTGGGCAGTCCAAGGGTTAATTACGCGGTAGGATCAATCAGGGAGAAATTAGGGGAGAATCAAGATCGAAAAAGGAAAGAACGGGTGTAACGCACAGGCGCGGGCGGTCATCTCGGGATGACCACCAGGTCTGGGCGGTCATGGATGGATGACCACCGGCCATGGCGGTCATATGCACCGAAAACGCGTTTTTTCCCTCAATTTCGCTCCTAATTTGATTCTACTCGGTTTTGGCCCAGATTTTTGGCCATTACCTTGATCATTAAGCTGGTCCACGCCCATAGGCTACCCAGAACACTGTAAATAGGACCCCTCTCTCACATTTCAAGGGACACATTCTATTACACAAACACTCTTCATAAAGCTTTGAAGCTTGGAGAAACTCTATCTCTCCAAGCTTAAGAATTAGTTCAATAGGCAAAACTCTGGCAGAATTTCGTGCGTAGCATCATCCATTGAAGCCAGCAAAGGGGAAAATCAAGAAGAACTCCTAGGTTGAGTTGAGGAGTGGGAGGAAATTGTGCCGGAGGCACAACCCAAACCAAGGAGCTAGAGGAGGGCTACAAGAGGTAATCCTAATCCCTTTTTGTCTGACCAATTATTGTTGAGATGTTGATGTTGATGATGATGTGATTGTTGCGATGCCATGTCAAGAACTACGTGGGCTTTGAACCCGGTCGCCGGGGTACGTAGGTGGTTTCTAATGGTGGAAACTCAAGCCCATTCTTCTTCTTCTCCCCTTTCTTTATAATATTTAGTTATTATGTGTTTTGGTGCTCACACTTGCACACTTGCACAGGACATACAAAATCCTCTAATTGCACAAAGTTTCACCCCAACGTGGATGGGTGCCTAACACCTTCCCATCCATGACGAATCCCAGGGTGCAACATCTTTGGTTCGTTATCCAGTTGCCTAATTGGAGTCACATGAAGGGTTTTTCCTAAATTTTTGTCCCTTAACAAAATTTGGGTGGCGACTCCAATGATGTTTGATGATGGTTATGAAGAAGGTGTAAAGGAAAGGTGAATAGGCCCAAGTAATTTTGGGTCGGGTATTCACAGCTGGCGACTCCACTAGGGACTTTGAGGGTTCAAGAAACCTTGTGCAATCATTGACACCGGTCCTTTAAATGTTAGGACAACATGAGTGAGGAAAATGGTGCCAAAGTGCCTGAGGAAATACTGAACTTACTCAAGGATCCGAATATCATGGAAGCACTCCAATGCCTGAAGAAAGGGAAGATGGTGTCCCCTGGGAGTAATGGGGGACAAAATTCAAAATCGGATGGCGAGCATAATGTGGTGATTGTTCAGGATAGTGATTCGGTGGCGCAAGAATCTAAAGGAGATGGGGAGAGACTTAGAAGACTGGAGGTCCTCTTGAAAACCATGAAGAAGAAAGAGGACGATTGGAATTTAGATCGCCTGTCTTTGTTCCCCGAGGCCCGTTTGCTTGAAAAATTTACGATGCCAGATATCGAGAAGTTCAATGGAACAGGATGTCCCACAACTCACCTGAAGATCTATGTGAGGATGCTGCAATCTATGGGGATTAGGCTTGAATTAATGACCCAATTATTCCAAAGAACTTTATCTGGAGGAGCTTTGAGGTGGTTCATGACCTTGGATGAGAGCAAGATAAGCAAATAGGAGGACCTCTTTATTGAATTCCTAAAGCAGTATAACTATAACACTGAGGTGGATGTGACCAAAAGGGTTCTCGAGACAACCGAGCAAGAAGTTCAAGAGACGTTTTCCGCTTACATCTCGAGATGGCGTAACAAAGCATCTTTGATGGTGGACAGACCCACAGAAGAAGATCAAGTGCAGATGGTGATCAAGAACCTACAACCGATTTACTACGATCGCATGGTTGGCAATTATTATGCAAATTTTAAAGCACTCATTGGGGTGGAAACACAACTAGAAGATGCTATTAGCTTGGGAAAGATCAGGATGCCAACGGACACCTCCAGAAAGAGTTTCAATGCGCCCCCAGGAGAAAAGCACGCCGAAGTGAATCATGTCGCTGTTGAGACCCCACTACAGGTTGAGTCGAATAAAAGGGAGTTTACTCCCCTCCCTATGTCTTTAGGAAGGATGCTGCAAAAGCGTGTGGAAAAGAATTTACTGCAGCCCCTGGAACCAAAATCTGGTCTTCCCTATGGAGGGGACCCTAATAAATTTTGCAGATTCCATCAGGTGGCTGGGCATGCTACAGACAACTGCGTCCAACTTCCGCATGAGATCAAGGATTTAATAGAAAGGAATGAAATAATTCTCCCCAAAAGGCCGAATACCGAGTCAAATCCCCTGCCCTTACTCGGAGAGGTCAATATGATGGAGGTCGACTCCGAGCCTGAGTTGCCATGCTGTATGCTCGATCTGAGTTGGTATGAAGACTCTGATGAAGAAGTTGATGTCATCACTAGAACAGGAAGAGTGGCGAGAAGGGTTCCCCTTCGCCTAGATGAACTGGAAGAAATAATGGATTCTGAAGAAGACATGGAGATAAAACAATTGAAGAAGACTCAGGCCAATATCTCTATCTGGGGTTTACTAATGTCTTCTCGCCCACATCGAGAAAAGGTACTCCAAACCTTAAGCAAGGCTCATGTCCACATTGATACTGCACCAGATGCATTGGCCAACATGATAGCTTTAGTAGAAGTTGACAATTAGATATCCTTCTCGGACAAAGACCTCCGCTCGGGTAGGGAAGCCCATTTTTTTTTTTTTTTGAGAGTCAAATTAAGACTTTCATTGATAACCAAGTTAGGAAAAATCCTAACAACTTTACAAAAGAAGTATTCCAGATAAACTGGATTTACTTGAAAGCAACAACATTACATCAACAAATTACACAATTAAACCCCAAAAATCACATAAGGTTCTCATTTCCAATGAAATGGAACGAGGCTTAAGATGTGTCAAACCTCTAAAACGAAGCTTCATCTCCGAGCATATATCCAAAAGAACACAATCAGTGGGTCTAGAGCAATTTGTGAAGAATCTCCTATTGCGTTCTCTCCATATGTGGTATATTGCAGCTGCCCAAGCTACACGAATGATTAGAGATTGGAAGGACTTCTTCTGCAAGTGACTCTTGGCCCATAAGAATTCAGATGGCCAAGCTCCCACTCTCCGATTTACAGAATAAAGAGACAACAAGTTGGACCATATAGTAGCAGAGAAAGAACACTCAAAAAATAGACGATCTCGACTTTCAATTGATGCAGAACAAAGAAGACAAGAGGCATCATTGATCATTCCCCATTGTTGAAGTCTGGAGCGAGTGCTCAACCTGTTTAGAATCACCAACCAAGCAAAGGGAAGCCCATATTGATGCCCTATATATAACCGTTCAGGCCAAAGAAAGTCAGATACCCTTGGTATTAATAGATAATGGATCCGCCCAGAATGTCTGTCCATTAAAAACCGCGAGTTCCTTAGGATTTGGAGTTGCGGATTTCTTACCCTCCCGAACTATGGTCACGGCATATGACAATGCCAAAAGAGAAGTGTTGGGCATGATAAAGCTGGAAGTCACCATCGGGCCCGCCCCTTTTTTGGTAGAGTTCCAAGTGCTTGACATTGCATCGAGTTTCAATTTGCTCCTTGGAAGACCATGGTTGCACCAAGCCCGAGCTATAGCCTCCACCTTACATCAAATGTTGCGATTCCCTTACAAAAGGGGGATAGTCACCATTAAAGGAGAAATGGCTGAAAAAAATATCAAACCGATATGTGGGATCGAAGAAGAAGAAGAGGTGTCTTTATCTGGTTTTGTTTTTGAATCTATTAGTACCATAACAATAGATAAGCCCATTATGAGACCCCCTTATTATGACCGTTTGGCAATTCATCAGTTATGAGCATTATGGGAACGATGAAGTATTTTCCAATTATGGGGTTAGGAAGAAGGCAGCAAGGAGTGTTAGAGGTCCCTGAAATTTCGAGTGCTGTGCTTCCTTTTGGTTTGGGATATGTTCCGACTCCGGCGGAGCTGGAAGAGCAAAAGGTGAAGAACCAAGCTAAGGCAGCAGCCCGCAAAAACAAATGGGATTGGGATTTTCCCATGACTCCATACTTCAAAACACTGAATGGATAATTTGTGAAGGAAGGAGAGGACTTTCCCTTTTGTGGCTTCTCTGAACCATGGATGTGTAGCATCACGAAGACCATAAAACCGGGATTTGAGTTATTCTTTGACTATTATCCTGAAGAAATAAGGAAGGAAGAAGAAGAAAAAAAGAGGAGGAGAAACAAAGACGAGGACTTTTGTTGTACGCATCTCTTTGGGGAAGGTGGGATAGCTTGAGGATTTGTGTGTTGACTTTTGTAGAGTGCTTAGTTGAGAGTTTAATAAGCCAATGAGCAAGTTTATGTTGTGTTTTGTTTCAGTAAAAGGGGCACTCTCTCTGTTATTTCAATGATGTCTTTTTACATATATGGCTCATATGAATATGGTGTGTTGGACAAACTCCCCAAAATGTTTGGACGTTAATCTAAAGAAGGAACATTAATGATAACAATAATAATCTTGATCAAAGCCCCAATCAAATAGAGGTCTCTGATCAAGGCATTCGAGCAAGAAAAAATTTTTATCCGAAGAGATAAAACAACAGACCAAAGAAAAGAACTACGTGAGCCTGATCTCGTGAGCCCAAAAAAAAAAAAAGGTCATGGGTACGTAAGAAGCCCAACAAGGGTTCGGTTCCATTATTATCATTGATAATCCAAAGATTGACAAAAGATAAAGGGAGTTTGTTCACTCATTTATTCGCATGCATCATAAGTGTAAAGATATAGTTGTTGGAATGAGACTCAATCCTTCTTGTGCCTTTTCCGACTTGGAGCGTCGTCCCCGCCATTCTTCTCTTCGATTAGACGATTGGGCAATCCAAAGCCTAGGGGCACCAATTCTTCTAAGAATGCTTCTCTCATCAGATGCAAGGACCTCTCGTTTTTCCCTCCATTCGGCATCAAACTCCTCAGATGATGTTCTGAACCACCAAGGAAATATTGGTCAACGATTTTCGATAAGTCAAGACAGTTGTGCTGATCTAGAAGAAAACTAAGCTGCCCATAAGCCAAGAAAACAAATTTGCTAACCTCTTTCAGGACGGGTTTTGCGAGAGAAACCATGGCAACTTCGCTTATGAATTTTGCACCCATGAACGTGTTGAATTCATCAATAGAAGGACAAAGCTCCATCATGTCTTTACCGAAGCGAAAAACGCGACGACTCTTGTCCCAGAATTTTGCAGCAGCACGAATCAAGTTCTCCTCCACCGCCACGCCACGAAGTTGGAACAATGTGGAGAGTCCCAGCACCGCAAAACTCAGACGGCATATGCGAGGCACGCTCGCCATCCATTGAAGCACCTTGGCATGAAAATTCTCACTCATGTTTGTTTTAGATGTGTGCTGAAGGGATTTTGTGGTTTATGAGGGTCTTTAGACATCCCCAGAACTGTATTTATAGTGTTTTGAGATGAGAGGACTCGTGAAAAACCCTAAAGCCCAAACCCAAAAGCCAAAAAGGAAAAAAGATGACCGCCAGCGCAGGCGGCCATGACGAGAAGACCGCCACGCCTGGCGGTCATCCAAGCAGGACTGTCAGAAAGTGGAGGTTATCCCTCCTCACGACTGCCCGGCCGGCACCATTCGCCCGAAAAAAGAAATTTTGAAAAACTGAGAGAGGAAGGAAAAAAGGGGAAAGAGAGAATATGAAAGAAAGGCGAGGAAAACATGTGGATCGATCACTTTAGGGCCATTTTATGATTTTTTACTTGAATTTACAATGATATGTGTTATGATGAGTTAGACGTGTATTTTGCTTTAGAATGATGAGTCTTTTGATGATGTGATGAGCCTATTCTTTGCACGATTGCCTTGAATGAGGGAGGATCTGAAGGGTCCGTGAACATGCTCGATCTAGACCAGTCGAGACCAGGGGCAGGTGCTTCTAAGATCGAAGTAGGGTAGATGAGAGTCGTTGGGAGCAGATACCCCTAAGAAGAAAGTAGAACCGATGAGAGTCGCCAGGGGCAGATGCCCCTAAGATAGAAGTAGGGTAGATGAGAGTCATTAGGGGCAGATACCCCTAAAGTAGAGTGGATGAAGATGTTGAGGGATAGAAATCCTAGGGACGTTGTCCCGACATAGAGGAGCACCGAGACGATGTAGATGAACCACTGGATGATTCCTATTAGCTCTTGGGACCAGGAAAATCCCAAGACCCTTGAGATGAGATGAGATCCTCACGGGAGGGCGACGATATCCCTAGTTAACATAGGTGAGATGATCCTAGTTAGCAAAATCCCCACGGGAGGGTGATAATATCCTTGGTTTGCAAAATCCCCATGGAAGGGTGATAATATCCGTAGTTAGAAAAATCCCCACGGGAGGGTGACAATATCCTTAGTTAGCAAAATCCCCACGGGAGGGTGATAATATCCTTAGTTAGCAAAATCCCCACGGGAGGGTGATAATATCCTTAGTTGGCAAAATCCCCACGAGAGGGTGATAATATCCTTAGTTAGCATAGGTGAGATGATCCTTTGTTAATGACTTTTGGGACCAGGAAAATCCCAAAAGAAACCCCGGGATGAGATGATTCCCGGTAGCTCTTGGGACCAGGAAAATCCCAAGAGATGAGATGAGTCAATCACAAACCTCGGGATGAGATGAGTCTCGAGGTGGAGCATGTGATGCTCCAACCATTGGTCCACAACACTCACATTCGTTATCCAATTGCTTCGTCTTTAAGTTTTAAAGACTCACTAACGAGGGGCATCTGTGAATACCCAAATTTGACCCATGAAAATTATATTGAGATTAGACTCCAGACGTGTTTGAATCGTAAGATTGATGAGTTAGTCTTGGGTTTAAGCATGGATGGGATTTAATTTTAGTAGAATTTATACGTTATGGTAATTAAGACTTTTTATATGCCTAGGATTAATGAGACGATTTAATCATAGGATATGTTAAGGACTAAGTTGCTAAAATGTATTTTATCTCATTAAATTTGGGCTTGTTTATTTATTAAACTCAATTATATTTATTCTTGGGTTGAAGATAAATGTAAGGGCCCAATTTAATAAGGTATGGACTTTTCTTCAGAGTTGCACAGCCGCCCATTAACACCTTGCTTGCAGACAAATTTAGCTCTGATTTTCGTGGAAAATCAGAGTTAAATCATTCCTTAATAGCAAGAATGTTTTTGGTATGGCTTAAAATGAGGAATCAATGTGTAATTAGTCAATTAGGAGATGATTGAGAGGAGTAATCAAGAAAGCAGAGGATTTTGGGCAGTCTAGGGGTTAATTACGCGGTAGGATCAATCAGGGAGGAATTAGGGTAGAATCAGGACCGAAAAAGGAAAGAACGGGTGAGACGCGTAGGCACGGGCGGTCATTTCGGGATGACTGCCGGGCCTGGCTGTCATCCATAGGATGACTGCTGGCCATGGAGGTCATGCACACCCAGAAACGCATTTTCTCCCTGATTTTTGCCCGTAATCAGATTCTACTTGGTTTTGGTCCAGATTTTTGGCCATTACCTTGATCATTAAGTTGGTCCACGCCCCTAGGCTACCCAAGAACACTGTAAATAGGACCCTCCTCTCACATTTCAAAGGACAGATATTCTATTACACAAACACTCTTCATAAAGCTTTGAAGCTTGGGGAAGTTCTATCTCTCCAAGCTTAAGAAATAGTTCCATAGGCAAAACTCTGGGAGAATTTCGTGGGTAGCGTCATCCATTGAAGGCAACAAAGGGGAAAACCAAGAAGAACTCCAAGATTGAGTTGAGGAGTGGGAGGAAATTATGTGGAAGGCACAACCCATTGGTTCCTCGATCTCCTCCCGATGTTCTCCATTAGGATTAGGGAAAAACAGACTGGTTAATAACAACTCTACAACTACAACTACTACTACACTAACAACACTACGGTACAGTTCTTGATGCACCCGAAACTTGGGCCAGCGGCCCCATGCATCCACCAAAGATCACCACCTTTGAGTTCGGGTTAGAAGATCTTCTCCTCTTTCTTTTTAATATTCAGTTATTATGTGTTTTGGTGCTCACACTTGCACAAGGAATACAAAATCCTCTAATTGCGTAAAGTTTTGCCCCAACATGGATCGGTGCCTAACACCTTCCCATCCATGACGAATCCCCGGGTCCAGCATCTTTGGTTCGTTATCTAGTTCCCGAAATGGAGTCACATGAAGGGTTTTTCCAAGTTTTTGTCCCTTAATAAAATTTAGGTGGTGACTCCAAAGATGTTAGATGATGGTTATGAAGAAGGTGTAAAGGAAAGTTTAATAGGCCCAAGTGATTTTGGGTCGGGTATTCACAATTATAACAAATGCATACCTTTTACCACCAAGACTTACAGTTTTCAAAGGACCAAAAAGATCAAAATGTAAGAGTTCAAGAGGTCGAGAAGTTGATGCCACATATTTTGGCTCAAATGAACTTTTGATTTGTTTACCGAGCTGACATGCACGACATTTGGTTTCTGCCTCAAACTTTAGTTTGGGCAGACCATCGGCCAAATCTTTCCTTGACAGATTTGAGATAAGTTCAAGATTTGCATGCCCTAGCCTCCTGTGCCATAGAGTTGCAGCATCTGTTCTTGCACTAAAGCACTTAATCTAAGGATTAGTGTCATGCCCCCACTAGTGCAACCGGCCAAGTACCTAGAGCAGCTAGGCGTGCCATTTAGGCACCCTCAGGCCTTTCTACGATATGGCAGAAGTTAAAGGCTTCAGCCTTTCAAATAAACCCAAGAGTCACGCCAAGGAATACCATCACATAATACGAGTTTTACTTACACAACTATCACACACAAAAGATGTACATTATTATTACCAAACAACATTTTAACATAACCAACACTTGTTACAAAACCATGCTGCAAGGGAACCATCTTACAAGCCTACATTTGTTTGGTTCGTATGTACACAAAAATAGAACCTAGCCAAAGTTTGCTTATTACCCATCTCTAAGGATCCCTCATATCCGGGTCCTCCCACACTGGCTTATCTCTCTCTCCCGAACATGAAAATAGAGTTAGAGGAAAGGGATGAGTTTACAACTCAGTAAGATAGGAAAGCATGCTTGAAATGCTCACAGTGCATGCAATGCTGGACATGAGCAACATCAAGTAAGTTCCATAGCTTCCCTTAATTCAAACACCCCATCAGTAGAGGAACAATGCTCTATGGAAACTATGCAATCGGGCAGTAGTGTTTGTACTGATTCTTATCCAGCAGCCCCCAATACGAGGCATTCCGAGTCGTGGGAAGTGCACATGACTTGCTGCCCAACTGCACAGCCCCTAGTAGCCATTTTTTTATACCTGCCCTTGGAACCAAGCGGGCAATGCCCTCTGCAAGGCTCCACAACCTGTAGGTTGGCGCACAAGATTTATACAAGTGCCCAACAATTCCTTGGTACGTACAAGCCCTGCTTGCACTACCCTCTCAATCACTTGGCCAATGATTTATGATGATGCAAATGTATGCATATGTAGTGCACAGCCCTAGTTCGTGGGCACCAGAATAAGCCAACACAAGGAAATAAGCACTTAAGCCACAAACAACAACAATCACACACCATTGGTGCAATTCAGGGAAACCACGAGCTTTCCGCCCAAACACAGAATGCATTGGCAACACACTAAGCATGATTCCCTTACTTACTTAAAGGTTATGCCTCTCTAGGCCTTTCTTCCTTTTGGGTCTCCTTATTATTTCTTGCCATAAAAACATAAGACATCAGCCTTAGGAACAATAAATATAGGTAACCAGCAAATAACTAAAAGCACACAACTTGTGCCCTGGGCATACCAATTGGCTAGCTTTTAGCCAATTTGGCACCCCTTGGTGCACCAATGCGCACATCAGTGCACCTTTGGTTATCCCAACCCACCAGTTACACTTACTCATGCCAATTGGTTCCCTTCTGAACCAATTCTACACCTGCAACGTCAAATGGTCACCTTTGGTGCCAATTACTTGGACTGGGCACGCCAATTGTGGCTATGGAAGGCCAATTCGGCACCAACCCTCAAGGTCCTGCCTTGACTCACCTTTCTTGCTCCTGTTCTTCTTTTTCCCCACAACCTTGAATTTCCTCTATGTGCTTCTGGTCAAGCACGAAATTGGCAGCAAATGAGGGGCTTGAGGTACTTGCTTCCCTTTTGTTGCATGGGCAAGCAGGTGACTAAGCAGCCACTTGCATGCCCAGCAACTTTGGTGCCTACACCTCATGCTTCCCTGCCACCTCCTAGTTAAACCCTAAACCAGCCAATAGCAACTTTCTCACTCTCCGTAACTCCACCATGACACTTAGCAGCTCCTGATTGGCTGCGCCCTTTTGAGTAAAGGGTGCAGCTCTTGGAACGCCTATGGCACCAAAACGTACCAATTACGCACCAACAGTGCACCAACTATGCACCAACAACACAATTGTGCACCCATCACGCACACAGGCCAAACCATGGCTCTTCTCATCAAGTAAATCATTCCAAAGTTCCCATTACACACGGGGCCTCACATCACCTCCCCCTTACAAGAAATTCATCCTCGAATTTACCTGAAAACAGGTGTGGATGCTTGTCTAACTTCTCTCTCAGATTCCCAAGTAACCTTCTGTCCAGAGGCGTCTTCCCAAATAACTTTGACGGAAGCTATATACTTGTTCTGCAATCTGTGCACTTGTCTATCAATGATCTCAACCGGTTGTGCTTCATAAGTTAACTGCTCTCCCAATTGCATTTCTTGTGGTGCAATTACATGTGACGGATCTGGTAAGTACTTCCGCAACATGGACGCATGGAATACCGGGTGAATCTCTGAAAGGTTTGGTGGTAATACAAGTCGATATGCCACCGGACCAATCCTCTCGAGAACCTCAAACGGTCCCAAATACCGGGGGCTCAACTTCCCCTTCTTACCAAACCGCATCACTCCCTTAGTCGGTGAAATTTTTAGAAATACCATGTCCCCAACGAAAAATTCGAAGTCTCTTCTCCGATTATCCGCATAGGATTTCTGTCTGCTTTGGGCAGCCATCAAGTTCTCACGGGCAATCTTCATCTTTTCGGTGGTGAGTTCAACAATCTCCGGACCAACTAATTTCCTTACTCCAACTTCATCCCAGCAGACTGGAGTCCGACATCTACACCCATACAATGCCTCATATGGGGCCATCCTGATACTGGATTGATAACTGTTATTATAGGCAAACTCAACCAACGATAAGTACTTATTCCAACTGTCCCCATAACTAAGCATACAAGCCCTTAAGATGTCCTCTAAAATTTGTATTACTCGTTCACTTTGCCCGTCCGCTTGCGGGTGGAATGCGGTACTCAGTTCTAGCTGAGTCCCCAAAGATTCCTGGAAGCTTCCCCAAAATCTCGATGTAAACTGTGAGCCTCGATCAGAAACTATCGTTACTGGCACATCATGCAATCTCACAATTTCGTCAATGTAAACTTGCGCTAACTTTGCAAAATTATAAGTGGTCTTAATGGGCAGAAAGTGAGCAGACTTAGTCAATCTATCCACTACCACCCAAATAGGATCGAACCCACCAGCAGTTCATGGCAGCTCGCTAACAAAATCCATAGCAACTCTTTCCCACTTCCATTCCGGGACGGATAACGGTTGAAGCAACCCCGGCGGTTTCTGATGTTCTCCTTTTACTTGCTGACATACTAAGCACCTAGCAACATAATCCGCCACATCCCGCTTCATATTGTTCCACCAATAATGTGTCTTGAGGTCATGATACATCTTAGTGGAACCTGAATGTAAGGTATATCGGGTCTGCTGTGCCTCATTCAAGGGTTTACTGCGGAGATCCCCGACACTAAGAACATACATCCTTATACCGAACCTCAAAATACCATCATCCGTAACCACAAATCCAGTTAGCTCCCCTCGGCTCAACTTTTCCTTCCACGATTTGGTTTTAGTATCCTCATTTTGGGCCTTTGCAATTTCGTCATTCAAAACAGAATGCACTTGGTAGTGTGCCAACAGTGCTCCTGATTCAGCCACCGCACATAGTAAACCATGATCCAATAATCCGTGCCAAGCACCAATGACAGGTCTTCTGGCCACAGCAAAGTGTGCCAAGCTACCAACAGATTTTCGACTTAGTGCATCTGCCACAAGTCTTCTGGCCACAGCAAAGTGTGCCGAGCTACCAATAGATTTTCGACTTAGTACATCTGCCACAATATTGGCTTTTCCGGGATGATATTTGATAACACAGTCATAGTCTTTGAGCAGTTCAACCCATCTCCTTTGTCTCAAATTCATGTCCCGTTGTTCCATTATATACTTCTACTTTTGTGGTCCGTATAAATTTCACAAGATTCCCCACACAAGTAATGTCTCCAAATTTCCAAGGCAAATACTACTGCTGCCATCTCCAAATCATGTACCGAATAATTCTCCTCATTCTTTATGAGTTTACGGGATGCATATGCAATGACCCTGCCATCTTGCATTAAGACACAGCCCAATCCAATCCTCGATGCATCGCAATAAATAGTAAACATGCCATTTTCCTTAGGCAATGCAAGTATTGGTGCTGTTGTTAGCCTAAGTTTTAGGTCCTAGAAGCTAGCCTCACAAGCATCTGACCATTCAAACAATTTTTTCTTTTGGGTCAAGCTACACAATGGTGCAGCAATAGTGGAGAAGCCTTCAAAAAATCTCTGATAATACCCGGCCAGCCCAAGAAAACTCCGCACCTCGGTCACACTGGTCGGTCTCAGCCAATTCACAATTGCTTCCACCTTTTGCGGGTCTACCTCAATGCCTTTAGCTGATATGACATGGCCTAAAAATGATACCTTCTCTAACCAGAATTCACACTTGAAAAATTTCGCATACAATTTTTCCTTCTGTAATACCTGCAGCACCATTCTCAAGTGTTCCTCATGTTCCTCCTTAGTCTTAAAGTAGACCAGTACATCATCAATGAAGACAATTGCAAATTTGTCAAGGTACTGCTTGAATACCCGATTTATCAAATCCATGAAGACTGCCGGAGCATTAGTCAACCAAAGTGGCATCACTAAAAATTCATAGTGCCCATACCGTGTTCAGAAGGCTGTTATTCGCACATCCTCCTCCTTAATTTTCAATTGATGATAGCCAGACCTCAAATCAATCTTTGAAAAGTACCTTGCCCCCTGCAACTGATCAAACAAGTCAACAATACGTGGCAATAGGTATTTATTCTGCACTGTCAGCTTGTTCAATTGCCGATAATCGATACACATTCTCATCGAGCCATCCTTCTTCTTAACAAATAGAACTAGAGCTCCCCACGAGGACACACTAGGCCTGATAAATCCCTTGTCTAACAACTCCTGCAACTGAGTTTTCATTTCCCGTAATTAAGTAGGAGCCATCCGATAGGGTGTAATCGACACAGGTTCTGCCCCAAGTATCAATTTAATGCCAAATTCAATTTCCCGGTCAGGTGGTAGTCCAACCAAATCATCCGGAAACACATCAGCAAATTCATTGACGATAGGGACTTTTTCAACGGACTTACTAGGCTCACTCACACTGTGCACTGATGCTAAATACAAATATTCAGCTGATTGTGCTGTCCGGGTTACCTTTGCAGCAGAAATGATTTTGGGCAAGGATTTCACAAATTTCCCTTGGAAAACGAATTCTGTCTCACCAAGTGGTTTGAACTTAACCCACTTGTTTGCACAATCAACTCGTGCACCATACTTAGCTAGCCAATCCATACCCAAAATAATGTCAAATTCAGCCATAGATAACAACATCAATTCTGCCCACAAGTTACGCCCAGCAATGCGCACATCACAATCCTGATACACATCCTCCACAAACACACGCTCATCAAGGGGGGGTACATACAGTCGTCGGGGAATCTAACTTATTTGGAACTTTAAAGAAATACTTGGCAAATTACAAATTAACAAACGAATGTGTGCAACCAGTATCAATTAAAGAATGTGCCAGGCAAGAACAAACTTTTAACATACTTGTTACAACGGTATTTAAGGCTTTGGCATCCTTCTCGGTCAGGCAGAACACGCGTGCCTGCCCCTGGCTCGATTGTGCTGGCCCCGATCCTCTACCACTAATACCTCGTCCCATGTTACCCCTGCCACGAGACGTAGTCTGACTATCCCCCCGAATCTGCCTCGATGGTGGAGATGCCACACTGCCTACAGAAGGCTGCGGACTCAATGGACACTCACGGGCAAAATGCTCGGGCTGAAGGCAAGTATAACACACACCGGGAGGTACAGCCTGCATCACTTGGGAGCTACTGCCTCTCCCAAATTTTCGCCTTGGTGCCAAACTAGCTCTTGCACCAGATGTGCCCCATCTAGAATTTTTCTTCTTTTGTGCCTTCGGCAGATTTCCCCAATATCCCATCTGCGCTCGGCCACGGGTCTGGCCAGCACCACTGAAGGTGCGTTGTTGCCCCTGATTATCCCCTTGCTTAGCCTGCTGCTTACTCTCAGCTTCAGCTATAATTTTCTTAGCTCGGGTCTCAAGTCCCCTAGACTTATCAACCACGGTAGCATACGAATGGAACTCAAGGGCAGCGAAAGAATTATACAAATAACCCCGCAAGCAATGGATAAACCGTCGAATCTTCCTTTGTTTCTCAAGAACCAAATGAGGAGATACTTGGACAGTTTTACGAACATAGAGTCGTACTCTCCAACCGACATATCCCCCTGCCTCAAAGACTCAAATTCATAGGCTCGTTCCTCCCTCACACTTTGCGGTAGGAACCTGTCAAGAAACATAGTGCAAAACTCATTCCAGCTCCAATGTGGTGCTCCTAGTGCCCTCTCCCTCTTCTTGGATTCATACCAGTTATTTGCTTCGTCTCCTTCCAACCGAAAGGCAGCCAAGCTCACTGCCCTGTGGTCTGTACAACCCAAGGCTTCACAACGCTTCCATATCGAGTCAAGAAATCGTTGTGGATCCTCATTTTCCCAGCAGAAAATGTAGGTGGGTCAAGCTTCACAAAGGTAGCCAACGGCACCTCCATTCCCTGAACCCTCTGAGCATCTTCATTATGTCTTTCCTTTTCAGCTATCCAACCAGAAATGGTCTTAACAGCTCGGTTTACACCTTGCAACCCAACTTTCAGAGCATCAACCATTGTTTCATCCTTTTGAACTGGATCAGAGAACTCACTCTCACCCATAATCTCATCTTCCGAGGCAACTAGGGCTTTTCCCCTATCCACCTTCTGTCTAGCCACAGGGACAGATTGCTCATCATGAGCAACGTCCTGATCAAGAACTTCCTTCCCAGCCTGCCTCTTCCCTAGTTTACCTGCGCACATAGCAAACAAGCAAACAACACATAGGAATTAGGACTCACCAATTCCTCGTTCTTAATTTGATGGGTATTAGCCCGATAACATCTTATCCCAATTCCCTTTGCACAATTTTGTAACCATGCTCCGCTACCAAGCTGTCATGCCCCCACTACCGTAACCGGCCAAGTGCCTAGAGCAGCTAAGCGTGCCATTTAGGCACCCTCAGGCCTCTCTACGATATGGTAGAAGTTAGAGGCTTCAGCCTTACAAATAAACCCATCACATAATACGAGTTTTACTTGCACAACTATGACACTTAAAAGATGTACATTATTATTACCAAACAAGATTTTAACATAACCAACACTTGTTGCAAAACCATGCTGCAAGGGCACCATCTTACAAGCCTACATCAGTTTGTTTCATATGTACACAAAAATAGGACCTAGCCAATGTTTGCTTAATACCCATCTCTAAGGATCCCTCATGTCCGGGTCCTCCCACACAGGTTTATCTCTCTCTCCCGAACCTGAAAATAGAGTTAGAGGAAAGGGGTGAGTTTACAACTCAGTAAGATAGGAAAGCATGCATGAAATGCTCACAATGCATGCAATGCTGGACATGAGCAACATCAAGTACAATCTATAGCTTTTTTTAATTCAAACACCCCATCAGTAGGGGAACAATGCTCTATGGCGACTATGCAATCGGGCAGCAGTGTTTGTACCGATTCTTTGCCAGCAGCCCCCAATACGAGGCATTCCGAGTCGTGGGAAGTGCACATGACTTGCTGCCCAACTCCACAGCCCCTAGTAGCCATTTTTTTATACCTGCCCTTGGAACCAAGCGGGCAATGCCCTCTGCAAGGCTCCATAACCTGTAGGTTGGCGCACAAGAGTTATACAAGTGCCCAACAATTCCTTAGTATGTACAAGCCCTTCTTGCACTACCCTCTCAATCACTTGGCCAATGATTTATGATGATGCAAATGTACGCATATGTAGTGCACAACCCAGTTCGTGGGCACCAGAATAAGCCAACACAAGGCAATAAGCACTTAAGCCACAAACAACAACAATCATACACCATTGGTGCAATTCAGGGCAGCCACGAGCTTTCCGCCCAAACATAGAATGCATTGGCAACACACCAAGCATAAATCCCTAACTTACTTAAAGGTTATGCCTCTCTAGGCCTTTCTTCCTTTTGGGTCTCCTTATTATTTCCTGCCACACAAACATGAGACATCAGCCTTAGGAACAATAAACATAGGCAACCAGCAAATAAGTAAAAGCACACAACTTTTGCTCTGGGCGTAACAATTGGCTAGCTTTTAGCCAATTTGGCACCCCTTCATGCACCAATGCACACATCAGTGCACCTTTGGTTCTCCCAACCCACCAGTTACCCTTACTCGTGCCAATTGGTTCCCCTATGAACCAATTGTGCACCTGCAAGGTCAATTGGTCACCTTTGACGCCAATTACTTGCACTGGGCGTGCCAATTGTGGCTACAGAAGGCCAATTCGGCACCAACCCTCAAGGTCTTGCCTTGACTCTGTAAGTAACCGGGTATGCAAACAAAAAGACTATATGCGCAGCGGAAAACCCGGAACTAATGGAGGATCCATGTGAAATGGGGTAAACCGAATAACAAAAATTTCGTACCTGGTTTAGTCGAGATCTTTCACTCAACTGATGATACGAATCAGCACGAACCGGACAGAAATCCGACTCCCGAACCGCAGTGCTTACTGCAAAATTCCGAGAGCAAAAGAGCCTAGAGTGTTTTTCTCATAACTTTTGTGTTTGTGCTTGTGTGTTGAGCTCTACTCTCATCTGCTCATACTTCACACTCTTACATATATCACATATATGTTTACACATTAGTTAATATAGAAAATGGCCAACCAATTATACATACATCTTATCATGCATAATTGTGTTTTCCATTATCTATACTTTAGTCACAATCATCAACATGATCATGTCTCCACTAACTCAATTATATATATCAACATATATATAAAACAACACATCCTCACATACCTTCTGGACAAGAATTCAGGTTCAATAATTTTGGTAACTATTGAACCGAACCAACCCAAACGACCCGGTCTAACCATGGTCCAACCACGGTCTAACCACTAGCTCAATAACCTGGTCGAACCATGGTCCAACCTTGCTCTAACCACTGGCACGAATCAACAGTTCTAAGTATGTGACCCTGTAGGCACTAATCACGTTGGCAATAATTATAAACTCTCATTTATAATTATAAACAATGAGCGGTGTCTAGCAACACGTCATTGCTACCCAAGTGACAAGATTAGTAATAATTCATTATGCTTCGGAAAATTGTCATTATCCTTTAGTCCCATTATGTCAAGATCAAACACCCGACATGGAGTATGTCATTCTCGTATATGTTTAATCTACGGTTTCTTGATCCCCGAGTTAACTGTGTAAAACGGATACAAATGATATCTCCATATCACTTAATCCGAGCATGGCATGCATTTACAGTTCAACTCTATCCCAACTGATAAGATACCTGTTATATGGGTTGGACGAATCCCATCTTGATCATACAACACCCACTACACATTACATCATATACCCAATAATTACTCTAAGGTTTACTTAGTTACGGGTAACTAAGAGTGATATCAAAGTATACGACTCACATGTTGGGAACTTTGATGATCTCAGGTCTAATGACAATACACATAAGAACCACTAATGACAACATATATAAAAATCCAAGTAATGTTCTTATGTCAGGTCAGTCCAGTCCACGAGTTCTCTAACTTGTACACGTATGTAGAATTCATATCTCATATACTTCTCAACATACGCTAGTCTTAATTTATTTTTACAATCCATCCATAATAATAATCGACTAGGGACAATTCAAGAATATAAAATAATCTTATGTTATAAATATGTGCAAGCGTTTGTCATTGATAAACATATTTATTGGAGTAAAACCTTAATAAATATACATGACTATATAATCATCCAATGATTGGCTTTTGGGCGTTACACTAACAATCTCCCACTTGCACTAAAGCCAATCATCTATGTATCTATTACCAATGGATGTAGCATGACCATCATGCTTCTGCTGTGTGAGCAGCTTTGTTAAAGGATCTGCTACATTGTTCTCAGAAGGAACTTTGCACAGCCTCACATCACCTCTAAGACAAAACACATATCCTGACTGCGATCTAAAGTCATCCCTGTCAGTTTGGAAGCTAGCATCTGTGTAACCCTTTACAACAAGCTCAACAATGCTTCCGTACACAAGGAATGCATCCTTAGTCCTTCTCAAGTACTTAAGGATGTTCTTAACCGCTGTCCAGTGACCTTCACCGGGATCATATTGATATCTGCTTGTGACACTTAATGCATATACGACATCCGGTCGAGTACATAGCAGGGCATACATGATAGATCCTATTGCTGACGCATAAGGGATCTTACTCATTCGCTCTCTCTCCTTAGATGTACTAGGACATTGATTCTTTGAGAGAGATATGCCTTGTGACATGGGCAAGAAACCTTTCTTGGAATCTTGCATGCTAAACCTTTTAAGCACCTTGTCAATATATGTACTTTGACTTAGACCATGAAGCCTTTTGGATCTATCTCTATAGATCTTTATACCTAGCACGTAGGCAGCTTCTCCTAAGTCTATCATTGAGAAATTCTTTCCTAACCAAGTCTTTACAGACTGTAGTGTTGGAATATCATTCCCAATGAGTAGAATGTCGTCAACATACAACAACAAGAAAACGATAGTGCTCCCACTAACCTTCTTGTAAATACATGGCTCATCTTCGTTCTTAATGAAACCAAACTGTTTGATTACTTCATCAAAACGAAGATTCCAACTCCTAGAAGCTTGCTTTAATCCATAAATGGATCTTTGCAATTCGCATACCTTATTAGCATTCTCTGGAGTGACAAAACCTTCAGGTTGTGTCATGTACTTATCCTCTAAAGGATTTCCATTAAGGAAAGTGGTTTTGACATCCATCTGCCATATCTCATAATCATGGTATGCAGCTACAGCCAATAGAATTCGAATGGATTTAGCCATGGCAGCTGGCGAAAAAGTTTCATCATAGTCAATACCATGAACTTGTTTGAAACCTTTAGCAACCAATCGCCCTTTAAAGGTAATCACATTAGCATCCATGTCGGTCTTCTTATAGACCCACTTGCACCCAATGGGTTTTACCCCTTCAGGTGGATCAACCACGGTCCACACCTTGTTTTTGTAGATGGATTCCATCTCAGAATTCATGGCTTCTAGCCACTTCTTAGAGCCTGGACCCGTAATTGCCTGCTGATAGGAAGTGGGCTCATCTTCATCTATGAGCATCACATCTCTAGTATGAGTCAAAAGAAATCCATATCTCTCAGGCTCATACTGAGTCCTATCAGACCTACGTGGTCCATGTGTTACAGGTACAGAATTTTCACCCATAACATCTTGTGGTTCCTGTCCTTGTTCCATTTCATCCTCAATAGCTTCTTGTTGTGCTCGAACTTCTTCAAGTTCTATTTTTCTCCCACTGATCTCTCTAGAAATAAATTCTCTTTCTAGAAAAATAGCAGTACGAGCAACAAACATTTTTTGCTCTATGGGATTATAGAAATAAAATCCTTTAGTTTCTTTAGGATATCCAACAAAAAGGCACTTGTCAGATTTAGGGCCGAGTTTGTCTGATGCTTGAGGTCTTACGTAAGCCTCACAACCCCAAATCTTCATAAAAGAAAAATTGAGACGTTTCCCAGTCCACGTCTCATATGGTGTCTTTTCAACCGATTTAGATGGAACACGGTTAAGTGTAAAGGCAGCAGTCAATAAAGCATGTCCCAAAAATGAAGAAGGAAGGTCAGCTTGACTCATCATAGAACGAACCATGCTTAACAGAGTTCTATTTCTCCTTTCAGATACACCATTCCATTGAGGTGTACTTGGTGGAGTAAGTTGTGATACTATACCACATTCCTTTAGATGATCAAGAAATTCTCAGTGTAAGTATTCACCTCCTCGATCAGATCGAAGCATTTTAATACTCTTACCAAGATGATTCTGTACTTCATTCTCGAATTCTTTGAACTTTTCAAAGGATTCTGACTTGTGCTTCATAAGATACACATAGCCATATCTACTATAATCATCAGTAAATGTAATGAAGTACTGAAATCCACCTCTTGCCTGTGTTGACATAGGCCCACATACATCAGAAAGTATAAGACCTAACAAGTCTGAAGCCCTTTCACCTTTACCGGCAAAAGGAGCCTTCGTCATTTTGCCCAATAAACATGACTCACATGTCTCATATGATTCAAAATCAACTGAGTCTAATAACCCATCCTTATGGAGTTTAGAAATACGAGTCTCGTTTATATGGCCCAAACGACAATGCCAGAGATAGGTTGTATTAGAATTGTTTAATTTAACCTTCTTCGAATTAATGTTATAGACGTGGGTTTCTCGGTTTAGAATGTACAAACCATTGCTTAAATATGCACCACCATAATAAATATCATTCAAATAAATAGAACAATAGTTGTTCTTTATTATGAATGAAAAACCCTTCTTGTCCAGACAAGAGACAGAAATCAAATTCCTGCTTATAGTAGGTGCATAATAACAATCATCAAGTTCCAAAACCAAACCACTTGATAAAGATAGATAATAAGTCCCTACGGCTAATGCAGCAACTCTTGCTCCATTTCCAACACGCAGGTCCACTTCACCCTTTGCTAATTTTCTACTCTTTCTCAGATCCTTCACATTTACACAAATGTGAGATCCACATCCGGTATCTAATACCCATGATGCAGAGATAGAAATATTAGCTTCTATAACAAGAATACCTGAAGCGGAAGTCTTACTTCCCTTCTGTTTCTTCACCTCCTCAAGGTAAATAGGGCAGTTACGTTACCAATGGCCAGGTTTCTTGCAATGGAAACATTGTCCTTCCTTTGCAACATCACCTTTGGGTTTCAGCACATGTGAAGAAGAAGATGCACATGAACCAAACTTTTTGGCGCATTTCTTCTTCTTGCTAAACTTGGCATTTCCCTTTCCTTTGCCATTTCCAACCATCAAAATGCTATTGGATTTATTTGCCTTCATCTGTTGCTCAACTGTTCCCAACATGTTAAGCAACTCAGATAAAGATTTGTCAAGATGATTCATATTGAAATTCATGACAAATTGGTTGTAACTATCCGGCAACGATTGCAGGACTAGATCAACAGCCAACTCTCATTGCAAAGGAAAACCCAGCCCCTCAAGGCTCTCAATGTATCCAATCATTTTGAGCACATGAGGTCTGACAGGTGATGACTCAGCCATCTTGCATTGGAATAATGCCTTTGAGATCTTATACCTCTCATGCCTGGCTTGCTCTTCAAAGAGCATTTTCAGGTGTTCGATCATATCGAAAGCACCCAAGTTCTCATGTTGCTTCTGAAGCTCAGAGTCCATAGTGACAAGCATAAGGCATGCAACATCCAATGCTTCATCAACATGCTTCTTGTAAGCATCTTTCTCCACCCTAGGAGATTAGGTTCCGGTTCATCAGGAACAGGCCCTTCAAGGACATACAACTTATTTTCTTGCTTGAGGACTATCCTCAAATTGCAATGCCACTTAAGGAAATTATTCCCATTAAGTTTTTCCTTCTCAAGGACTGATCGCAGTGACATAGTACTTGTGTTTTGTGCCATGATAATTCTACAATGATCAATTCACACAAATCAGAGTCACGTATACAATCATTTAACAATAAATCAGGATGATAATGAGTTATCCAAGATCCATATTTCACTACAAGATAAGTTAGCTTTGGCTATTCGCTTATATCATAGTTATTTAGGTAGACAACTCTTTGTCAATTACATCTCATGTAACTCTTGGATAGTTGAGTGAACAACTCTTGTTCTTGTCTATCTCATAGACTTATCGCAACTCTTTGCCTCTAAGTCCCCAATCCTATTGAGATGACTTAGTTAAGTTCAACCCACAATAAGCAATTTGGATATTACAATTACCCAATCGCACCTTGCTATGATAAACATTGGCACTTTGCTTTGGCAAACCTACCAAGTGTTGATCTAAGCATAGATGAGTGCTTATCAATGGAAGGCAACACATGAGGAACTTAATATTTAGCATCATGCTAGGATAAACATTGGCACTTTACTTTGGCAAACCTACCAAGTGTTGATCTAAGCAAAGATGAGTGTTCATTCCTTACATAACATGCATGTAATTAACATATTATATATCGCATATACAATAACTATGCATCATATGCAATATAAGCCGCTATGCAGAGGTAGCACGGCGGTCCCGCTAACCGATGTCTAGGGGCAGAGGCCCTACGGGGTGTGGGGCGGAGCCCCGGAGAAAAATATAAACATCGATGTTTTGGCTACGCGGCCGACAAACGGCAAAACAAGAACATCGATGTTTGACTCAGAACATCGATGTTTTGAGAATCTGGAATTCCAAACTATTTGGCAGAATTTCAGAACATCGATGTTTACCCCTAGAAAATCGATGTTTGAGTATTTTGGAACTTCAAGTAAGTTGGCAGAATCTCAGAACATCGATATTTGGTCATGAACATCAATGTTTGGAATTTCAGAATTCCAGAACATCAATGTTGACACTTAAACGTCAATGTTTGAAGTTTCTGGAATCCAAAACATCGATGTTAACTCTTAAGCATCGATGTTTAAAGTTTCTGGAACTCCAAACAATTGGCCGAATGTTCAGAATATCGATGTTTACATCTTAAACATCGATGTTTTGACCTTGAACATGGATGTTTGAACTTAACCATCGATGTTTGAAACCCCTCGGCGGATTATCAACCAAAGAGAACATCGATGTTTATATCTTAAACGTCGATATTTTGGTATCATATACCATTCAATCAACCTTGTCGAACTCATTGGACTTCCTGCCGAAAACACACTTTGATTGCTATCATATACCAATCAAGAACTTACTGTCAAACACCTTTGACGGATCCGACTTCAACATATCACATATATGAGAATCATAATGATCTAGTTTAAACATACTATCAACATAAGCATAATAAACTATGATCAAGTTATCTTGCTTATACAATCATGATCTAGCCACATCACATATAGCATATCATACATATAAACAACTAATTCGGTTTAGTGTTTCACCAGAGGCTCTGCTACCACTATAAGTAACCGGGTATGCAAACAAAAAGACTATATGTGCAGCGGAAAACCCGGAACTAATGGAGGATCCATGTGAAACAGGGTAAACCGAATAACAAAAATTTCGTACCTGGTTTGGTCGAGATCTTTCACTCAACTGATGATACGAATCAACAAGAACCAGACAGAAATCCGACTACGGTATCCAAACGAACCGTCGATGACTGCTAGAAACCTTCTCACGATCACTAACCCGAGCACTCCCGAACCGCAGTGCTAGCTGCAGAAATCCGAGAGCAAAAGAGCCTAGAGTGTTTTTCTCATAACTTTTGTGTATGTGCTTGTGTGTTGAGCTCTACTCTCATCTGCTCATACTTCACACTCTTACATATATCACATATATGTTTACACATTAGTTAATATAGAAAATGGCCAACCAATCATGCATACATCTTATCATCCATAATTGTGCTTTCCATTATCTATACTTTAGTCACAATCATCAACATGATCATGTCTCCACTAACTCAATTATATATATCAACATATATATAAAACAACACATCCTTTCACGCCTTTTGGACAATAATTCAGGTTCAATAATTCTGATAACTATTGAACTGAACCAACCCAAACGACCCGGTCTAACCATGGTCCAACCACGTTCTAACCACTAGCTCAATAACCTGGTCGAACTATGGTCCAACTATGATCTAACCATTTGCTCGAATCAACAGTTCTAAGTGTGTGACCCTGTAGGCACTAATCATGTTGGCAACAACTATAAACTCTCATTTATAATTATAAACAATGAGCGGTGTCTAGCAACACATCATTGCTACCCAAGTGACCAGATCAGTACTGATTCATTATGCCTCGGAAAAATGTCATTATACTTTCATCCCATTATATCAAGATCAAACACGAGACATGGAATATGTCATTCTCGTATATGTTTAATCTAAGGTTTCTTGATCCCCGAGTTAATTGTGTAAAACGGATACAAATGATTTCTCCATATCACATAATCCGAGCATGGCCATGCATTTACGGTTTAACTCTATCAAGGGGCCCAACTGATAAGATACCCGTTATATGGGTTGGCCGAATCCCATCTTGATCATACAAAACCCAGTACACATTACATCATATACGCAATAATTACTCTAAGGTTTACTCAGTTACGGGTAACTAAGAGTAATATCAAACTATACGACTCACATGTTGGGAACCTTGATGATTTTAGGTCTAAGGACAATACATATAAGAACCACTAATGACAACATCTATAACAATCCATGTAGTGTTCTCATGTCGGGTCAGTCCAGTCCACAAGTTATCTTACTTGTACCCGTATGTAAAATTCATATCTCATATAATTCTCAACATACGGTAGTCTTAATTTATTATTACAACCCATCCATAATAATAATCGACTAGGGACAATTCAAGAATATAAAATATTCTTAGGTTATAAATATGTGCAAGCGTTTATAACTGATAAACATATTCATTGGAACAAAACCTTAATAAATGTACATGACTATATAATCATCCAATGATTGGCTTTTGGGCATTACACTAACAGGCTCACCTTTCTTGCTCCTGCTCTTCTTTTTCCCCACAACCTCGAATTTCCTCTAAGTGCTTCTGGTCAAGCATGAAATTGGCAACAAATGAGGGGCTTGAGGTGCTTGCTTCCCTTTTGTTGCATGGGCAAGCAGGTGACTAAGCAGCCACTTGCATGCCCAGCAAATTTGGTGCCTACACCTCATGCTTCCTTGCCACCTCCTACTTAAACCCTTAACCAGCCAATAGCAACTTTCTCACCCTCATTAACATTTACTCTTAGTAACTCCACCATGACACTTAGCAGCTCATGATTGGTTGCGACCTTTTGAGCAAAGGGTGCAGCTCTTGGCACGCCTATGGCACCAAAACGTGCCAATTGCGCACCAACAGTGCACCAACTGCGCATCAGCAGCACAATTGTGCATCCATCGTTCACACAGGCCAAACCATGGCTCTTCTCATCAAGTAAATCATTCCAAAGTTCCCATTACACACGGGGCCTCACAATTAGTAACATCATTTAAAGATATGGAATATAGATTACCAATCCTCTTTCCAACAAACAAGATATTCTCATCATCAACTCTACTCACAAGACATCTAGATGATTCAAAAATAACTCTGAATCCTTTATCACAGAGCTGAGTGATACTAAGCAGGTTGTACTTAAAATTATCAACAAGTAACACATGCTCAATAGTTGGGTTAGTGCCAATCTTACCAATACCGAGGATTTTTCCTTTAGAACTATCACCAAATGTAACATTACCTCGGTGTTTTGAGAGAAGGGATGTAAATTTTAATGGGTCACCTGTCATATGCCTTGAACAATCATTGTCCAGAACCCATTCATCCCTTGTATCCTGTCAAATGATCAAGTTTTAGGTATCCAAACTAACTTGGGTCCATCAGGGTTAGATATGGCTCCTTTCGGAACCCAAATATATTTAACATGATTGTTTCTCTTCCTATGAAAGCATGATCTGATCATATGACCAACATTTCCATAGTAATAGCATGTGATATCAGGTCTGTGTGAGTGCTTATGATGTCCCTGCCTAGGATATTCACGATATCTAGGTCTATATTGTGATCTAGATTCACCCTTGACAAATTTAACTGGCAGATTTGGCTTGTTAAAAACCATATGTGTAGCACTTATTCCACTTTTTTCTAGTGAATGCCTTTGTTGTCCTAGCAGCAAATTCAGGCTGTCTCTTCCAATTGTGAACTTCTCTAATGAACATTTTAGATCATCTACTTCAGCCTTTAGAGCATCATTCTTTTGAATCATCATTTCACACTTGCTCAAATTACTAGCTAGCTTTTTCTCAAGATCTTCATATGCGTTTTGAGCAGCAAGTGTTTTTTTTCTTTAATGACTCACAAATAGACAAACTTTCAGCATGTGCACGCTCAAGAGTTTCATATGCAGTTTTGTGAGATGCATGATCAAATTCATGTAGAATAGTATGTTTCTTATATGAAGCATTCTTCTTAAGTGCTTGCTCATACTTATCATGTAATTCTTCAAATGCATCTTGAAGCTCATCAAAAGTATAGTCAAGAGAATCGTTTACCTCATCATCTTCTCGAGCTATTAAGCATAGATTAACTGCTTCAACAGAATCAGAGTCACTTGATGAATCCAAATCATCCCCTGCCGACATAGCCTTCTTTCCTTTGTTTCTAGGAAAATCAGATTTGGCTTTTTGGTATGGACATTCTGACTTGATATGGCCCTGACGATTGCAGCCAAAACACACCAGTGGATCTTTCTTTTGTTCGGTCGATTTGGCGCCTTGAAAACTCTTTTCTTTCATTTGCCTTCTCTTTCAAAGAAATTTGACAAACTTCCTGGTGATAAGTTCCAAATCTTTGTACTCATCACTGGACTCTTGTACTCATCACTGGACTCTTGGTCCGCCTTAAGAGCCAAATCTTTCTTCTTTGGTTCTTTTGGTTCTAGTTTAGAACCATGAACTTTAAGCTTGCCGATGAGCTCATCATAAGTGAGAGTATTCAGATTCTGAGCTTCTTCTATAGCTGTGACTTTTGGCTCCCACTCCTTAGGTAGAGATCTAAGGTTCTTTGCCACTTTGTCTCTATGAGTGACGGGCCTACCAAGTAGAGCTAAACCATTGCAAAAAATGGTGAAGCATGTATCCATTTCTTGCACAGTTTCTCCAGCAGTCAATTGGAAGAGCTCAAAGTCCCTCATTAGGTAATTGAGCCGAGACTCCTTTACTTGGTTAGTTCCTTCATGTGTGACACAAAGAAGCCTCCAAATTTCATAGGTTGCGCCACAAGAGCTAACCCTTTGAAACTCACTTTCACTTATACCACATAGTAATATATTTTTGGCTTGTGCATCAAGCTTAGCTCTCCTTAGCTCATCTTCAGACCAGAATTGCATGTCTCTTTGAGTCTGGCATAGGGACTCTGAATAATATTCCACATCTCAAGGTCTTTCCCTTCAAGGAAGATCTTCATTCTAAACTTCCAATAGTCAAAGTTTACTCCATCAAAATATGAAGCTTTGTTGACACTTGTACCTTCATATGCCATGATCTTTCTCTCTGGAGGTTAATCCACTTGATTGAGAACGCAGCTCCGCTACCAATTGTTGGTCCAGAAAAGGCTAAGAAGGGGGGGTTGAATTAGGTTTTCCTCTTTTTCGGTTTTCTATGATTTGGCTCGACACAGAAGCCAAATGTGAAACTTAAATGAAATGAAAAATATAAAGGCAGGAAAGCAAAGGACACAAGTAATTCATAGTGGTTCCCCACTCAGGAGTACATCCACTACCTAAAGGTCTCCCCTTTAGGATTTCTAAACTATCCACTAATTTGGCTTTTACAGGCGAGCCAAATAACCTATGGTACACAAGTTTTTGCGGGCTGAACTTGCTAAACCTAACCCAAGGCTGAACCTAGCTTCATCTACCCAACAAGATTATCCCCTAATCCTGCTGATTACAACCTTTCCCAAGGCAAAGCTTCAAGAGTGACTCACTCAAGAAGTTACACAAGAATATCTCTCAAGGTAAGCCCTTTTTATCAACTTAGAATCTCTTGAATGGCTAGGTTGATTTGCTGTGAGGCTTCAATCCTCTATTTATAGATTCTAAGGATGGGGAGAAGTGTCTTTCAATGGCTAGATTGCTTCCAGATGACGCACAAGTTGACTTCTTTCTTCATTTAAGAACTGTCAACATTTGGCTGTTGGCTGAACCATAACTGGTAATTACTTGGGTAGAAATTGTTCTTCATTCTTCAAAAATTTTCTCCAAAAATGGAAATAAGGACCACCAGCTCATTGATGGCATGAAAGAGGGTGTGACGACCACTTTTCTGACCGTTAGTTGATTTTTGGAGGCCAAGTAAATCCGTTGCTTTAATTGCAGAAAAGTCAGCTACATTTCGGGACCACATCTTCAACTGCCCAGACAGTGACGTTTTGGTTCGACGGAAAAGCCACGCTGAAGCCAAATCTTCATGGTATTTGGTTTCCGCCAGAAACCAAATTTTCTGCAAATGCTTAAAGCACACAAGGGCTTTCCATACTGTTTGTTAATCATCAAAATAATAATGTAGCCATTGAATAATCATCAGAAATATACTAAATAAGATTACTCTTAATTAATTACTTAATTAAGTGCTTAACACATTTTTAGGCTAACATCCTTTACTTGGTTAGTTCCTTCATGTGTGACACAAAGAAGTCTCCATAATTCATAGGCTGTGCCACAAGAGCTAACCCTTTGAAACTCACTTTCGCTTATACCACATAGTGGTATATTTTTGGGTTGTGCATCAAGCTTGGCTCTCCTTAGCTCATCTCCAGACCAGAACTGCATATCTTTTGAGGTCTGGCATAGGAATTCTGAACAATATTCCACATCTCAAGATCTTTCCCTTCAAGGAAAATCTTCATTCTAAACTTCCAATAATCAAAGTATGGAGCTTTGTTGACACTTGTATCTTTATAAGCCATGATCTTTTTCTCTGGAGAATAATCCACTAGATCGAGAATGCAGCTCCGCTACCAATTGATGGCCCAGAAAAGGCTGAGAAGGGGGGGTGGCTGTTTGAATTAGTTTTTCCTCTTTTTCGAATTTTCAGAGATTTGGCTCATCACAAAAGCCAAATGTGAAACTAAATGGAAACGCGATAATGAAGACAGAAAAGCAAAGGACACAGGCAATTTATCTCAGGAGTACATCCACTACCTAAAGGTCCCTCTTTTAGGATTTCTAAACAATCCACTAATTTGGCTTTTACACGCGAGCCAAATAACCTATGATACACAAGTTTTTGCGGGCTGACTAACCCAAAGCTGACTCTAGTGCTGCCCACCCAACAAGATTAACCCCTATTCCTACTAATTATAACCTCTCAATGATCAGAGCTTCAAGAGTAACTCACTCAAGAAGTTATACAAATTTAGCACAAAGATAATCTCACAAGTTATGCTCTTTTTCACAACTTAAAATCTCTTGAATGGCTAGGTTAATTTGCTGTGAGGCTTCAATCCTCTATTTATAGAATCTAAGGATGGGGGGGAGTGTCTTCCAACGGCTAGATTGCTTCCAGATGGCGCACAAGTTGACTTCTTTCTTCAATTAAGAACTGTCAATGTTTGGCTGTTAGCTGAACCAAAACTAGTAATTACTTGGGCAGAAATTGTTATTTAATCTTCAAAAAGTTTCTCAAAAAATAGAAGTGAGGACCACCAGCTCTTTGAGGCACGAAAGAGGGTGTGAAGACTACTTTTCTGACCATTTTCAGACCCTTGGAGACCAAGTAAATCCGTTGCTTTAATTGCTTTAAAGTCAGCTACTTTTTGGGACCACAGCTCCAACTGCCTAGACAGCAACACTTTCGTTTGTTGGAAAAGCCACGCTGAAGCCAAATCTTCACGATATTTGGTTTCTGCTAGAAACTAAATTTTCTGCAAATGCTTAAAACACACAAGGGCTTTCCACAATGTTTGTTAATCATCAAAATAATAATGTAGGTATTGAATAATCATCATAAATATTCTAAACAAGGTTAGTCTTAATTGATTACTTAATTAAGTACTTAACACATGTTTAGGCTAATATTTCTCACACTGTGTCTGACTATTAGAATCCAAAGTTTTTGTAACTTTTGGATTACCTTTAAAATTAAGTTTGATGGTGTGTTTGAATTAGTTTTTCCTCTTTCTCGAATTTTCAGAGATTTGGCTCAACACAAAAGCCAAATGTGAAACTAAATGGAAACGCGATAATGAAGACAGAAAAGCAAAGGACACAGGCAATTTATCTCAGGAGTACATCCACTACCTAAAGGTCCCTCTTTTAGGATTTCTAAACAATCCACTAATTTGGCTTTTACACGCGAGCCAAATAACCTATGATACACAAGTTTTTGCGGGCTGACTAACCCAAAGCTGACTCTAGTGCTGCCCACCCAACAAGATTAACCCCTATTCCTACTAATTATAACCTCTCAATGATCAGAGCTTCAAGAGTAACTCACTCAAGAAGTTATACAAATTTAGCACAAAGATAATCTCACAAGTTATGCTCTTTTTCACAACTTAAAATCTCTTGAATGGCTAGGTTAATTTGCTGTGAGGCTTCAATCCTCTATTTATAGAATCTAAGGATGGGGGGGAGTGTCTTCCAACGGCTAGATTGCTTCCAGATGGCGCACAAGTTGACTTCTTTCTTCAATTAAGAACTGTCAATGTTTGGCTGTTAGCTGAACCAAAACTAGTAATTACTTGGGCAGAAATTGTTATTTAATCTTCAAAAAGTTTCTCAAAAAATAGAAGTGAGGACCACCAGCTCTTTGAGGCACGAAAGAGGGTGTGAAGACTACTTTTCTGACCATTTTCAGACCCTTGGAGACCAAGTAAATCCGTTGCTTTAATTGCTTTAAAGTCAGCTACTTTTTGGGACCACAGCTCCAACTGCCTAGACAGCAACACTTTCGTTTGTTGGAAAAGCCACGCTGAAGCCAAATCTTCACGATATTTGGTTTCTGCTAGAAACTAAATTTTCTGCAAATGCTTAAAACACACAAGGGCTTTCCACAATGTTTGTTAATCATCAAAATAATAATGTAGGTATTGAATAATCATCATAAATATTCTAAACAAGGTTAGTCTTAATTGATTACTTAATTAAGTACTTAACACATGTTTAGGCTAATATTTCTCACACTGTGTCTGACTATTAGAATCCAAAGTTTTTGTAACTTTTGGATTACCTTTAAAATTAAGTTTGATGGTGTGTTTGAATTAGTTTTTCCTCTTTCTCGAATTTTCAGAGATTTGGCTCAACACAAAAGCCAAATGTGAAACTAAATGGAAACGCGATAATGAAGACAGAAAAGCAAAGGACACAGGCAATTTATCTCAGGAGTACATCCACTACCTAAAGGTCCCTCTTTTAGGATTTCTAAACAATCCACTAATTTGGCTTTTACACGCGAGCCAAATAACCTATGATACACAAGTTTTTGCGGGCTGACTAACCCAAAGCTGACTCTAGTGCTGCCCACCCAACAAGATTAACCCCTAGTCCTACTAATTACAACCTCTCAATGATCAGAGTTTCAGGAGTAACTCATTCAAGAAGTTATACAAATTTAGCACAAAGATAATCTCACAATTTATGCTCTTTTTCACAACTTAAAATCTCTTGAATGGCTAGGTTAATTTGCTGTGAGGCTTCAATCCTCTATTTATAGAATCTAAGGATGGGGGGGAGTGTCTTCCAACGGCTAGATTGCTCCCAGATGGCGCACAAGTTGACTTCTTTCTTCAATTAAGAACTGTCAATGTTTGGCTGTTAGCTGAACCAAAACTAGTAATTACTTGGGTAGTAATTGTTATTTAATCTTCAAAACGTTTCTCAAAAAATAGAAGTGAGGACCACCAGCTCTTTGAGGCACGAAAGAGGGTGTGAGGACCACTTTTCTGACCATTTTCAGACCCTTGGAGACCAAGTAAATCCGTTGCTTTAATTGCTTTAAAGTCAGCTACTTTTCGGGACCACAGCTCCAACTGCCCAGACAGCAACACTTTCGTTTGTTGGAAAAGTCACGCTGAAGCCAAATCTTCACGATATTTGGTTTCTGCTAGAAACCAAATTTTCTGCAAATGCTTAAAACACACAAGGGCTTTCCACAATGATTGTTAATCATCAAAATAATAATGTAGGTATTGAATAATCATCATAAATATTCTAAACAAGGTTAGTCTTAATTAATTACTTAATTAAGTACTTAACACATATTTAGGCTAACATTTCTCACACTGTGTCTGACTATTAGAATCCAAAGTTTTTGTAACTTTTGGATTACCTTTAAAATTAAGTTTGATGGTGTGTTCTTAACCAAACTTAGACAGTAGTAAGTTATAATGGTTACTTACTTGGTATGAAACAAAGAAGTTCCAACTGTCATTTATTTTTACTAGACCTGGCAAAACGAGTATTGACAAGAGAACACGACACGAACTCGACACGAATTTAGCAGGTATAGATCAGAGGTTTCTGACACGTTTAATTAAATGGATCGACACGACCCGACACGAAAAAAAACAGTTCAGGTCACGGGTCAACCCGCGGGTTTGCGGGTTGACCCATGAACCCATTTAATTTACATTACCATTTACCCCTAACCTACCATCATACTTTTCCACCACTTATTAAATTTCTAATTTTCAATTTTCAATTAAAAAAATAAACAAACCTAGCCGACACCAATTGACAAACAACACCCACACACCACCCCTTTACTCTCTCTCTTCCTTTCAAACATAACTCTCTCTTCCTCTCCAAAACTCAATCACCAAAAAATCAACTCTCTTCCTCTCAGAAACTCAATCCTCTCCCTCTCCCTCTTATATATTGTTGGCGTCAATTACAATATATGCCTACTTTTTTTTTCTTCCTTTCTCCTTTATTTTAAAGTTGAAAGGAAGCGAGGGGAGGTTTAGGCCGAGTTCGTCTAGGCCATGGCTGTGTCAGGATCAGAAGAGCAGCCAGTTTCTTCTCGTTGTCGCCTTCTGCTTCAATGGGTAAGTGCTACGCCGCCACCCCCTTTTCCTCCCTTTATTTCGAATTCCGGGTACCCTTTTAACTGGGATTGTTATATGATTATGGGTGGAGAGGTCGGCTTTGTTGTTTGGCTGTGTTGGGTCAGTCTATGGTGGTTGGCGGCGGATGTGGGTTGCTGGAGTTGTTGCAGTGGCTGTTGGTGGACGGTGGATGGTTGCTGGTCTTGAGTGGTTTTCGAGGTGAGGAGAAAGGCCTTGATTCAGATCTGATTTGAATGTTGAGGTTCTGTCTTCCGGTAAGTGGTCCCGGCGACTTAAGCTCATTCATGGGTTAATTAATGTTTTGTGGACATGGATTTAAGATGATTGATGTCGGGTTGTTGTTTTTGGTGCTTTACAGAAAGTGGGGGAAATGCTTTCAGGTTGTTGAGCATTTTTCCGGGGAGGCTGTCACCGAAATCCAGCTAGCAAGGTCATTGTTCTTGCAAGATAGTATAATGAATTGGGAATTTTATGTTTGCAAAAATAGTAGGCATATATTGTAATTAATTAGTCATTTTTGTTAATATGTGCAACTCTCGTAAATGGGTAATTAAACATGTAAATGCCTTGTGGGTTTTCTCTTATATACAATTTTTGTAAACAGGTAATCAAATAGGTAAACGGGTTGTGTAATTAAGTTCCTAAATATTGAACTGTTAGACTAAACAGGTTGAGCAGGTCAACCCGTGATTGACCCGCGTTTTGGTGGGTTCGTGTCGACACGACCCGGTTATTAATTGTGTCGTATTCGTGTCGAGGGTTCAATACCTGTTTACCTGACCCGACACGAACCCGACCCGCGAACACGATTTGCCAGGTCTAATTTTAACCACTACTTCTCACAATGTTGTTTGTCATTTTGAGTAAGACATGGAACACCTGTGGGTTGCCAATAGGACTACTCAAATAAGTGCCTTTGTGGCTAAAAATGCTTATATTGGTAATAATACCAATTGATAAGTATAAATTTTTTGACAAAAGTGGTCGAAATCAAAGAAGGCTCGAAATAAATTTAATTGTGATAATGGTAAAAAAACTCCTACTTATCCAGATGGTAGAAACAAGGCAAAGGTAAGTGCTTTAACTGTGGATAATAAATATATTTTGGTGTTTTGTGCATCACTTTTAAGAAAATACGTCTTTCTTAAAATACAGACAGTTTAGTACTGTTTGTTACTTGAATCAATCATCAATTGGATAGTTGATTCAGTATCCAGAAATTGTGTAATAAATGATCTAGGATCATTTATTTACTATTGTCAAATTTTGATTGAATCAAAATGAGTTCATGTAGGAAACTGACTCTGAGGAGAAAGATTAAGGATTAAACTGGTTGTATAACGGTCAAAATTCTAAACCTACATGATATATTTTTTTGTTCATTGAATATGACAAAACTTTGTATCTAGAAGGAGTAGATTTGTTCTACTAAACTAACGTTTATGGGTATATTTTTTAGTATGATTATCTTATTTTTCTGGATAATGAATATGTTTAAAATAATTCCAGACTTTCCCTATTTATATCTTCATTTTATGTGAATGATGATGTGAATATATGTCATTCTATTTTTGGTCATATGGATCAATAAAGAATGAACCGTCTCGCCAATGCGTGCTTAATGGGTTCATTCTCAAGATTGAACTTCATTTGTGTGAGTTCTTTCTTGAGTGGAAGGTGACAAGAAAATCATTCCGAATTACACTGCAGAGCAAAATATCATTAGCAATTAATTCATTCTGACATGTGGTCGAATTGAATATGAGAGCAAGGCATAGTGCCAACTATTTCATGACTCTTATCGATTTTCCATAAGTCTTGGACTATTAAGTATCATTGACGGTTTAGGAACCATGTGGAAAATCAGCTTGACAGTTGTATCAAAGCAGTTGTCTAGAGCCATGATATTTGTATGATCAATTCATATAAATATGTGATGAAGCAGGATTTGTTAAACAATTAACTAATCTTGAAACTCCACAACAAAAAGTTGTATTTGGAGAGAAGAATTTGTTTATTCAAAAAATGATCAGGTTTATGGTAATCTGATGCCCTCTAAAATGTTCTTAGAAAAATGTGTTGTTTCAAGAAAAGTCAATATAGGAAATAATTGATCTCTATGTGAGATATGTGATCAAGAATAATGCATTGGGATAAATCAATTTAGTATTGATATGTCCACAAGAATCTTGATCCTAGTGGGAGCAAATTGGATTACAATGAAATTGTTTCACTAAATCCAAAACCTCGGAAAGTGGTCAAGGTATGGAACCGATAATATTTTATATCAATGGTATTGATCAAGTGTACTAAAAGGCTCTCATAGTGTAACCTCTTTTGCAGAGGGGAACTTAAAAAGTTGTTTCTTATAAGACTAAGATATGAATGGATTAAGACAACATGAGTTGTACTTAATGCAATCAAACCAAAATTTGAGTGCTGGTAAATGACGTAAGACTTTTGGGAACAAATGGGTTTTCCAAACATCATGCTAAGTGCTGATGAGACAGTAGAATTTTTTGATCTCGAATTACAATAAGTAGATGAAAGAATTTCTTTCCTTACTGGAAAACTAGAAGAAAATTTACATGCAATAAATTGTGGTTTTTTGCTGTAAAAAGGCAAGGATACTTAGTGTATTGCCTATTGAGATCCATTTGTGGACTTTATAATTCTTCTACGTAATGGTTATTAAGGTTTCGTGTAACCAGGACATCTTTATTTTTGTAATGATAGATGATGACCATTATATCGAGATCAACTAGTCATAAGTGACTCCATTACCTTACGTCCACGTTATGTTGTTGGTTGGAAATTATAAGAATTTCCTGTATCTATACTCTTAGGTGTCCTTCATTTTTGAAAATGTAGGACATGGAGGGGGAATTGCATACACTTTGAGGATTATGATCTTTAGAATTTTGTATGCATGACTCTAAGCCTATAGATACATTTATTGTCAAGGGCAATAACCTGAGCCTGAGCCAATATAATGCTTGGCAAATGTGCCTTATTCTAATGTCATAAGAGCCTAGTGTATACTTTATTGTATACAAGACAAGATATTTGTTATCTTGTTGGAATGGTAAATAGTTACTGACTCAATCTTGGATATGATAATTAGATGATAGTCAAGGAAATACTTTGGTATCTAAGAGTATGATAAACTATATTCTAAGCTTTAAGGAGATAAATTCTACTTAAAAGCTTATATGCATGTTGACTACAGTGGTGATCTCGGTTTATGTGTAGTCTCATCATCTTGTCAAAAATGGTTTTGTCAATGATAGGAATTGAATTTATAATTCTATTTGTAGTACAAAGTTATATGGGTAAAATAGTTTAGCCATTAGAGATAATGCATGAGGCATAATTCCCTTATTGATTTCTATTGTGATAATCACGCAGTGATATTCCTATAGGAGAAATTGGTGGTACTATGACAAGACAAAAACACATTGATATTTCACATAAGGAAGTGAATATAAAATATATTCTTACTGGTGATATGTTAGTACAAAGTCACCAAACTTATTTTGGAAAGACTCATTTGTTAGTCAAATAGAGCAAATAGGTTTAGTAGGAATTAAATACAATAATTTCTGTTATTCCTTAACTTTATATTCACAGTAAATCATTGGATTTATTTAGTGTCATTTTGTATAAACGTTCATATATATAGAATACATGTTATGTACATGTGTGGGCATATGCTAGGTGCATATGATGGGATGTGAGGCTTAATGCCAAGCTCATCAAAAGATATGCCTAACAGACAGGTTAGCTCTCTCACACGAGTAACCGTCCCTATGACTTGGCGTGTCATAGGGGTAAGATAGTTTTAAGTCAAGAATAAGTTGAGTACTTATTCTGTAAGAGGCTGACATAAAACATATTGGCGCTTTGATATTGTTCAAGATGAGGTCAGTCATGATTGATGGAAGATAAAACGAAGTAATATTTTATCTTGTCTGTTCAAAAGCTAGGTAGAGTTCTGTTGGAAAACGGTAGAGTGGTGGACCCAAGTTAAACACTAGGTGTGTTTCAACTATTACCTACACAGTATTATTAATGACATATGCTCCAATGAGGGATGGAGAAAATACTGTGGCACATGAATTCATACCATGTGTGCTTTGTGACTGATTAAGGAGTAAGAAATATGATCTCATTTCCTTACTGTGTGAGCCTTGAGAAATTATTATTAATTTCTCACAAGCGTCCTTAGGGACCTTTTTACTACTACTTGAAACTTTAGTTTGGTGTTGCTATCTTGGCTGTATTCTGAATGGTCATGAGTGATTCGGTCTAATCGGGGTATGTCAAAAAAGCAGCTGAGTTAAGATGTAGAGTTTTGAGTAAAAGAGAAGATCATTTAGTACTGCATTTTCTTTTTGTGTTCATAATATGGCGCCACTTATGTTTTTTAGTAAAACATAATTGTGAATACACATACAGAATTGAGATCCGTATTTCTCCTAAATGCAACTAAATATATCTAGGGAGCTTACATACTTACTCTACTTGAACTACTGTATATTCGCCGACGATACGGTGTTCTTTGCTCCAGATGATATGTGCTCCTTGATGAACATTAAGCGAGTATTGAGGTGTTTTGAAGTTCTTTCAGGCCTACAAATTAATTTTCATAAAAGCAGTGTTATCGGTCTTAACTTGTCTGAAAGAAGAACAAATGAGATAGTTGGGTTGTTATTGAGTAAAGCAGAACAACTCCCAATTACTTACCTTGGAATACCTGATGGGATGAACATGAGGAGTTCGAAAGCTTGGGAACCGGTTTTAACCAGGATCAGGAACCATCTTGCAACATGGAAAGGAAAGTTCTTGTCTCTAGGAGGACGTGTGTCGTTGATCAAGGGGGTACTAAGTAATTTGCCTACCTATTTTATGTCCATGTTTGCTATTCCGGTAGGCGTGGCCAAAAAGATAGTAAGCCTCCAACGGAATTTCCTGTGGAATGGTGGAGGGGACAAGCGGAAAATCTGTATGGTGGCGTGGGAGAAAATTGCCAAACCATAGGTGTGTGGTGGTATGGGGATCGAGTCTATTCTTGTCAAAAATAGGTGCCTACTGTTTAAATGTATTTGGAAGTATATTAATTTACAAACTTCTGACCTTGACCATTCTGGATAGAGTCGTGTTGTTCTCGACTTCAACTCTCAACCT
Source organism: Turnera subulata (assembly GCA_028386065.3). NCBI lineage: Eukaryota > Viridiplantae > Streptophyta > Magnoliopsida > Malpighiales > Passifloraceae > Turnera > Turnera subulata. The sequence continues at coordinate 75,200 of JAKUCV010001094.1, read as the reverse complement.
TCGGTGTGCTCCTTGCCTAGCTTTATATCGCATCTCCTTTCAGGTGTGTGGAGGAATATCCTGAGGTCTGGTGAGGTCCAAGGTCCTAATAGCTTGAGTCTTTATGATTTTGTTCGGATGAAAGTTGTTAGTAGGGGAGATGTAAGTTCTGGATGGATCCATGGCTTGAATGCGGGGCTCTTTACCTTGCTTTTTCGCGGCTTTTCTCTTTGCGATTGGATCAAGACTCGGTAGCGAGGGATGTTTTTTTATATCATAATGGTGAATGGAGGTGGCAGCCTATTTGGAGGAGAAATTTTTTTGCTGGGAAATTGAGGAGGTTCGTAAAATTAATACACTGCTAAATGGGTTTAAATTTGTTGTGGATAAGGAGGACCACTGGATGTGGAATGGATGTAAAGAGGGAACTTATTCGGCTAAAGCACTTTATCGAAACTTTATCGAAATTCTAAAGGAAATTAGAAGAATTACGGAGGCAAGCTTTCGCTTTTTCTAGATTTTTGGAAGGTACTTATCACTTTTTTCTACGTCCAAAGCAGCTGGATCTAAACCTTATGTGCGGTTGAGTATTGCACCTCCAAAGGTGGAGTGCTTCCTATGGTTGGCTTTTCAGGACGGTCTTGCTTCTAAAGGTGCCTTATTTAGTCAGTCTATCATACCTTGGAGTGAGGCTCGATGTGCTTTCTGCAAGAGGCATGTTGAGATGAGGGATCACATGTACTTACACTATGAGGTTGTCTGGCGGTTATGGGCTAGACTCTGTCGATGGTGGGATGTGTATTGGTGTCTGCCATATTCTTTGGAGGATTGGTTCACTCAGTAGTTTGGCCTAGCGGGTAAAGCTTTGGATAGATGACCTAGCGAGTAAAGCTTTGGCTAGATCACAATGGATTGTGATTTTTTATGCCACTTTGTGGAGTATTTGGTTGGGGCAAAATAAGTTGGTTTTTGAAGGAAGTGATATGGATTGGGAGAAACTGTTTGACCTTATCTTGTTGAGATCTCTAAAGTGGATCAAAGCCAAACACCCTTCCTTTCTTTTTAGTTTTTCTGATGTTGTACAATGTGCAAATAGCTTAGAAGATTGGTATGGGTCGGTTGCTAGGCTTACCTTTGTATAGAATTGCTAGTTCCAAGTTGTTTTACCAGTAGTCATTTCTGTGATGACAGCTGACAATTTTGTTTTTCCTCTATTGGACTCCTAATAAAGATTCTCGTTTTTTCCAAAAAACTATTTTATATTCTTAACAGATGTACAATATAGTTCTCTACTTGAGCTATTGTATACTCCTAACAGATATACAATAAAGAGCTCTTCCTAGTATGTTGGTCCCACGACCTACTTGCACATATGAAGTGGTTGAAGAGATTGATGATTTTGTTCATCATGTGCAGGTGGGAGATGAAGGTTTTCACTATTGGGTCCGCCTATGATGAGTTGGTGGGCTAAAGTCCAAGACTAATCCCTAATATAGTGTTATTAGGGAAACCATGTTGGGGGTTAATATATGTTATAACCCAATAATAAAAAAAAGAAAGAGAACATGGATTGGTACTCTGTGTACAGACAACTGAAAAACTATGTATTTTTCTGGTTCTCTCTTCTCTCACCTAAATGACAATTCTCTTCTCCAGTTTAGGGTTCTTAGGTTGTGGTATGTTGATTACTTCCTTGTGATTTAATTCCCGATCAAAATCAACACGCCGATGGATAGAGGAACAATGATCCAGAGGAACGACTGATCCAGAGGTTTATTGGGCTCCAATCTAATAGAAACAGATAAGTTTTCTTTTCTATTCAATTAATCTTCCGCTGTGCATAGAATGTTTATTTGTTAAATATATCTAAATTCCCCACAATTTTTGTAAAGTTCCTTAATGGTTCTTAGTTATAGTTTCATGTATTTTCTATTGATATCATAATCTTTTTCCTAGGTTCCAACACGGCCTTCTTCAACTCTGGTGAAACATGCTCTTTGGTATTATTAGAAAGCAGATTTCATGAGATTCATATTGAGACTAATTAATTTTCATTCCATTCTTTTTTCAATAAATTTTGATAATTGTTTTGAGTTTCTAATGTCTTAATAATGATGCAGGTGCTACCATTTTGACACCTCTGGAGTTTACGGTCCTAACAATGATTTAGCTCCTGAAAGCTAATGTCTATTTTTCATCCATATCAGGTGTTTTGGTTTTTAATTTTGAATTTTATTGAGGAAAGGTTTATAAATTTTGACAATTCTAACTGTTTTTTGAATATCTGGATTTGTATTCTTATCTTATTCTTTGGTTTAGGAGATAAGATATGAAAAGATTTTAATGAGTATCGTGTAGGAATTTCTTTTTTGAAACATAGACCTTTGGCATCCTATATGTATTTGCAGTGAAATTTGGCTACAGTTGACATCAGCTTCTCAAATTATAGCTCAATTTTCTTCCTAGTGTACATGTAGGAACGTATATGAGGCAGCTTCATCTCTTCAAGTTCACTTGCTGTTTGGAAGTAATTATGGTGAGACTATCTAACTTAGTTGGGATCTTTCTTTTTATATTTTGTTTGTTTCACTTGATATTGTTTTTCTTTTCATATTTGATACTGATCCTCTAAAGTTTGCTATTACTATTAAAATTAAAATAGATACCAAACTAAGGGCAAATGGGGTATTAAAATTCTTTTTTTTATAAGAGGCACATGCAATCACAAAGTAGATTGCCCTTTGGCTTAAAGCCCTCGAAAAATCTCAAAATGTAAAATAGAAAAACTCCCCATTGGCCATTGGAGAAACCAAAATCTGAATGTTTGGACAAGCTAATGAAGGCAATCCAAATTTCAGCATCTAAAAGAGGGCAAGTACCAAATGTTTTAGTATAAATAATTTCATATTCGTTCTCCATGAGCCTCTCAAAACTGGTGCTGCCAGAATTTTACAGGAGTCTTAGAAAGAAATTGCAAATCGCTTGGAGCTTGCATGTAGAGAGATAACACAATTAAAGATATGCAACTCCAGGGATGAACTGTTAAAGACTTGTGGAGGGATGACACTATTAAAAATATGCAATGTCATTCGACTCGCATCTGTTAAAGGTATGTTAAAGATATGCAATATTATTTGTTTGTTTTATCCATCTTGTATTAATCTTTTTTTGGGAATTGTAAAATTTTTTTTTGCTTCCATATTTTCAAGGTCCTCATATTCATATATTAGTATTTTGAAATGGTTTGGGAAGTTAAAGGATCAAGTATCCATTTTTATACAGGTTGCAACCTCCAAACATTAAGGTATTGTTCGTTTGTTTATCCGTCATGTATTAATCTTATTTTTTGGGGATTGTAAAAAAATTTTTCGCTTCCATATTTTCAAGGTCCTCATATTCATATATTAGTATTTTGAAATGGTTTGGGAAGTTAAACGATCAAGTATCTATTTTTGTACCGGTTGCAACCTTCAAACATTAAGGATAAGAATTTAGCCATAAATCCGTATAATTTGTATTTTTTTGACGAAAAAATAGATGTGGATACATAGTTGTGAAGAAAGATATGTCAGGCAAAGTCATCAAATAAAAATATTCCCAGAAAATTCATCAAATAAAAAAATATCATTAATTACTTAAAAAGGTTTCAACCTCCAATCATTAAGAATGAGAATCTCACCATAATTTGTGTAATTTTTAATTATTTTGCTTAAAAAATAAACGGTTCTGAAGAAAGATATGATACAATGCCACCCGTCTAAAAAACAAAATCATCATACATCTTCTACTACTTTTGTACTTCTTACAGTTTTTTTTTCTTCCACATCGAGAACAATACACATCGAAGAAAGAGGCACACTAGGAGGAATTTTTAGGTGTGTGGTGACTCCAAACTCAACATGCAAAATCTAAAGTAATTTTTAGATGGGTTCTCACATAAGTCAAAGTTCAATTTTGCACCTAATTAAAAAGTTAGTTGGCATACATTACTCTATCATTGTTTTTGGTTTTGCCATTAGTTTAATTCGCTTAGAGCTGGATCTGCCCACTATGGGGATAAGATTTTGCTTTTTCACAATTCACAACCCTCGAAGATGAGATCTTGATTGAAAAAGTTCTCCATTTTTCAATGTTATCCGTCCAGAAATTATCATGCTATTTATGTTTGTGGTTAAGGGTATTGTTGATCGAACTAATCACAATTTCCATCCCTATATTTGTAGCTTATGACATTTTTCATCCCTTTGTTACCAAATGCACATATTACTTGTGTTGAATTTTAGGGATTTTCTCCATTTTCACGAACTTCTATTTAGAAAATGCTGACATGTCATTTTTTTTAATTGACACTTTGGTTTGGCTTGGAGAGGTTTGGTTTGATGTGAGCATAAATCAATGTGTCAATTAAAAAATAATTGACATTTTCAACATTCTCTGAGAGAAAATTGGGAGAAAAATGAAAAAAATCTACGAAATTAAACACAGAGATTTAATATGTTTGTTTTACAAGAGAGAGAAGAAAAATGCTCAAAATGATAAACAAATAGTAGAAAAATATAATTAGTCTATTGTTAATCACGTTGTATAATGTATGGTGACCGAGTAACCAAGTCAGGAGGGTTACATTTTTTATTGGCTTTAGAACCTCTCTCCAATAATAGTAATTACATAGGCTTTGAATTCGGACTTTGCTGGCCGCATACATGGGTTGTTTTAGTAGTGGAGGCTCAAGTTCAATCTAGTTTTTTCCTCTCCTATTCCTCTTAACTTTTGTTTTAATTATGCATGCAGTATTTAATTATGTGTTTTATATGTTTTGCATGCACAAGCATACACCAAGCAATAATTTTATTTAAAGTTAGATATTATTCTGCCCAAAATATAGGTGGGATGCTTCACACTTTCCTACCGATAATGAGCTCCATATCACAGTGTTTCTACTTTACAAATCTGTCCCTTCCACTTTGGAAGAGGAAAATTTTCGAGAATTTTCTGACATTGAATAAAGTCTGAGTATAGATTTGACACAGGAGTGAATTTAATGCATGCCAAGATTTGCGGCACAAAATCATCCTAGCTTGCATAATAAGAAGATTGCAGGAGATTATAAAGTATCACCCATAAAAGATTTTTATGGCAAAATTACAAAGGTTTTAATGACAACCATTAATGAGAGAGTTAATATATATAGCCTTTAGGTAATAACCCCTATACTTAAACCTATTTGCCGCCACCTATTGCCACCACCTATTATAGCTATATAGTAATAATTGTGGTAGTAATTATGGTTGTTGTACCATTAATTTTCTTTGTTTGCATGTGCATGAAAATTGAAGGCATTTACCTATAAATACCTATGCATGTAACGTTAAGCATTAGGGAGTGAAGTGAGTTATAACTGTTTGGTAGAGAATTTTCTCTTGCTGCTCTTTTTCAAGTTCAACTCTCTTTCGTGGATTCTATTGGGATTGAGCTTAAACACTTTTCTTTCTTTAAATTTTCCTTGAGTAGTGATAATCTGTATCTCTAAGATTATTAGTGAGAGTGAGTGTTACAGTCCAAATATTTATGGTGGTGATAATCTGTATCCTTAAATATTTTGGTTACCCCCACAAATCCAAATCAAATACTTTTTTATCCATTCCTTGGTCTGGCATAAATTTGGTAGCGAAGCATTTGATTTCATGGCGCCTAAAAGAAATAAAGGTGTTGTTGGAACTTCAAGCCAAGAGATAATATTGTGTGATATCCAAATGGAGGAATTAAGGAAGCAAGTGCAAGAATTACAGGGTCGAATTAGAGACTATGAAATTCGGGAACGTGAACTAACACGACTTTAAAACGTAGTCAATAATTCATCCGATGAGGATGAGGATTTTAATCCTTTTTTCAAGAAAGAAGCCAAGCTTCAGAAGAGGAAGTTGTGTCTTACCATTCACTTCCTCGCACCCGTAATCATCAGAAAAACTTCCATATGAAGGTAGAGATACCTTATTTTGAAGGAAGACTACAACCTGATGATTTTCTTGATTGGTTAAATACCGTCGAGAGAATTTTCGAGTTCAAAGATGTTCCTGAAAATGTGAAGGTGAAATTTAGTGGCGATAAAGCTACGAAAACACGCTTCTATTTGGTGGGAGCACTTGAAGAAACAAAGAGCTCGTGATGGAAAATCACCCATTTCTACATGTCCAAAAATGAAGAAGGTTTTTATGAGAAAGTATTTGCTTGAAAATTTTAGGCAAGATGCTTTTCTTAAGTATCATAATTTCAAACAAAGAGAGCTGTCTGTAGAAGAATATACAGCAGAATTTGATCATCTCATGCTACACTGTGATGTTCTTGAGCCCGAAGAACAACTAATAGCTCGCTATCTTGGAGGACTTCGAGCTGAAATTGGTGATGTTGTCCAATTGCATCCTTATTGGACTTATAATGAAGTGGTGAAGCTTGCACACAAGATGGAGAAACAGCTCAAGGAGAGGCAAGGATCCTATTCTAAAGTCTCTAATACGGATCTAACTGGGGAAGTACTTCTAGCCCCAACAAGTTAGTAACTGCCCTGAAGACGGCGAGTCCTAAGCCAAATTTTGGAGCTAAGAATTCAACTTCTTCGACCACACAGCAAACTCTAAAGGCCAACTCTCGACAGTGCTTTAAATGTCATGGTTTTGGTCATATTGCTTCTGATTGCCCGAATTGGAAAATTGTTTCTTTGGTTGAAGAAGACATTGAAAAGGAGACTGTAGAGGAAGATAAAGAAGAACTCGAAGAGGAATACGTGACATATGCTGATGAAGGTGATTCTCTAGTCATCCAAAGAACTTTGACTATGGTAGAAGTTGAAGCTAGTGTTTGGCTTCGAACAAATATTTTTCATGCCCGGTGCACTTCACAAGGCAAAGTTTGTGACGTCATCATCGATAGTGGGAGCTGTACAAATATTGTAGCAACTCACATGGTGGATAAACTGCAGCTGAAATCTAAAGCACATCCACAGCCTCACACTTCGGTGGTTACAAAAGGGAGGCGATGTCAAGGTAACAAAACGATGCTTAGTGCAATTTTCCAATGGCAAAATTATGAAGATGTTGTTTGGTGTGATGTGGTATCAATGGATACTTGTCATTTGCTCTTGGGTAGACCATGGCAGCATGATAGAAAAGCTGTCATGATGGATTCAGAAATACCTACACCTTTGTGAAAGATGAGAATAAGGTTGTTCTCGCACCACTAAAGCCAGAAAATATTTTCAAACCTATTTTGGGAGAGAAAAATAGTCTACTTTCTGGCAAAGAAGTCAAGAGGGCAAAATACTTATACTCTTATTCTTGTGGAGGAATCTTTGTCTTCACAGGAACATGTGCATCCATCAGTGCAGCCTCTGCTTCAGCAATTTCATGATGTAATTCCAGAAGATATTCCAAGTGGTTTGCCACCCATGATAGATATTCAACATTGCATTGACTTGATTCTTGGTGCAGTCCTTCCTAATAAAGCAGCATACCGGATGAATCCAACAGAAAGCCAAGAACTACAACGACAATTTGATGAACTTATGGCTAAAAGATTAATACGTGAAAGTATGAGTCCTTGTGTCGTACTAGCTCTTTTAGTACCAAAGAAAGATGGATAATGGTGTATGTGTGTTGACAGCCGAGCAATCAATAAGATCACCATCAATTATCGATTTTCTATCCCATGACTTAATGATCTTCTTGATCCTGCATGGAGCTAAGGTATTCTCTAAAATTGATCTTTGCAGTGCTTATCATCAAATTAGAATGAGGTCAGGAGACGAATGGAAGACAGCTTTCAAGACTCGCAATGGCATATATGAATGGCTAGTCATGCCATTCAGATTATCTAGTACTCCCAACACTTTTATAAGACTCATGACTCATGTTTTTAGACCATTCATGGGAAAATTTGTTGTTGTCTATTTCGATGATATTTTGATCTATAGAAGGTCTCAAGAAGAGCATTTGGATCATCTGCGCAAAGTATTTCAGACCTTGCGAGAGCAAAAGCTATATGCCAACCTGAAGAAGTGCCATTTCTTTATAGATAATCTTGTCTTCCTTGGCTACATCGTCTCATCCGAAGGAATCATGGCAGATCCAAGCAAGATTGAAGCTATTTCTAGCTAGCCAACTCCAACTTCTTTGCAAGACATAAGGAGTTTTCACGGCCTTGTCTCATTTTATCGCAGGTTTATTCGAGGGTTTAGCACTCTTATTGTTCCAATCACAGAGTGCTTGAAAGGAGGATCATTCCATTGGACTGAAGCAGCCCAAATGAGCTTTAATCTTGTGAAGAAAAAAATGACAGAAGCTCCAGTCCTAGCTCTTCCAAATTTTGACATCATTTTTGAAGTGGAATGTGATGCTCCAAATGTCGTCATTGGTTGGATGGCCCGTTGCTTACTTCAGCAAAAAGTTGAGTGACTCTCGAAGGAAGTATTCTACTTATGATAAGGAGTTCTATGCAATTATTAGAGCTCTTGATCACTTGAGTCATTATCTACTTCCAAAAGAGTTTGTTCTCTACACCGACCATGAAGCCTTAAAATACTTGAGCAGCCAACACAAGTTGACAAAGCGACATGCTAAATGAGTTGAATTTTTGCAGCCACACACTTTCTCTCTCAAACACAAATCTGGCAAGCTCAATCAAGTGGTTGATGCTCTTGGTAGAAGGCATTTACTTCTTAATACTATAGAGACCAACGTCATTGGATTCGACATAATAAAGAGGCTTTATCAAGATGATGCTGATTTTGGCTCAATTTGTGATACGACAACACTATGGGAACAAAGCTAGATAGCACCTCCTTATCAATCGAGTCACCAAGATCAGACATCAATTCAACCAAAGAATTTAGTGATTACCTCTACCACCTCAAAACACAACAAAGGTATTAAGCAACAGTAGAGTAATAAGCACAAAAGAATTTTAGTGAATACTTCTATCAACTCAAAACACAACAAAGGCGTTAAGCAACAATAGAGTAATAAACACAAGGAATATGAATAAACGCCACAAGTTATTAACTTGATAACTAAATTCGAATCCCTAAAATATAACCAAGCCTAGAATGGCTCTCCATGAGAAAAACTCTCAATTCTTCAACTCTGAATTTTATTCATCATCATGACCACGAATTTTACAGCCCTAAATACTTATTTATACTAGTCTAAAAAACCTCCTAAGTCGGGCAGCAAGGTGCCCAAAACCAACTCAAAATTGGTCTTTCTATTCCTACCCTAATTTGACTTGACATAATCCTATTTCACTAGGTTTTAATTTAATCCAACAACATATTGGATTTAATTAAACCCAACAAATAAAAATCCAGCTAATAAACTAAAGCTCACAAAATATAACCCAAATAATAATAATAATCCGACTAAAAGTACTTAAGCCCACAAAATAAAACCAAACCGAATTTTTGGATGACAGAATAGGTCTGCCAACTTCAATCAAAATTTTAATAAAGCAAACGGCAGATTCAGCTTCTGAGCTCAACATAAAAGTTGTAGATCTCCTCTTTTCTTTCCAGAGAGTCTAAAATTGCAGCAATCTCCGACGTCTAGAACTCAATATATGAATTTATTTTTGAAACTACATGCTTCAGGAATTTCCGCGCGAGTTCTTCGCGTTCTTGGCTTCGGGATTGTGTTTCCTCCACCTGGTGCCTGCTTGATTGCATCAATTTGGCAAACTTGTTCTGAGAGTTCCATTGATCATTATTTCAAGCAAGACGGTTTTCTTTTCAAAGGTAACAAGTTGTGTATTACTCAATGTTCATTAAGAGAGACAATTCTTCGAGAAGCTCATAGAGGAGGTCTTGCAGGTCATTTTTGCAGGGACAAGACTTTGGCCCTTATTCAAGAAAAATTTTTTTGACCGAAAATGACAAAAGATGTTGTACGCCTTGTGGAACGATGTGGCATCTGTCATAAAGCCAAGATGCATGGACAAAATACTGGCTTGTACACACCACTTCCTATTCCTAACTCACCTTAGGAGGATATCAGCATGGATTTTGTTCTTGGACTTCCACGCACACAACGTATCAAGGATTCAATCTTTGTTGTGGTTGACAAATTTTCCAAGATGGCTCATTTGATTCCATGCAACAACAGCAGATGCAAGCCATGTTGCTGATCTCTATTTTCGAGAAGTCGTTAAACTTCATGGAATTCCTAAGTCTATCACTTCAGATCGTGACACCAAATTTTTGAGTCAGTTTTGGAGGACACTCTAGAGGAAATTTGGTACTAAATTATAATTTAGTACATCTCATCATCCTCAAACAGACAGAGAAACTGAAGTAGAGAATCGAAGTTTGGGAAATCTTCTAAGAAGTTTGGTGACAAAGAATTTCAAAGAATGGGATTTGCATCTTGCTCAAGCTGAATTTGCTTACAACCGTTCGAAGAGCCAAACTACAAGTCATTCCCCTTTTGAAGTGGTATATGGTCTAAATCCTAATAGTCCTTTGGATTTATTTCCAATTCCGATTAAAGAAGGATTTAGTGGAGATGCAAGTGAAAAGGCACGGGAGATCAAGAAGTTACATGAAAAGGTTAGAGCTCACATTGAAAAACAAGCTGAAAAATATCGTGAGCGTCCAAACAAATTTTGGAAGCCAGCGGCATTCAAAGAAGGTGACTTGGTGTGGATTCACCTGAGGAAAGAAAGGTTTCCTATTAAAAGAAAGTCAAAACTCTCTTCCCGAGCTGATGGTCCATTCAAAGTTTTGCAGCGAGTTGGAGAAAATACTTACAAAATTGAACTTCCTGGAGACTACGCGATTTCTGCAACATTTAATGTGGCAGATTTATACCCATATATTGTAGATGATGGAGAAATAGCCTCGAGGACGAGTCTTCATTAACCGGGAAAGAATGACACAGGAGTGGATTTAATGCATGCCAAGATTTGTGGCACAAAATCATCCTAGCTTGCATAATAAGAAGATTGCAGGAGATTACAAAGTATCACCGAAAGAAGATTTTCATGGAAAAATTCCAAAGATTTTAATGATAGCCACTAATGAGAGAGTTAATACATATAGCCTTTATGTAATAAACCACTATACTAAAACCTATTTGCCCACCTGTTGCCACCACCTATTATAGCTATATAGTAGTAATTGTAGTAATAATTATGGATGTTGTACCATTAATTGTCTTTGTTTGCATGTGCATGAAAGTTGAAGGCATTTGCCTATAAATGCCTATGCATGTAAGGTTAAGCATCAGTGAGTGAAGTGAGTTATAATTGTTTAGCAGAGAATTTTCTCTTGGCCCTCTTTATCAAGTTCAACTCTCTTTGGTGGATTCTATTGGGATTGAGCTTAAACACTTTTCTTTCTCTAAATTTTTCTTGGGTGGTGATAATCTGTATCTCTAGGATTATTACTGAAAATGAGTGTTATAATCCAAATATTTAAGGTAGCGATAATTTGTATCCTTAAATATTTTGGTTACTCCCACAAATCCAAATTAAATACTCTTAAATCCATTCCTTGGTCTGGCATCAAGATTCCAAAACAACATGAAAAGTCCAAAGTATGTTTTAGGTAGGTTCCCCTGCCGCTGGAAGAGGTTGATGACTCGTGGGGTTGGTTCTTCACCAAAGATGGAGAGTTCACAACGCGTAGCGCCTACCATGCACAGCGCAGCAGGCAGACTTCAACCTTGTAACGCTAATGACCTGGCGTGCTCTGGCTTTTGGCGTAGATTATGGACTGCACCTGTTCATAATGGGATCAAGAACTTCATATGGTGCCTGGCACATGACGTCTTACCTGTTCACCATTGCCTCAAGCGTCGGAAGATATCTGATGATGAACTATGTCAATGCTGCCTTGTCTCACCTGAAACTGCACGCCACGCTATCTTTGAGTGCTCCCAGGCAAAGAAAATTTGGCGATACTCAAAATGAAAGGCGAAGGGGCCGATACTGGGCACTGAGTCGGTGATAAGCTGCTTGGATTGTTTACTCAAGAGCGAGCCAACACATTCCTCGGCCATGGCGTTGACCCTTATGCAACACATTTGGAAAGCACGTAACAAGAAGCTATTCCAACATGAGGATTTCTCTGCCATCGAAGTGGTCAACAATGCCAGCCGTCTCTACCATGACTTCCTTGAGGTGCAGAAAGACAAAAATAATCCTGGCAATGCCCCTTCCCACACCTTTCCAGTAGCTCAGCGATGGAAACCACCACCACCTGGTTACGTGAAGGTCAATACTGATGCAGCAGTGTGCACGAAGGAAGGATTTGGAGGCACAGGCGCAGTCTATCGGGACCACACAGGGACCTTTTTAAGCGCATCTGCTACTAAGATTGCCAATCTAATAACCCCTCTAACCTTAGAGGCTGTGGCAATGAGAGATGCTTTGACTTCTGCCGTAGCTAGAGGTTGGAAGCACATAGTCATGGAAACCGACTCGCTTACCTTGTTCAACTGGGTCACGTCCAAGGAAAGGAATCTCTCCAGCATAGGAATGATCGTTCAGGATATCATTTTGATTGCCAAGAGCTGTCATGCATGTATCTTTAACTATGCTCCTAAGAGTTGTAATAAGGTAGCTGATGCCTTAGCACGATTATCCTCCCTCTGCAAGACGCCCACCTTTTGGACATGTGCCCCCCCTTCGTATTTGGTACCTACTCAAGGGGGATTGTACTACTGCCACTCATTAATGAAATTGGCTATTCTGTTCATCAAAAAAAAAAAAGTTCAATTATGCACCACATTAAAAAGTGAATTAACTGACATACTTTACTCTTATCTTTTTTTTTTTTTTGGTCTGGCAGTTAGTTTAGTTCACTTAGAGCTGGATCTGCCCACAATGGGGTAAAATTCACCATTTTTTCAATTCACAACCCTCTAAGATGAGACCTTGATTGAGGACAAGAGCCGAACCACTTGAACCAACCATCTTTACCAATTAGAAACTTGAAAATCGTTGTAGGAGGCGAAACATAGGACGTTATACCATAAGAAATGTCACCAGTCTTCGAATTTATTGCAGTGACTTGAAGACAAAAAGAAAATTTGGAGACGAAATTATCATGCATCTTCTGCAACTTGTGTACATATTACAGTTCCTTCCACATCGATAACAATAGACATCGAAGAAAGAGGCACAGCAGAATTAGAAGGGATCAGAGTTTTGCTGAAGACCAGGAATTTTCCTGAATCCAGTCATATGAAATGGGGCTCAAAAATGCATCCGGAATTCCAAAAGAGTTGACCAAGGCAAGTGCATGTGGTCGCAGTTCACTGCAAAGTTTTGCCACTTCTTTCCTCACAGCTGCATCATTTTGTGGTGACAAATACCCATAACGCAGAAAAGAAGCATCTTCTTCCATGCAAACCACCGCATACATTGATCTTACCAGCCCTAACACTTCCTGCATTAATTGATCATATCAAATAGCGTTAACCCACATAGTTAGCATTTTGCTTTCTTATGCATGCTTCTTCACACATGATAGGGACTGACACGACAATTATTGTTGACATTTGTGCTTTCTGCACACATATCAGTGATAATTAATGTGAAAATGCATATTAATTAATACCTTGAGCGAGCCAGCAGAGACTCTGGCTTCTACTTCGATGAAGGTGTCAAGTGTCATTCGGTCTGCGAAAGCCCTGGCCAAGTCTTGTGCTAGCTGATAAGTCTGCAGGTGCATTATATATAGAGAAAAGAATCAGATCGAAAGTTGGGAATTGATTATAGGGACAACAACAATTCTAGTACCAGAAAGAATACCATCCCCTACCTGAAGGAATGCACCCTCTTTAGTTTCACCTTTTGCTTGGTAGTCCTCCACTTCCGCGGCAAATCGGTTCAAAAGGTCTCTCTCTCTCAACCGGAATGCTTCAACCTGATTGATACACAGATGATCATGAGCATTAAGGTACACGTTTTTGTAGGAAGACAATTAACATGTTTCCGTATATAATCAAGGTCAACAAAAAATAATTAGTACCTGGAAGTGGCTGCTCCTGAGGATGGTACTTGTTAGATGAGATGGAAGGACGGGAGAAGGTCCATTCAGGTGTTCTAATCCCAAACCATTGAAGGGTTTGTTCTGCTTCTTGGTTGCTGCATATTCTGCAAGGAGGGACTTGCTAACCTGAGGATCGAAGTAAATTTCTACGGTTAAAATCCTGTAGACTAGTATTCACCGTGAAATGATGAGGTTGAGGACAGGAAGAGTGCGCGTATGACATAGTACCTGTTGTGTCATATAACTGTTGTCCCCTTCATAGGTGGACTGAGGATCAAAGTCACCTTTCATTTGACCAATTCGATTTTCAGTCTTCATGCCCTGTCCTCCACAGGCTTCACGGCATTCCTGAAAGCAACATGTGTGTATATAAAGTCATGGGAGGCTGAATAATTAAATACCATATATACACCTAATAAAATCTTTTTCGTGGTCCGGATGAATGAATATGATGAGTACCTGGAGTGTTCTCATATTATGCCAGGTGAAAGCGATCTTCAATGCACTTGAAACAACATGAAGATTCTTGATTGATTGAGGTGTCCTATTCACGTATATCACCTTCAAGTAATTCCCAGCAAAATTCATAGCATATCTGGATGGAAAGAAAAAATGAGAGAAGAGAAGAGAAGAGAAGTATATTGAGGCGAGGTGGACGCAGTTGGCGGCTTATTGAGCTTAAGAATCTACAACAACGCACAAAACAAGTATTATCTGGACATGTACTTACGTTTTGGCAAGAAGGGGCAACAGTCGCCGTTGGTGTGATGGATAATCCAGCAATAGCATTTCAGGTCCATTTGGGGTAATAGAAAATGCCCGCCTAGTCAGTGCATACCTTATGGCAATCGATAGGCATATCTGCGATGATCACCAGAAATTTAGAGCCTAATTAAGGCTAAACTATATTTGAGACGTACCCAATAATATACAAGAAAATGTCATGCCTTTTTTTTTTTTTCTGATGCTAAAGGAGTGATTTTATTGCAACCTCACTTCAAAGATACATACAACTGGTGTTGACAGCATATTGCTACCGAATGCATACAAGGAAGAGCTAAAACACAAAAATAAAACAACTGCAGCTCATGCATATTGCTTATGGCTGATTTGATTTGATATAATTAAACTGAAGAACAAAACATAACAGTAAATTAATAAATACCTTTGCGGAGTATATCGCTGTAGCAGCAACAGTTACACGACCAGAAGTCAGAGGAGACATGAAAGCTGCAGATCTCTGTCACATAAATAATATGTAAATTAGTTAAGGCATGTTATTTTGCTTGCTCAACAACAATTAAACATCATCACATGCCATGCATCTCCAAGTAAATTAATTAAGTTTATGCAATATATATATATAACCCACCCGATCTGGGTCCTTTATATCACTAAGATATTGACCATCTGCAGTAACATCAGCAACGGAATTCAACATATTTTCTCTTGGGACCCGGACATTGTCAAACCTGCAGAAAAAATAAAATAAAAAATCACATATTATGATGCATCAACAACAAAAAAGTGCATTTACATATATATACGGGAAGAGTACATACCAGATTCTTCCGTTGTCAACACCGTTCAGACCAATTTTGTGACCACAATCCGCTATACGGATATTTGGCAGTACATTTCCGTTGGCATCCCTGATTTGAACTATAAATGCATGAACCCCCTGATTCTGCCCGTTCATGTGTAGCTGGGTGAATACTACCGCGTGAGTGGCATCCTGATTAATTAATAATTAAGAAACGAAACCAGATCAGGTGAAATTAACATATATAAGAAACGAAACCAGATCAGGCAAAATTTTGTAAGTTAAAAAGAAGGTACGTAGTCTCTTGATTGATTGATAAATGTATGTGATTGTGAAGGAACATTGCTTACATTAGCAGCCCCACCGATCCAATATTTCTGAGCGGTTTCACAAGGAGTATTGATCACAAATTCAGCTTTTCTTGCATCATAAGTGGCAACAGTTTCAAGTCCTCGAACCTAATATATATATACATATATAGAAAAACTTAGTTGAAGCTAGCCATGACATTAATATACAAGGGAGACAAATTAAACAAAGAAAGATACGTACATTACTTCCATGCCCTAACTCTGTCATGGCAAAGCAACCCATGATTTTGTAATCTTCAGTTGCTTTCAGCCACTCGTCATGATGCCGCTTTGTGCCCAGAGCCTTGACTGTGTTACCCCTGAGATATGCATCATCAAATTAATTAATTAACACAAAACAAAACAAAACAAACCAAGAGTATTAACTGCATCATTAAATATCTTTCTATATATATTATATACTACATACGTACCACAACAGTAGCTGAACCCCTGCCTTCACTGCCAATGAGTTGTCATAAGCAACTGCCACCTCCTCCATGGCTAACCTCTTGAGTTCCCATTCCGGGCCTTTCCCCGTCAAGAACCCTTCAAAAACCCTTCTCTCCGCCAACCACCTCACCCGGCGTCTCGTCATCTCCCTCTGGTGCTCCTATGGCTGGTTGTAATCCGGGACCACCATCACTCTCTCGCCCCTCTCCACCGGATTGAACAACTTCTCTTGCTTAATCACCCCGAACAGCCAGTCCCGGTATTCGATGTTGTGCCAGTCCAGCAACTCCCTCATTTCTTTCGTGTCGAAAGCCATGGTTTCGCCTTGCCCCGCCGGGGCGTAGCTGAGGCAGGCATTCGAAGAGAGGGTACTAGTTGTTTGTGAGGAAGACGACGGCGTAGCTTCATGGAGGAGGAAATGGTTGGCAAGGATGCGGGCCCTCTGCTGCGCGACCGTATTTGTTGACGACATTTTGGCCGGTTGTGTGCTTTGATCAGGAGTTCACTTCTTATTTGGTTTTACGTTGTTGGTCTGGTTTTAGTGTTGCAGACTGTAGATTGCAGTAGAGTGGGGGTGGAGTGGAGAAGATGAGACATGATCATCCATATTTAAAGCATGCCAAGCTAAGCAGGGCTAGTGATTCTTCCTTTTGGGCTGGCGATTCTTTAATGTGGATCGAAAACGCGTGATAATATAAAAACTTTTGGGATAGGTTAAGTCATTTATATATTTGAACCAGCAATACACACATGTCCATATTTACAGCAACCCAAGTCAAGCAGGGCTAACGATTCTTTAATGTGGATCCTTAAAAGCTTTGGAATACGGCACACAACATGTCTATATATGGCTTTCAGTTTCTGCATAAAAAAAATGTTGGGATTATATATTTAAACCATGTACAGCATCACACACATACCTGGGTCAATGTATAATTGCCACGTGGTAGATAAGGGTAGCCAGCGCGACATGTCAGGCCCGGCTAGCGATTCTAATCTTTTTTTTTTTCATGCAATAGCGATTCTGAATCGGTTTAATTAACCACCTCAACTAAAAAAAACCGGAATAGAGGTAACTTCAACTATGTTTTTGTAAGATTTAACTATTTGAACTAAAAAAATAAAATAAAAGTACCTCAAACTTTATTTTTATGAGAATTAATCCCCACCACTCGTTATTCTATAACTTTTTAACATTACTCCTTTTTTTCTCCTAATATTTTAACCAATTTAAAAATCCATTACTCCAGAAAGTAACATTACTTTAAAAGATAAACCCAGAAAAAAAATTATTTTTCTAAAGAACAACTCAAACAATTGCTATATGGCTTTAACTTATTTGTCTCAACAAACAAAGAAAATCATCGGAGATTTTAAAATTAGTTTGTTAGATTTCATAATTTTTTTTATGAAAAAAATTTGAAGAATATTAATGTTTATTTTTGGAGTGATAAGGGAGTGTTTAAAAGTTAAAATAACTTGTATTTTTTTAAAAAAAAAAATTATGCTCATTTAAAAAGATTTTTAAAAACAATTTTTAGTTGAAAAAACAAAAAAAATGATTAAAAAATTCAGTTTCCGTTTTTTCAAATAATTATTTTCTTTTTTTGGATTTTAAATCGGATCAAAAAGAAAATAAAAGGAAAAAAGGGATATATTTAAAAAATTATGAAATTATGATTAGAGGGGGTTAAATCTTATAAAATCAAATTTTGAGGTACCTTTATCCTGATTTTTTTTGTTCAGGTGGTTAAATCTTATAAAAACAAAGTTCGAGGTACTTCTATCCCGATTTTGTTAGTTCAGGTGTTTAAATCCGTTTGACCAAAAGTACAGGTGGTTTAAAAGCAATTAACCCATTCTTAATCGAATGTACAAGTTTAAGCAATACACTCAGTTAGCATAAAAAAAAAAAAGCAGTATAGGAGGGTTACTACCTAATTTTCCGGTTTATCACAAAACACCATTACTATTAGAATTAATTGAACATGCGACAAAAATTGGAATAAAGTGTTTTTTCATCCTTGTATTAGACCTCAAAGTTGGAAGTCATCCCTCTATTAGATTTTGGCTTATTTTCATCCCTCTATTTGTGAAATTTGTCTTATTTTCATCCTTGTGTTCGACTTTTTGGCCTATTTAGAGTGATGAAAACAAGCCAAAACCCATGGACAAAGAGATGAAAATAGACCAAAACCAATACAGTGATGACTTTCAACTTTATGGTCTAACACAAGGATGAAAAAAGGCTTTAATCCGACAAAAATTAGGTTAATTTTTGAGACGAGAATTGAGTGCCACTACTAATTTCACCCTACGATGTCGGCTTAATGATTGGTCGTGATCTCCGCCATTTTCCTATGTTCCCCTTGGGCTCTGCGTGGATTAGGCTTGGCTACCCATCCATAGAATGGCCCTTAATCGTGTTGGGATATGTCTAATAATATATATTTTTTTGGAAGAAAAAAAAGGCATCAATGTGTGATCATCGCCCCGTTGGTCCAGGCCCCGGTTAATACCGTTTACATCATGGCATTAGGCCCTCCTCATAGGAGAGACCACCCACCGCAGCACCGACGGACACCCTCGCCTGCTACGCGTCATAGTGTCGGGGAGACCACGGGCTCAACGGCCACCACCCCACAGTGTGAAAGGCCATATTCGGCCACATCACACTATAATGGGCCTTGACTGGAAGCGCCGGGACTCGAATCCAATTCCTAAAGATGACAGGCTAAAGGCTTTACCACTGGGCCACTAGCCCCGGTGGTTAATAATATATATCTTTAAACTATATAGTATTTCACACATGTCTATATTTACAGCAAGCCAAGTCAAGCAGGGCCAGCGATTCTATAATGTAGAGGACCGAAAACGCACATGTCATGTCACTAGTGATTATTTAAACTAGCATGCACAAAGGTCTGTGCCTTCCAATTTGAACGTAAAAATAATGTCGTGTACGCCATTCAATATTGCCGAATATGCCTAATGGATTATATATTTTTGAGAATTGGAGCATTGCATTGATAGAGAATTAACTGTCTACATCACTTAAAGTAATCGAAAGCAAATTAGAAGGAAAGTTATCCAAAAAGACATGGACTTCATTACTATTTACCCCTTCTACTTTGGGTCAAAATAGGATCACCCCCTAGAAAAAAAAACAGTTTTCGACCCCCCCAAACTTTGCATTTCCTCATTTTACCCCCTCTCCTTTAGGGTTTTTAAATTTGAGTTAGTTGATTTAAGGGATTGCACGGATGATCGACACGTGGCGAGATCAATACTGTTTGATTCTTTTTCCATTTTAATTCTTAGAAAAAATTATAAAAATAGAAAAAAAGAAAAACCATCAAGTGATTATTATTTTTTATGTAAAATAAAAAATAAAATATTTATATCATAGAAAAAAATTGCTAAAAAAAACCCACAACCCGGTACCTTTCTTGTCCTTTGCAAAATCAAACCAAAGGAATTTAAAAAAACAAAACAACAACACACCAAACCATCACCCGCCACCCTCTTCCCTTTCTTTTTCTTTTCCCTTTTTCTTTTTCTCCTTCCTCGTGCACCACCCCCAACCCGATCCACCACCTCACGAGACCGTTACTACCCGAGCCTCACAACGCCGCCACCTATCCTCCTCCTTCCTCACTTCCTTCTCGTCGCTGCCGTCCAGACGAGGCAAGCCGAATCAAGCCGCCGGGTAGCTGCTGCTGCGACACACCGCGCCGTCGTCGCCAGCCACATCGCTGCAACCAACAGCAGCCACGACGTCTTCTCCTTGTGCTGCCCGCGCTCGCGCCTCCACCTCCTCGCTCACCTCGCACCAGCCGTCCCGTCCAAGCAGCCGCCGTGAAGGGACTTGCAGTCCGACGAAGCGAGCCCGCCTTCCTCTCCTGTTCGTCGCCGCCACACCTCCACCCTACAGACAGCCGCCAACCTCACTGTCTCCTGCGTCGCCTGCGTCTCTTTCCGCCGCGTCTCGCCTCGCCTTGTCGTGCCTGTGCTGTTGCCGCTCGTCCCCCGCACCGCTATCGACAGGCTCACCAAGGTGAGCATCGGTTTGAAAATGTATATATATATATAGAGAGAGAGAGAGAGGGAGAGAGAGAGAGGGAGGCCGGTGCTAGTGTCGATCAGCGACGTGGTGGTGCTGTGCGCGCTGAGGGAGAGGCCGAGATGTGTGGGTTCGCTGCTGGAGTAGTCGTGGATGGAAGGTATGGGCGGCGAGGAGGAGGACGAGAGAAGAAAAAAGGAAGAAAGAAAAAGAAAAAAGAGAAACGGCGGTGAAGAAGAAGAAAAAGAGAGAGAAAGAAGAAGAAGAAGAAGAAGAAGAAGAAAGGAAGAAAAAAAAAAAAAGATAAACGCCGGTGAAGAAGAAGAAAAAGAGAGAGAAAGAAGAAGAAAAAAAAGAGGGAGGAAGAAAAAAAAAAAAAAAAGAAGAAGAAAAAACAAGTGGGGGTGAAGAATAAAAAAAGAGAAAGAAAAAAAAAATAAATCACGTGTGAGGAGGAAAAAAATAACTAGGGGTCACAAATTTAACGGTCTAGAGCAATCCACATGTCCAAAATCCGTAAGGTCCGTTAAGAGAGTAAATGGAGTTGGAATCGGTTCAATCATTAGTGATAAACTGCGGTATTCAAAAATTTAGGGGGTCGAAAATTGGTTTTTCTTTTTCTGGGATGATCCTAATTTGACCAAAAGTTAAGGGGATAAAAAGTAATGAAGCCAAAATACATGTTCATCACGAAAGAGAGCATCTGTTGTGCCAATGCATGGGCCACACGGTTGAATTTTGGGGGTAAATGGCCAGCAGTGAAGGATCTCAATTTAAGCAGCAGTTATGGCACTGCTCCAGGAACAATCCAAGATAAGAGTGGGCGTGCCGTGTGGAGTGTGGACTTTAACTCATTTATTACCAATAGGCTATCTGACTCTGTATCAAGATCCATGAATCCCGGGGCACATTGCTAACTGGATACCATAAACCAAGGCACGGGCTAATGGATTATAGCATTAAAAAAAGAAAAAGTGGCTAGCCACGTAAAAAGATAAGGATAGCCAGCCAAGTGATATTCTATACACTCAGTTGATTCCTAGGGATCATCCACCGGTGGTAATCTAAAACACGAGAACACCTGACACTTAAAAGAGAGAATATAAGCAAGACATCTAAGAGTAACTTTTCAATTTATATTGATTGTGTATTTTTAATGCCTTTTTATCATTAATTTCTCTATATTATCTTATATAATTAATTAAATATTAATTATATTTTTTAAAAAAATAAATATCAATATGTTAGATAACTACCAAGAAAATTTTTTGAAATTTTTCATTAACATAATAAGATATTAATTTCCCGTGTATTCCACGGGGTGTGTACTAGTATATACATATATACTAGTTCACTCCCCATAGAATCTAAGGGCTTGGTTAGTTAATACTTTATACAATTTATTTGTTTTCTAAATTAATAATTTATTAAATTTATTAAATTTTTATTTTATAATTGAACCTTTTGCTTTGTATATATTATTATTAGTTCTTTTTTAGTCTATTTTTATTATATTTTTTTCAAAAATTCTGTAATATAAGATTATATTTTAAACTTAATTTTCTATTTTTATATTTTATATTAATTTAGTAATTACTATAATATTTTTTAAGTTATGTTTCTTAATAATTTATGGTAGTGATTTGAATTTATTGTTGGCCAAAAATGCCTAGAGGGGGGGAAGAGGGGGGGGGGGGGGGGATTTGGTTTCTATGATACCAAATCTTTCAAGTACTTAGCGAGTATGCGAGGCAAAGAGTGAGGAGAGAGAGAGTAGAGAAGAGTGAACATAGATGATTTAGAGTGGTTCTCCCTCACCAGGTACTCCACTACCTAAAGGTTGCTCTTTTTAGGATTTCAAACACTCACTATCCTTAGTTTTTTGCGGGTTTAACCTTAACCTTTACAATCATAAGCTTTTCTAGGCTAAGCTCTAACCTACCCTCAATTCTAATCCTATAATTAAGTTCCCAGCAAATCCAAGACTTGCTTACAAATTGCCCTTTGAATGTTTTTTTCAATACACACAGAAAAACCATATCAGAAACCACGATTTCTAGCACAAGTCCATACTCAGATTTTTGCATAATAGTTGGGATAATTCTTCAGAGGTGTAATGGACCCCTTTTATAGAATCTGAGTATGAGGGAAAGCAGCTGCAACAGATCTAGTTGACTTCAGTTTATTAACTCTTCAGCTTGATACGCGCTATGTCAACTCCTTGGTTGCAGAGAATTACCAAATCTGAAAAGTTTGGACCACCTTCTTGAGTTGAGTTGGAGTTTGGTGGAAAAGTCTTCTACTCTTCAATAATGTCTTCCCTCTAACTTGTTCATCAGTTCAAATAGTTGAAAGTGGATTTTTAATGCCCGGAGGACCACACGCAACTTGCACAAAAGTTTGAAAGTGACAGTTCGCAGATATGGTTGCAACAAAAACCATCTAGCGTGTTTCGAGATATGGTTTCAGCAAAAACCATAATTCCTCCTGTAAACTAAAATCAACACAAGGAAGGCTAGAAGCACACTTGTAATTTGTTAGTCATCAAAACCATTTATAACCCATGACAAAACATGGTTAATCTACTAATCAACATTAGGAGGTGATTAACCCAATTTTTGGTCAACAATTTCCCCCTTTTTTATGATGACAAATTTGTGTTGATTTCATTTATCACAAAGGTTTAAAAATATTTTCAAGTACTTTTAAAAGCTCCCCCTGTTTTGATGCTCCCCCTTTCAAAAATATTTTTGTACCTCAACTAGGATAAGTTTCCGAAAACAACAACAATGTAAGGCATTCCTTGTGAATTTTATTTTTGGCGTACAAAACCAACTATCTCCCCTTTTGGTTTCCGATTTCTGCATAAGAGATTAGTTGAATATATAAAGAAATATAAAGTAGCGCACCATTCAACATAATAGATTTTAGTTTTTAACAGAAACCAAATCGCAGTCATATGTGTTGTTTTTGATAGAAACCAGATTTTTCATTTCCACACTTCCTACACAGAACTTGGTTAGATTCATAAAAAATATGGTTTTAACAACAACCACATCGTCAGTATCATAGGATGAATCACAAGTGTCAACGAATTTCACCATATTTCCTGCAAAGTGACAAATTCTGGTTTCTACAAAAACCAGGCATATTATATCCATTATGTTCCTGCAAACCATCAATCAACACACAATACTTTCCCCCTCTTTTGGCATTAGCAGAAAGGGTACACAAGGATAGAGCAAAAATCATGCAGAACTTAAACATTGGAAAGAGCAATATTCATGAAAATAGGAGAACCAACATTCAAACTTAATATCCCAAAAGATAGAAAATATTTGAGAACAACCAAAATAAGAACCAGATTATAGAACCAAGTAGGAGAACCAAGATGAATGCAATGTATGAATCCTAAAAGCATCAGAACGAGAAAGACTTCATTCATCATTAGAATCGGCTGAGGGAGGCAATCTTGAATGAACTTTCTCAAATTGTTCCATCATATCCACCTTTAGACCCCTTACCTCATCCAGAAGTTCTAAAAAATCAGATTCCAGAAGACCAATACGAGTTTAAGATTATCCAACTGAGTCTCTTTAGCGCTTACTCCAGCCCTGATTACCTCATTTTGTCCCTTGTCATTCAGCTTGATGCTCATTTTGGACAGAGTCAATCGATTAATTGGTAGAAGAGGCATAAATTTGGGTGATTTGGATTACTTCACACCAAATCTTTTTGCAATCAGCGTGATCAACAAGCCATGACTCTTATGCATGAGGCAAACAATTAGCCATAAGTCAGTATTCTTGATATCTGCCAAATGACAAGGATGCGACAGAATTACCCTGGTGATCATGTACATCAAGGCCCGAGCTAGAGGGTTTGATTGATATGTGTCCTTGTTGGATTATCCATAAACAGTTTTGACTTGCTAACTGTAGGATGGAGCTCCTTTAATATTCACACGCACACCAGAACCTGTGTTGTAGTGCTTAATGGAGCCCTTCTTCAATTTCGGCACCTTTCGGATAAGATCAGTAGTGACTTTGATCTTCTTGCCCCAAATACTGCTTTCCACATACTGAACCTCATCGCCATCCTTCTTCATCCGTAGTAGAATTCGATAACAAGCTCCTCATCTGCCAGTGTCTTCAAGGTTGCCAAGTAGTCAAGCTTGAAATGCTTCAGGATGGGTGTGACTCTGAGAGACTCATAGTCCACTAAGGTAACATTGTAGGTTGAAGTGAGAGTCTCGAATTCTTTAGAACCATCCTCCTTTTTCTCCAATTTTCCATCATTCTTAGCGTGCCCGCTAGTTGCTTTGGCTTTCTTCTTCGGAGGTTCAGGGGCCTCTTCTTCTTCCTCTACAGGTTCCTGATCCTCCTCATCATCAATAGCATCTTTTTCTTCCTCTTCTTCTTCTTTCTCAATTTCATCTTCATCATCATCATGATCAACTCCCTCTTCATCTTCATCTTGCTGCTCTTCATCCTCAGCTTCTTCTTCTTTGTCTTCCTCCTCAATATCATCATCTTCCTAATCATCTTCTTCGTCACTATCATTCTCCTTTTCGGACTAATGCCACGTTTGGTCCTTGTGCTGCCCCTGAAAATTGGATTTCGTCCCTTTGTTGAGATTCGATCGTTTTTCATCCCTCTGTTGGCTCCGTTTTACATGTTTTGGTCTAAGGCTCCGGAATTCGGCAGCTGGTGCTGATGTGGCATGCTTTTTGGCTCCACATCAGCATATGTGGGACCCGCGTGTCAGATCAAGACAAAAAATTGGAACGGCTCGACCCGACTGGTTCCCCCACCTAAAAGACCCGTCCAACCAAACCGAGGTGCATAATAAAATAAATAAAAAAATAAAAAAAATAGAAATCTACTAAAATAATTAAAATAGAAATCTGTTTCTTTTCTCTTTCTGATTCCTCATTAACTTCTTTGTCAGAGTAATAACTAGAGATAAGGTAGTCATCAGGATTATCTTCTTGTTCAGGTTCTTTTATAAATAGATCATTTGTAGCAGACTTGTAGCTTAATGTCTTCTGCGAATCGTTGCCCTTTGATCTCTTCCACTTTTTAGAAGTTTCTGCCTCAATCATTTCATTATCAGAAAGAACAATATCAGAATCATAGTCAATCAGATGAACCTGAGTATCTTGCTTCTATTTCTTCCCAATTTGTCTGATTATGCCTCTGCCAAGCAATTTTGCACTAGGTTTCCTCATGGCCACAACCTTGGTTTTTCTAGAAGCCATATTAGCACTGTGCTTCTTAGTCTATCCTTCTTTATGCTGCTTTTCCAATACCTCTCCATTGTAAGATTCAGACTCGTCATGACAAGTTTTATCGTCATCTTTCTCCTCTTCTTCTGGTTTTTGACCAACCAGATCATCTTCTGCCACTAGTGCTTCTTTTTCAGCCCTTTTTGCAATCTTCAGAACTTCTGAAAGCATTGGATTAACATGACTGGTCTCTTTGACTCCTTCAACTTGTTTATTCATCTTCTCACCATGACGAGCTTCATCGGAAATCACATCCTTCTCAGTAATCTCCTTTTCTTCAAGAGATCTGGTTTTCCCAGCAACCACATTCTTCTCTGAATTTTTAACAGATTCACCTCCAATCACAGGTGCTAACTCTCGGATCAATTCTGCAAGAAATATTTTGGCTTCATTTGGACCAAGCTTTCCAAATTTCTCAAAGATCACATGCACAAGAGAATCAATTTCTTTTGCAGTAGGCTTTTTAGGTAGAATTCTGGTTGCACTAGGAGTTTCTGTAAATACTTATGCTTCTGCCTCATATAGTGTTCTGATTATGAGGAATGGATCCAATGAGGCTGCAACAACATTCTTTAAAACCTCAGGGTCGAATGTGATTCCTTGTGCCCATTTCTGTAGGGGTGTCAACAACTGCTCGGTAATGGACTCCTTTTCAGAGGACTTAGTTTTTACAGCAACAGAATCTTTGAGTCTTTAAAGTTTCTCTTCAAATCGTTTTTGCTCAGCTGCCATCTTCTTCACTTGCTCGGCTAAATCCGCATCCATAACATGACCAGATGGACCTCCTCCTCCTATTGGTCTCAAAATATCAAGAAAGCATTCACGGGCAGCTCTTCACTAACTTCAGCAAATCTCTTCATAATACTAGCCGAAACAGAGTTAATTTCATTTGCATTTGGTATATTAGAAAGCATTTTACATGCTCCCTGTATATTCTTCACAGCCCACTCTTCTGCCTCACACAACATACTCACACTAGTGTATTCTTCTTTAGAGGGAACAATATTCTTTATGGCATATTTTGGATCATAAAGTCTCTCTATTGCTATTCTAGTAGCATTAGAAACAGGAGATGGAGAGTTAATAATACTATCCGGAGCCTTTGATTTTTTTGCTTCCGGTTTCTAAATCTCTTTGCCCCTTTCGACTTTTCTCTTCATCACCTCGTCTGTCTTGAATTTCTTCAACACTTCAGCCGCCCTCTTCTTTGTTGAAGTCACGTCCGTACTTATAGTCTTTCTCTTCGTCTCCTGAGACTTCTTTGTGGAGGATTGCGGTTGTGTTTTTGTGGAAGTCTTTGATGTGGAGATAGTTTTTCACTTCGATGAAGGTGTCTCGGTTGAAGGTTTTATCAGTTTTGGTTTTTTGGCTTCTTTGGCAGGATCTCCCTTTCCAAAGTATGTCTTCATATTTGAGATTTTGAGAGTATGAGTGTTTCTAGGATTTTTGTCTTTGATAGAATCATAGAGGGAGATAAACTCGGGTTTGTGAAGGAAGTTAAATAATGTAAGAGAGAGAAGGTAGTTCACGGGTTATAAGGAGTGCTTTATTGTATTAACTCCTCCTCTTCCTTTTGATCCCTTTGTCATATATCGGGAACTAGAAAAGTAACTTCCATTTGCAGAACCTGTCTTCGCCTTTTCCATTAACTGTGAATTAATAACCGCTAGCAGTTATCAAATATTTTTTCCCAAAAACCATATCTCCATAGTCTCAGTA
Organism: Turnera subulata; assembly: GCA_028386065.3. Classification (NCBI taxonomy): domain Eukaryota; kingdom Viridiplantae; phylum Streptophyta; class Magnoliopsida; order Malpighiales; family Passifloraceae; genus Turnera; species Turnera subulata. Next base: position 47,765 of record JAKUCV010001094.1, on the reverse strand, counting down.
GATAGATGGTTCCTCGTGAAACTAGATCTTCACAAAATTTCCAACTTAGCCTTTCTGATGGATTGAACACCTTTTGAAAGTGTCCTCATTTGCTTGAATGCATAGTGAGTGTGTGCAAGTGTTATGATTGATTTAAACTAATGTGATGATGCACGAACACACAAATCTATATGCCAATATGGTATATGCAGCAACCAGATCTACTTACAAACATTTAAGGTAGATTGCACATCCTCAGCTCGAGTTAGTTTTTTTGTAAGAAAAATTCCTCTCTAAACAAGAGATCATGGAACCAATTTGCAAACCTTACATCTTTTGAACAGGTTCAGTTCTTCTTGCATTGCATTAACCCTACTCTCATCTTGAATGGAATCATGTATGTTTTTGGGTTCAACATGAGACAAGAATACAAGATGTGTGTTCACATTTTGCATGGAAGATCTTGTAGTCACTCCTCTGGAAATGTCACCAAGAATAGCATCAGTTGATAGTCCTCTAGGTGCTCTGACTTTTCTAGGAGCTCGTTGTGAGGTTGATGCATGTCTAGTGAGATTTGGTTTTACCCCAACCAGATCTGGCAGATTGTCATTTGTTGTGATGCATCTTGTGGAACCAAGACAAGTAGTTCCTCATCCTTTTCATCAGACAAGAGATCAACGTTCACAACCTGTGTTTGAGCTTCAGAAGTAACATCTGTATCTTCATCATTACTTAAATCACAAGGATCAACTTCATAAAAGACAACATACATGGTTTCTTCAACAACCATAGTGTTCTTATTATAGACTCGATATGCTTTACTGGTTGTGCAGTAACCAATAATATTCCATTATCAGATTTGACATCAAATTTATCAAGGCTATCTATGGTATTCAGAATATAGCATTTAGATCCAAACACCCAAAAGTAAGTAATATTTGGTTTGTTATCATACCATATCTCATAGAGTGTCTTTTCAATCAAAGGACGCATAGATACTCTATTTAAAATGTAGCATGTTGTGTTCACACCCTCTGTCCAAAAATGTGCAGGTAACCTATGCTCATTAAGCATGGTTGATATCTTCCTGCAAGTATACAGGGTTGTTGTAGTATCAAGGTCGTCTCACAGGGATCTTTGTTAAGTACTATTCAACTAAGCAACTTATGATTATCTAGAGAAATAAATAATGTTGAGGATTAATGATTGAATTGGAAGACGAAAGCGAATAGAAACGATTAAAATTCAATAATATTAAATATCTAGGAATTCGGTGAATTCCTTTCCAACATTTCCATGCAATTAAACACAGAATAAGCAGACCATGTTCTGTCACCACATAGCTAACCTATGTAAAATCTATGAATTAATTCTGAAAATAAACTCTCTTAAAAGAAATGGTAAATCTAAGCTAGATCGATAACCTACTCTCGTAGTGTCGTAAAATCCCTTCCTAGTTTACGTCCACTATCCATTTGCCAGTGATGAAATAAACTAAGAGCATTAAGAAATTTACCTACTTAATCTCCAATAAAAAGCACGCCTCCCTCGATGTCGGTTTTTAAAGCCCGGTTAATATTTTTCTATAGGCAAACGACGCTGTCACTTAACGTTTCCCTATTATAAATTTATGCTAAATGATGGCTAGTCAATTAACATAGTGAAGATTCATTACCGGATAAAAAGAGAATAAATTCAGAAATAAAACTTTAATTAAATAAGCATAGAAATATTAACAAGTTCATCCTCTAATCCTAGACAAGAATTCTAGCAAGACATAGCTTTAAAGAAAATAACAATTACTTGGAAATAATACATCATAATTAATTCAAGGGAAAACTTACAAGAAATTTAGAGCCAACCTAGAACCAAAAGAGACAAATCTCCAAGCTAAGAAACTTTCAAAAGCTACAGCCAACTAGGAACTACAAAGCAACAAAAAAAAGTACAAATCCTAAGCTACTTGTGTTTTTTGCCAGTTTGAGTTGGATGTAGAACTTCATATCTTTGTCTTCTAGTGTGGTCCTTTATATAGTGAAGGGAGAGTAGGATGTGTGGCTGGAAATTATGTTCCAAAAGAGACAAAGAAGGAGCATGTGTGGCCTCCCCACTTTGCGCCAAAAATAGGAAGTGGTGGACCACTTCTTCCCTCCAAAATTAGCCAACAGAACAACCTCCTTCTCTCCACTTTTCCATGCAATGTGAGTGGGAGCTTGCTTCATGCAAATGAAGCCACATGCTCTTGGACCAAGTCTTGGATGACATCAGCTAAATCAAATGCACTTTGGGAGCAAATGGATGAGCTTTCACGTGAACAACCATGCTTTCATGTTGGGCTTTTGCTTCCTTCTTCTTTTCTTCATGACAATGGGCTTTGGGCCATCATGAATGGGTCCATCATGATGGGACTGCACATTTTGTCCGAAAAATCAAGCTTTTATTTCTAAATTCTATAAAAATGTTAAAATCTGAAGAAAAAGGAAATATAAATATAAAAGGGAGAAAAACACTAAAACAAGATGGATAAATAAATAAATAAATATTTTGCAAGCTAAAAACATTGAAAGAACCCGTGGAATGAGTGCAAAATGCGTACTCATCACCACCCTAAACTTAGAATTTTGCTTGTCCGCAAGCAATTATCGTGAAAAATCGGGATGAAAACGTCTTACCCATTGGAATCAACGGAACCCAATCAACCAAAGTTACGCGGAAAGTCTCTAATTATCATGAAGGAAGCCTCGGTATCCAACCTGCAAGAATCGTGAGAAAAGGTGCCAAGATGGTCCGAATATGCACTTTGTTAGGCAATTAATCCCGTTGATTCTAATTCACAACTTCCCTCTTTGTTTGCTAATAATAGTGAATTTGGCATTTGTAAAAAACAAAAATAGGGTCAAATATGCAGATTCACTTCCCGTTCTCCACTAATGACAAGGATAGATTTTTAGGGATCAAAAGGTCTTTATTCGGGTTGAAATGAGGCTTGGGTTATGTTTAAGAAAGAAAGGGATAAAGGAATTCAAAAGATGCAAATGCCCAAAAAGAGAATCTTACCATAACATAGCCAAGCAAGGTGTCTTCAGAATGGTTCGAAAGAACATTGTGTGCGCCATGGAGAGTTTTTTTTGTGTTGCCTTCTTTCTTTTCTTTTTTTTTGCGAGATGCATCATTTCTTTTTTTCTGTGAAGTATCTCTCTTCTTTTTTTTTTTTGAAAGCAAAGGCAAATGATCTCTCCAACGTCGACATAGGCTGCTTGTGTTGTGCCTGTGTGTAGATGAACCACTACTTTTCTTGATGTGAGGCATATTTTAACGAAAGATGAATTCGAGGAAATGCACATGGGTGGATGTCTATGAAAAATATGGTGATAGCCATAGGTTCAAAGGCGCATAGGTGGTGAAAGTGGGTTTACCAATGAAAAATGGCTACCAGAAAAAGGCTCGAAGTGGTTTACGAAGGTAAATGTATATACATGGGTAGGCTGTGTGGTTAGTGTGGGCTGCGAAAGAATGCGTTAATCCTATCCCTGAAAAACAACCCTTGTAATAATTTCGCTTTGATCGAGTTGTGAACCTGTTCTAAGACCTAAAAAGGTTTATGCCAAATGTGTTTAAAAAAATAAAGCAAAGCAAATTCAAGAGGTTAGAAGCGAATTAAACCAATCAAAACAAAATTTTCCAACAAGCGTAACTCGGCCATTCAGGAACTCGTCCCCAATATTCATGCAAGCGGACATTCCAAACTCGATCGTGATAATTCGGAGAAATCTCTGTACTTTGTGTTGGATTGGGCCCAATTAAGCCCAACGGGTCCATCTGTAACTTGCAAAAAATTTATTCGAACAAAAGAAAAAAACGAAAAATAAACTGAACAAAATTACTTATTATCATGCTAAGAAAGCCAAAAAGAAATAAAAGGCCACAACCACTATGCTGAAAGTATAGCCACCCCAAACTTAAAACTTGCAGTGTCCTCATTCACAAAAATAAGCTAGGAAACTCCAGAAACAAAAGAGGCGGCAACAACCATATTTAGCAAAAAATGAGCTTGCGGACCAAAATGTTTTAAAGAAAATAAACTGAAACAGCAAAAGAATTAAAAGAACCTGAACATGCTGCTTTTTATTTGCAAAAAAAGAGAAATAACCGTGAGTTGCCTCCCACACAGTGCTTCTTTAATGTCTTGTATCTGGACTCGATGCACCTCATGCTGAAGGTGAATCAGGGAACAGTTTCACTACCTCTTGTCCGGTAGGCTCTCTTGGATGATAAAGCTTGGGTAACAAGACTCCGTTTCCAATTCTGAGGTCCTGTTTTTGGACGCTACTCTCGTGCCAGTGTTTGGTTCCTTTTCTACCTGCTTTATGAGTATAAACTGAGGGATTAATCCCCGATAAGATCATCGGTGGAATACACAATTTTCTTCTTGTGTCGTCCCATGTCTTTCAGCAACTTATCTTCCTCTCTCTCAGTAAAACTCACATTTATATCACCTGGATGTGTGGAGTTTGTTCCCAATAATGCACAATGGAGCTCAGGAGGTAAAGGTTTCATCTTAACCTTCGGAGCATTTTCTTATGTCAAGACTTCTGTCGTCTTATCTAACTTCTGAAATCTCATGTCTTCTTCGTCAGACGCCAGAGAAAAGAACTCAAGCTGGCGTGTAATTTGCTATCTCAGGATCTAGGTCCCGAATGCCTTTACTAAGAGCATACACGCCAACAGTGGATCTGCACAGCCTGCTTGTGCAAAGCTTTCGTCAACTGCTATTTCTTGTATGTCAAATCGGTAGCATGAATCATCCAGCACTCTTTTGTGAATTACTTCATCAACAGCAAATCAAATCTTTTCAGAGCCAACATGTAGCGAGAGCTTCCCGCCCTTGACATTAATGATGGCACCAACAGATGCCAAAAAGGGTCTTCCCAGGATGATGGGTATATGGTGATCTACTTCCATGTCGAGAACCACGAAATCAACTGGGACGAAGAAGTTCCCAATTTTGATAGGAACGTCTTCCAAAATTTCCACTGGATACTTGACAGACCTATCTGCTTGGTGGAGTGACATAACAATAGGTTTGAGATCCCCTAGATTAAGTTGCTTACTGATCGACAAAGGGATAACACTAACACTTACATCTAGATCGCAAAGTGATCTTTCGATGCAAACCTTCCCTATGTCGCTGGGGATAGTGAACGTTCCGAGATCTGGAAGCTTGTTTTGAATGATCGCACTACACTCTCCCATCAAGGCCACTGTTCCATAGTCAATCAATTTCTTCTTATTGGACAAAAGGTCCTTTAAGAATTTAGCGTATGCGGGCATTTGGGACACGGCCTCGATGAACGGAATGTTAATGTAGAGCTTCTTTATGATCTCCAAGAAGCGTCCAAACTTCTTATCATGAACTAGTGGGTTGAGCCTTTGAGGGAAAGAAATAGGTGGAAGGTAAGCCTTAACTTCATCTTTCTTTGCCTTCCCCTTGTCGGCCTGCACAGCCTGCCCATGCTCCACAGGCTTGTCTTTTTGCATGGTCTGGCCAAGCTCTGCTTCTTTCACCAGGGCTGGAGGTGGTTGCCGCTCTTCATATTGAGTACCACTTCTAAGAGTGATTGCATTGCATTGAGCATTAGGGTTGACCTCCGGTTTGCTCGATAATCTGTCTGGAATGCCCTGACTGGGCCAGCTTGTGCTACCTGACATTCAAGATTGTTGATCTTGTCAGAAAGCCCTTTCACGACCTGTCGTTGTTCTTCCATAAATGACTTGAGTAACGACTGCAAGTCATCTTTAGGAGCTGGCTGATACGCCTGTTGGTATGCCTGTGTAGGTTGTTTTGGAGGATATTCGGGAGGACCCTTTCCGGTTTGATTTTTGTTGGGCTGTTGAGGCTTCCAAGAGAAGTTAGGGTGGTCCCTCCAACCTGGGTTGTAGGTGTTTGAGTAAGGGTCCTTTTGGACTCTTTGATAACCTGGGTCGTAGGTGTTTGAGTAAGGGTCCCTCCAACCTGGGTTGTAGGTATTCAAGAACTCAGGTAGTTTTTCCGCCAAGTATCTCGGCTAGCCACTCAAATTTATTGCTAGCGATGTGCTCGAACAGGTCATACACATCCTCAGCGTCCTTAGCTAAAGCAACTCCTCCAGCTGCTTGCATCAACATGTGCACGGAGGGACTCACACAGGCCTGCATAAAATTTTTCCACAATCAGCCAGTCAGGAAGGCCATGCTGTGGGCATCTTCTTAGTGCATGTTTAAACCTTTCCCACGCATCATAGAACGATTCATTGGACTTCTGTTTGAACTCCATGATGTTGTTCCTTAATAACGTGGCTTTGCTGGGCGGGAAAAATTTCTTCAGGAACTCCTGTGATAAGGCAACACATGTCTCAAACGTCCTAGGAGCTTGTGCAGTCAACCACGCCTTCGTCTTGTCCTTGAGTGAGAAAGGAAAAAGGCGTAGTTTGATAGCATCCTCGGAGGCTCCATTCACAATGATGGTGTCTCAAATTTCCAGGAAATCTTGCAAATGTTGATTTGGGTCTTCAATAGAGGAACCCCCGAAAGGCTCATTTTGGACCATCTTGATTAGGGCTGGCTTTAGCTGAAAGTTATTTGCTTGCACAGCTGGGCGTACCATGCTGGACTGTGCAAGGGTTGCATCGGGGATGGAGAAATCCCGAACCGGCCTGTGCCGAGGTCCGTATCGGACTCCTTCGATCTCCTCGATAACGCGTCTTACGTGTCTCTCCATCTCTCCTTCGGTAAAACTTGAAGAAAAATGAAAAAAAAAAAAACTGAAGAAAAACTACCAAAATGGGTGAAAAAGAAAATGAAAAATAAAAATCTAGAACAACCTAATCACTAAGTTAAATAATACTAATGCCGATCCCCGGCAACGGCGCCAAAAACTTGATATCTTTCTGCAAGTATACAGGGTTGTTGTAGTATCAAGGTCGTCTCACAGGGATCTTTGTTAAGTACTATTCAACTAAGCAACTTATGATTATCTAGAGAAATAAATAATGTTGAGGACTGATGATTGAATTGGAAGACGAAAACGAATAGAAACGATTAAAATTCAATAATATTAAATATCTAAGACTTCGGGGAATTCCTTTCCAACATTTCCAGGCAATTAAGCTCAACATAAGCAGACCATGTTCTGTCACCACATAGCTAGCCTATGTAAAATCTATGAATTAATTCTGAAAATAAACTTTTTTAAAATAAACGGTAAATCTAAGCTAGATCGATAACTGTCACGTCCCCACTAGCGTAACCGGCCAGGTGCCTACAGAAGCTAAGCGTGCCATTTAGGCAGCCTCAGGCCTCCTACTCGCAGCAGGGCAGAAGTTAAGGACTTCAGCCCTATCAAAAATACATGTTATGTTCGATGAGATACAACTCGGAACATATATAGACTAAGTACAAGAGTACCACACACGAAAGTGTACCATCTTACAACCCTCAACACCCATGTTACAAAGTTTATGCTACAAGGGCACTAGCCTCAAACTCAGCCTACATCAGTTTGTACATATACACAAAAGTAGTATCTAGCCAAGATCGGCTCAATACCCATCTCTAAGGATCCCTCCTGTCCGGGTCCTCCCAAATAGGCTTCTCCCTCTCACCCTGACCTGAAAGTAGAGTTAAGGAAAGGGGTGAGTTCACAACTCAGTAAGCCAAGAAATCATGCATGAAATGCAAGCAATGCATGCAATGCTGGACATAAGCATCATCAAGTAAATATCCGTAGACATCCTTTGCTTCCAATACCATGTCAATATGGGAACAATGCCCTATGGCGACTACGCGATTGGGCAGCAGTGCTTGTACCGATTCTTAGGCGACAGCCCCCAATACGAGGCATTCCGAGTCATGGGAAGTGCATATGACATGCTGCCCAACTACACAGCCCCTAGTAGCCATTGTTTAAACCTGCCTTTTGAACCAAGCAGGCAATGCCCTCCGCAAGGCTCCACAACCTGTTATTTGGCGCACAAGGTTCACACAAGTGCCCAACCATTCAAGGGTAAGTACAAGCCCAACTTGCACCACCAGCACAATCAATTGGCCAATGATTCCCATGATGCATATGGATGCAAATGCAATGCACAACCCCAATTCGTGGGCAATAAGGCAAGCAAACACAAGCCATCAGTCAACCAAGCATATATCACCACACTTTATCTTGCACCTTAGGTGCATATCAAGGCAGCAATGGGCCTTCCGCCCAACACAGAATGCATCAACAAGCACACCAAGCATAATTCCCCAACTTACTTAATTACTATGCCTCTCTAGGCCTTTCTTCCCTTTGGATCTCCTTGTTAATCCCTGCCATGTGAATAATAGAGATCAATAACAATTCAACATCCATAAATAGGCAACAAACTTATACAAAAGCATGCAATTGCACAATTCATGCCCTAGGCGCACCAGTGGTAAACCCCAGGTGCATTAGTGGTCAGCCCTGGGCACGCCAATTTGGGCACCCCTGGCGTGCCAAGGTGCACATCAGTGCACTTATGGTGCACCAATTCGTGCACCCAACCACCAGAGCCCTTCTCCCTTATTAATTGGCTTCCCTCTAAGCCACTAACACCCAGCAAGATCAATTGGTTCTCTTGGAGCCAATTGCTTGCACTAGCTTAGGCAATAATGGCCATGACAGGGCAATTTTGCACTAAGCCCCAATTTTCTGCCCTTGGCTCACCTTCCTTTCTTCTGTTCTTCTTTCTCCTCCTCAACCCTCAATTTTCTCTAAGTGTCAGATCAGGCACGAAAATGGCAGCAACTGAGGGGCTTGAGGTGCTTGCTTCCCCTTTCTTGCATGCGCAAGCAGGTGACTAGCAGCCACTTGCATGCCCAGCAACTTTAGTGGCTGCACCTCCTGCTCCCTTGCCACCTCGTGCTTAATTTCTTTAACCAGCCACTTGAACCTTCCGACCCTTAGTAACTTTTACTCTCAGTAACCCACCATGACTCTTAAGCAGCTCTTGATTGGCTGCGTCCCCTTAAGCCAAAGGTGCAGCTCTTGGCGCGCCAATGGCACCAAAACGTGCCAATTGCGCACCAACTGCGCACCAACAGCACAATTGTGCACCCATTGCGTGCACACATGCTCAGGGACCAAACCATGGCTCCATCAAGTAAATATTTCGGGCCTCCTACTATACACGAGGCCTCACATCACCTTCCCCTTACAAGAAATTCGTCCGCGAATTTACCTGAGAATAGGTGGGGATACTTATCCAACATCTCCTTCTCAGATTCCTAAGTAAACTCTCTTCCAGTGGGATCTTCCCATGCAACCTTAACCGAAGTTACCTCCTTATTGCGCATCCTGCACGCTTGGGTGTCTACAATTTCCACAGGCTGAGCCTTATAGGCCAGTTCTTCCCCCAATTGTACTTCTTGTGGTGCCAAGATATGTGAGGGGTCAGGTATATACTTACGTAACATCGACACATGAAATACCGGGTGGATTTGTGACTTGTTCGGTGGCAATGCAAGCTGATATGCCACCAGACCAATCTTCTCAAGTATTTCAAATGGTCCTAAAAACCGGGGGTTTAGTTTCCCCTTTTTATAAACCGCATTACCCCCTTGGTCGGAGAGACCTTCAGAAAGACCATGTCCCCAACTGAAAACTCCAAGTCCCGTCTCCGGTTATACGCATAGAATTTTTGCCTGCTTTGTGCCGCAGCTAGATTGTCCCGTGCAATCTTTACTTTTTCCGCAGTCAATTCCACAATTTCCGGGCCTAGCAGTTTTCTTACGCCTACTTCAATCCAACAAATGGGTGTGCGACACCGTCGGCCATACAATGCCTCATATGGTGCCATGCCAATACTGGCCTGATAGCTATTGTTATAGGCAAACTCCACAAGTGTTAAATGCTTGTTCCAACTGCCTCCATAACTTTGCACACAAGCCCTCAACATGTCCTCCAAAGTCTGAATCACTCGTTCACTTTGGCCGTCGGTTTGTGGATTGAATGCTGTGCTCAGGTCAAGCTTCGTACCCAATGCTTCCTGAAAACTCTGCCAAAATCGGGAAGTGAATTGGGGACCCCGATCAGACACAATAGACACGGGTACCCCATGCAATCTGACTATTTCGTCAATAAAAACTTGGGCAACTTAGTGAAATTATATGTCGTTTTCACCGACAAGAAGTGGGCAGATTTGGTTAACCTTTCCACAATAACCCAAATTGAGTCAAACCCGTCACTAGTCTTTGGCAACCCACTAACAAAGTCCATAGCAACCCTCTCCCACTTCCATTCCGGAATGGGTAGAGGCTGCAGCAAACCGGGCATCTTTTGGTGCTCCCCCTTAACCTGCTGGCATGTTAGGCACTTAGCAACATATTCAGCCACGTCTCATTTCATATTGTTCCACCAATAATATTGTTTGAGGTCATGGTACATTTTAGTGGAACCTGGGTGCATAGTGTAACGAGACTGGTGTGCCTCATCCATAAGCTTGCTGCGGAGATTATCAATCTCGGGTACATATACTCGAGTACCAAACCTCAGTACACCATCATCGGACACCACAAAGCCTTCCATATTCCCTTTTCTAGCTTTTTCCTTCCAAGCCTTTGTCTCCTCATCCTCATCCTGAGCTTTAGCAATCTCACCAATCAATGTGGGTCGCACCTGGTAATGTGCCAAAAGTGCACCCGTTACTGACACCCCAAAGTGCAACCCCTCATCATACAGCCTATGCCATTCCCGCACTGCTGGCCTTTTGGTCATCGTTAAGTGTGCAAAACTGCCCATGGATTTCCAGCTCAACGCATCAGCCACTACATTGGCCTTTCCCGGGTGGTACTTAATCACACAATCGTAATCTTTGAGCAACTCCACCCATCTGCGTTGCCTAAGGTTCAAGTCTCGCTGTTCAAAGATATATTTCAGACTTTTGTGGTCTGTATAGATTTCACATGGTTCCCCATAGAGATAGTGCCGCCAAATCTTTAATGCGAAGATCACTGCTGCCATCTCAAGGTCATGTACCAGATAGTTCTCTTCATTCTTCTTAAGTTTCCGGGAGGCATATGCAATCACCTTCCCGTCCTGCATCAATACACAACCCAAACCAACCCTTGAAGCATCACAATATACCTTGAACATCCCATTTTCCGTAGGTAATGCAAGGATCGGTGCGGTAGTTAGCCTACATTTCAGCTCCTAAAAGCATCTTTCGCATTCATCAGCCCATACAAACTGCACCTTCTTTTGTGTGAGTTTGGACAGTGGGGCAGCAATGCTAGAAAAACCATCAACAAATCGTCGATAGCATCCAGCCAACCCAAGGAAGCTCCACACTTCAGTCACATTAGTTGGTCTCGGCCAATTCACAATTGCCTCAACCTTTTGTGGGTCTACTCCAATGCCTCCTTGAGAAATGACATGCCCCAAAAAGGATACACTTTCCAGCCAGAATTCACACTTGGAAAATTTGGCATACAATTTCTCCTTACGCAAGGTCTGTAACACCAACCGCAAGTGCATCTCATGTTCCTCCTTACTTTTAGAGTATATCAATATGTCATCAATAAACACAATCACGAACTTGTCCAGAAACTATTTAAAAACTCGATTCTTCAAGTCCATAAACGCTGCCAGAGCATTAGTTAATCCAAAGGGCATCACCAAGAATTCGTAGTGGCCATACCGAGATCTGAATGCTGTTTTAGACACATCCTTAGCCTTGATTTTCAGTTGATAGTATCCTGATCTTAAATCGATTTTTGAAAAATATCTGGCACCCTGCAGCTGATCAAACAGATCATCTATACGAGGCAATGGGTACTTATTCCGCACGGTCAGCCTGTTCAACTGCCGATAATCAATACATAACCTCATCGAGCCATCCTTTTTCTTCACAAACAGTACTGGTGCACCCCACGGAGACACGCTAGGTCTAATGAACCCCTTGTCTAGTAAGTCCTGCAGCTGGCACTTTAATTCCCGTAATTCAGCTGGTGCCATTCGGTACGGTGTTATGGACACAGGTTCTGCCCCGGGTGCCAATTCGATACCAAACTCAATTTCTCGGTCAGGTGGCAAGCCAGTCAAATCATCCGGAAACACATCAGAAAATTCATTAACAACGGGGACTTGCTCAACCGATTTACTCGGCTCACCAACACCGTGCACCGATGCCAAATACAAGCATTCAGCTGATAGCACTGCCCTGGTTGCCTTCGCAGCAGAAATGATATGTGGCTGAGATGTAACAAACTTCCCCTGGAACATAAATTCTGTCTCACCAGGTGGTTTGAACTTAACCCGTTTGTTTGCACAATCAACTCGTGCACCATACTTAGCCAACCAGTCCATACCCAAGATAACATCAAATTCAGCCATAGGTAGCAACATCAAATCCGCCAACATATTATGCCCAGCAATACTAACATCACAATCTCGATACACATTTTCCACAGAAATACGCTCATCAAGGGGCGTATACACAACCATTGGGATGTCTAACTTAGATGGAACCTTAGTGAAATACTTGGCAAAATGCAAATTAACAAATGAATGTGTGCAACCAGTATCAATTAAAGAAAGTGTCGGACAATACCAAACTTTTATTATACCTGTCACAACGGTATTTGAGGCTTTGGCATCCTCTTGGGTCAGACAGAACACACGTGCCTGGCCTTGACTCGACTGAGCTGGCCCCGATCCTCTACCACCTGCACCCCGTCCCATGTTTCTACCCCTGCCACGGGATGTAGTCTGGCTGTCAGCTCGATACTGCCTCGATGGTGGGGAGATAACACTGCCTACAGAAGGCTGTGGACTCAACGGGCACTCACAGGCAAAATGCCCAGGCTGGTGGCATGTATAACACACGCCCGGAGGCACTGCCTGCATCACTTGGGAGCCGCTGCCCCTGCCAAATTTTGGCCTTGGTGCCGAACTAACACCCGCACTGGACGTGCCCCAGCTTGCACTGCCCTTTTGAGCTCTCGGAAGACTGCCCAATAACCCATCTGCCCTCTGCCTCGGGTCTGACCAGCACCAATATATGCGCGTGGCTGTCCCTGATAGTTTCCTTGCTTAGCCCGCTGCTTGTTAGTAGCTTCAGCCTTATTTTCCTTAGCTCGAGTTTCAAGTGCCCTAGCTTTATCAACAACCGCAGTGTATGAATCAATATCAAGCGCAGCCAAGGAGTTATACAAGTATCCCTGCAAACCATGGATAAACCTTCTAATTTTCCTTTGTTCATCAAGAACCAAATGAGGAGCATACTTAGACAGTTTCACAAACATAGAGTCATACTCCCCAACCGACATATCCCCCTACCTCAGGGACTCAAACTCATTGGCTCGTTGCTCCCTCCTGTCAAGAAACATGGTACAAAACTCATCCCATGTCCATTGTGGTGCTCCTGGAGCTCTTTCCCTTTTCTTGGACTCATACCAATTGTTTGCCTCATCACCTTCCAACCGAAAAGCAGCCAAGTTCACTGCCCTGTGATCAGTGTAGCCTAAAGCTTCACAACATTTCCATATGGAATCAAGGAACCGTTGTGGATCTTCATTCTCCCCAGTAGAGAATGTAGATGGCTCAAGCTTCACAAAGGTAGCTAATGGCGTCTCCATTCCCTGAACCCTCTGAAAATTTTCACCACGTTTTTCCTTTTCAGCTATCCATCCAGAAATTGTCTCAACAGCTCGGTTTACACCTTGCAAGCCTGCTTTCAAGGCCTCTACTGTGGTGTCTTCCCTCTCAAGGGTACCAGAATGGTCACTTTCACCCACAACTTCATTTTCCGGAACAATTGGGGATTTTCCTCTATCAACCTTTGGTCGGGTCACACGGACTGATTGCTCATCATGAACAATGTCCTCATTAACGCCTTCCTTACCACGATGCCTTTTCCCTAGTTTACCTGCGCAAATAGCAACAAGCAACAACACAGGGGATTAGCACTCACCAACCCTCGGGTCTAGTTTGATTTGGTATCAGCCATATAACAAAATCCTAAGCCCTTTAGCACAACTTTGTAACCACGCTCCGCTACCAAACTGTCACGCCCCCACTAGCGTAACCGACCAGGTGCCTACAGAAGCTAAGCGTGCCATTTAGGCACCCTCAGGCCTCTTACTCGCAGCAGGGCAGAAGTTAAGGACTTCAGCCCTATCAAAAGTACATGTTATGTTCGATGAGATACAACTCGGAACATACATAGACTAAGTACAAGAGTACCACACACGAAAGTGTACCATCTTACAACCCTCAACACCCATATTACAAAGTTTATACTACAAGGGCACTAGCCTCAAACTCAGCCTACATCAGTTTGTATATATACACAAAAGTAGTATCTAGCCAAGATCGGCTCAATACCCATCTCTAAGGATCCCTCCTGTCCGGGTCCTCCTAAATAGGCTTCTCCCTCTCACCCTGACCTGAAAGTAGAGTTAAGGAAAGGGGTGAGTTCACAACTCAGTAAGCCAAAAAATCATGCATGAAATGCTGGACATGAGCATCATCAAGTAAATATCCGTAGACATCCTTTGCTTCCAATACCCTGTCAATAGGGGAACAATGCCCTATGGCGACTACGCGATTGGGCAGCAGTGCTTGTACCGATTCTTAGGCGACAGCCCCCAATACGAGGCATTCCGAGTCATGGGAAGTGCACATGTTATGCTGCCCAACTACACAGCCCCTAGTAGCCATTGTTCAAACCTGCCTTTTGAACCAAGCGGGCAATGCCCTCCGCAAGGCTCCGCAACCTGTTATTTGGCGCACAAGGTTCACACAAGTGCCCAACCATTCAAGGGTAAGTACAAGCCCAACTTGCACCACCAGCACAATCAATTGGCCAATGATTCCCATGATGCATATGGATGCAAATGCAATGCACAGCCCCAATTCGTGGGCAATAAGGCAAGCAAACACAAACCATCAATCAACCAAGCATATATCACCACACATAATCTTGTACCCTAGGTGCACATCAAGGCAGCAATGGGCCTTCCGCCCAACACAGAATGCATCAACAAGCACACCAAGCGTAATTCCCCAACTTACTTAATTACTATGCCTCTCTAGGCCTTTCTTCCCTTTGGATCTCCTTGTTATTCTCTGCCATGTGAATAATAGAGATCAATAACAATTCAACATCCATAAATAGGCAACAAACTTATACAAAAGCATGCAATTGCACAATTCATGCCCTAGGCGCACCAGTGGTAAACCCCAGGTGCACCAGTGGTCAGCCCTGGGCGCGCCAATTTGGGCATCCCTGGTGTGCCAAGGTGCACATCAGTGCACTTATGGTGCACCAATTCGTGCACCCAACCACCAGAGCCCTTCTCCCTTATTAATTGGCTTCCCTCTAAGCCACTAACACCCAGCAAGATCAATTGGTTCTCTTGGAGCCAATTGCTTGCACTAGCTTAGGCAATAATGGCCATGGCAGGCCAATTTTGCACTAAACCCCAATTTTCTGCCCTTGGCTCACCTTCCTTTCTTCTGTTCTTCTTTCTCCGCCTCAACCCTCAATTTTCTCCAAGTGTCAGATTAGACACGAAAAAGGAAGCAACTGAGGGGCTTGAGGTGCTTGCTTCCCCTTTCTTGCATGGGCAAGCAGGTGACTAAGCAGCCACTTGCATGCCCAGCAACTTTGGTGGCTGCACCTCCTGCTCCCTTGCCACCTCGTGCTTAATTTCTTTAACCAGCCACTTTAACCTTCTGACCCTTAGTAACTTTTACTCTCAGTAACCCACCATGTCTCTTAAGCAGCTCTTGATTGGCTGCGTCCCCTAAAGCCAAAGGTGCAGCTCTTGGCGCGCCAATGGCACCAAAACGTGCCAATTGCGCACCAACTGCGCACCAACAGCACAATTGTGCACCCATTGCGTGCAAACATGCTCAGGGACCAAACCATGGCTCCATCAAGTAAATATTTCGGGCCTCCTACTATACACGGGGCCTCACAATAACCTACTCTCGTAGTGCCGTAAAATCCCTTCCTAGTTTACGTCCGCTATCCATTTGCTAGTGATGAAATAAACTAAGAGCATTAAGAAATTTACCTACTTAATCTCCAATAAAAGGCACGCCTCCCTCGAGGTCGGTTTTTAAACCCCGGTTAATGATTTTCTATAGGCAAACGACGCTGTCACTTAACGCTTCCCTATTATAAATTTATGCTAAATGATGGCCAGTCAATTAGCATAGTGAAGATTCATTACCGGATAAAAAAAGAATAAATTCAGAAATAAAATTTTAACTAAATAAGCATGGAAACATTAACAAGTTCATCCCCTAATCCTAGACAAGAATTCTAGCAAGACATAGCTTTAAAGAAAATAACAATTACTTGGAAATAATACATCATAATTAATTCAAGGGAAAACTTACAAGAAATTTGGAGCTAACCTTGAACCAAAAGAGACAAATCTCCAAGCTAAGAAACTTCCAAAAGCTACAGCCAACTAGGAATTACAAAGTAACAAAAGAAAGTACAAATCCTAAGCTACTTGTGTTTTTTGCCGATTTGAGTTGGATGTAGAACTTCATATCTTTGTCTTCTAGTGTGGTCTTTTATATAGTGAAGGGAGAGTAGGATGTGTGGCTGGAAATTATATTCCAAAAGAGACAATGGAGGAACATGTGTGGCCTTCCCACTTTGCGCCAAAAATAGGAAGTGGTGGACCACTTCTTCCCTCCAAAATTATCCAACAGAACAACCTCCTTCCCTCCATTTTTCCATGCAATGTGAGTGGGAGCTTGCTTCATGCAAATTAAGCCACATGCTCCTAGACCAAGTCATGGATGACATTAGCTAAATCAAATGCACTTTGGGAGCAAATGGATGAGCTTTCACGTGAACAACCATGCCTTCATGTTGGGCTTTTGCTTCCTTCTTCTTTTCTTCATGACAATAGGCTTTGGGCCATCATGAATGGGTCCATCATGATCTTGGGCTGTTCTTGTAAGGAACCTTGGGCCCAATTTCAGGGAGGCTTCATCTTGTCTTGCCACAAGTCCGTAGGTTGCCCATGCTCAAACAGTTCGCATGGGCAGCCCATGCTGGGACTGCACATCTTGTCCGAAAAATCAAATTTTTATTTCTAAATTCTATAAAAATGTTAATGTTAGTGTAATATGCCCAAAAGCCAGTCAATGGATGATTGTTTGTAGTCATGTATACACATTAAGGTTATTCCAATAAATATCGTTTACGAGATAAACGCTTGCACATATTTATAACCCTAGAATATTTCATATTCTTAAATGTCCCTAGTCATTTATTATTATGGATGGGTTGTAATAATAAATTTAGACTAGCGTATGTTGAGAATTTATATGTGATATGAATTCTACATACGGGTACAAGTTAGAGAACTTGTGGACTGGACCGACCCACGTAAGAACGCTACATGGAACATTATATGATTGTCATTAGCGGTTCTTAAATGTATTGTACTTAGACCTGTGATCATCAAGGTTCCCAACATATGAGTCGTATACTTTGATATTACTCTTGGCTATTTCGTAAATGAGTAGACTTAGTGTAATCATTGGGTATATGATAAATGTGTAGTGGGTTTTGTATGATCCAGAGGGGATTCGTCCAACCCATATAACAGGTATATTATCGGATGGTTTCCTGATAGAGTTGAACCGGAAATGCATGGCCTTGCTCGGATTATGATATGGTGATATCATAGGTATCCGTTTTACGCGGTTAACTTGAGGATCAAGAAACCGAGATTGGACATATGCGAGATTGACATATTCCATGTCTCGTGTTTAATC
This sequence comes from Turnera subulata, assembly GCA_028386065.3. NCBI lineage: Eukaryota > Viridiplantae > Streptophyta > Magnoliopsida > Malpighiales > Passifloraceae > Turnera > Turnera subulata. The sequence continues at coordinate 29,977 of JAKUCV010001094.1, read as the reverse complement.
TTGATAATGGGACGAAGGGACGATGACATGTTTGCGAGGCATATGAATCAGTACTGATCTTGTCGTTCGGGTAGCAATGATGTGTTGCTAGACGCCGCTCTTTGCTTATAATTGTAAATGAGTTTACAATTATTTCCGGACGTTACAAGTGCCTACAGGGTCACACACTTAGAATCGTTGATTCGAGCAGGTGGTTGAACCGTGGTTGGACCATGGTTCGACCAGGTATGGTTGGACTATGGTTGGATCGTGGTTGGACCAGGGTCGTTTTGGGCTGGTTTGTTCAATAATTGTCAGAATTATTAAGCCAAACCTGATGGCATGTGATGTGTAATCCCATTAGTGCATAGTGGAGACATGATTAGACTAGATAGTGGTGGAATCTTAATCATGTTGGGTGGACCAATATGTTGGCCATTCTTGTCTCTAATAATCTATGCATTAATTGGAGTGAGTATTCAGATTACTCTATACCTTGAGTCTGAATTTTCAGAGCTTGAGTGACTTGAGAGCTTAGAGTTTTTCAGGTTACACACATCTTTCTCTGAGAAAGAAGAAAAACACCACAAACACTAGCCCCGGAAACCTGCTGCTAGCACATCAGTTCGGGGAAAGAAGAAAAACACCACAAACACTAGCCCCGGAAAACTGCTGCTAGCACATCAGTTCGGGGGTGCTCGAGTTGGTTATCCTGTGACGATTCTAACTAGTTATCACGGTTCGTGTGGATACTGTAGAGGGGCGGGATTGCTGTCCGGCTCTTGCTGATTCGGATCATCAGTTGAGTGAAAGACCTCAACCGAACCAGGTATGTTTTTCTATAACTCGGTTTACTCTGTTTCACATGGATCCTCCATGAGTACCGGGATTTCCGCTGCGTATTTAGTTGCATTTGATTGTCAAATTGCATGACCCGGTTACTTACAGTTAAAACCTGAAGAAAAAGGAAATATAAAGATAAAAGGGAGAAAAACACTAAAACAAGACGGATAAATAAAATAAATAAATATTTTGCAAGCTAAAAATGTTGAAAGAAACTGTGAAATGAGTGCAAAATGCGTACTCATCATTGGTTCTAGCCATTTCTTGCAAGGTTCGATTCTTCCCATTTTGTTGAGGTGTTCTAGGTGTCGAATAAGTATGAACTATGCCACTTTGCTCACAAAAATGAGTGAAGACAAGATTATCAAATTCTCCTCTATGATCACTTCGTATCTTTGAAATCTTGTAACCTTTTTCATTTTGTAGACGCCTAACAAGAGTTCCAAATTCATAATATGCATGATCCTTTTGAGCTAGGAATATAATCCATGCATATCTAGAGTAATCATCAACAATAACAAATACATATCTCTTCCCTTCTAAACTAGTTGTCCTCATAGGACCAAATAAAATTTTTTCATATTTCATTACAGACAGCCCTCTTACCAACACTTTAGTTGATAATCTAGAGATTTGGTCCAGGTTAGCATGTCCGAGCTTTCGATGCCACAAAGTTGGTGTCTTTGTTCTTGCACTTAAACACTTAAGCTCATGGTTAGTTCTGATATAGAGTAAATATTACTTTTTTTGGTACCAGTAAAAACCACATCTTTATCAACCGAACTAAGAAAACATTTAGATGCTTCAAAAGTGACTTTATAACCCTTGTCACACAATTGACTCACACTTAACAGATTACATTTAAGATTGTCAACAAGCAACACATGTTCAATGGAAGGGTTAGAATCATTATTACCAAACCCAAGAATTTGCCTTTTGGACTTGTCCCAAAAAATTACCTTTCCTCGGCTTTTCTTGCTTAGGGATGAAAATTTGGATACTTGACCAGTCATGTGCTTTGAACATCCACTATCCAATATCCATTCATCCCCTGTAACCTGCAAAAATTACTAGGTTTTAGGTACCCAAACTAATTTGGGTCCTTTTGGGTTAGATATGTTTCCTTTCGGAACTCACACATATCTAACATGTTCATCTCTCTTTTTGAGCATGCTATTTCTAATACCATGCCCATGCCTTCCACAATAATAACATGTAATGTTAGGTGCATGATAATAAGTGTACATGTTTTTCCTAGAGGCATATCCATAAGCATTTCTTCTTGAATGGTATGGTTGCTTTCTATAATTTGGTTTGTTAGCAACCATATCCTGTCTGAAAAACTTTCTCATCTTATTTGGCCTATTTGTAACCGAACTTATTTCATGTGACATATTTGTACTAGGGGTTGCATTTTTCACAGACTTATGTGATTAGTTATAAACCCTATGTAAAGTGTCAGGTTTATATGGCATACTAGATTCAGCTCTAACAAATTGCACAGAACGATTTGGTTTGTCAAAAACCACATCTGCCCCTATTCCTTCTTTTTGTGATGAGTGCCTTTGCTATCCTAACAACATGTTCAGATTGTTAGTTTCACTAGTGAATTTCTCTAGAGAAGAATTCGGATCACTAACATGCTTCTCAAGAGCATCCTTTTCTTTTGACAACACATTGGGCATATCACTCTTACTAGCATAACTCCTTTTGAGTTCATCATAGGCATTCTTAAGAGCAAATTTCTCTGTTTTTAGGTCATCACAGACTTTCTCAGCATCAGATTTAACTAGCCTAAGTTTCTCATTTTCATTCTTATATGCTTCCTCATCAAACTCAAGCAAATTAATTTTCTTCTTAAACTCTTTGTTTTTCCAAACAACTTGCTTGTATTTAACATGCAACTCATCAAATACTTCAAGTAATTCTTCAAGATTAAAATCAGTAGAATTAGTTACCTCAGAGTATTCATATGCCATGAAGCAAAGGTTTGTCTCTTCCTCCTCCTCAGATTCATTGGAGGAATCAGAGTCATCCCAAGCGGCCATTGCTTTCTTTCCTCTGGTTTTTGAAAAACCAGATCTTCCTTTCTTTTGATAGGGGCATTTTGATTTTGTATGCCCTGGTCGATTGCATCCAAAGCACACTAAGGGTTACTTTTTAGGCTTGTCAGCCTTCACATCCTTAGATGCCTTCCTTTTGAGCTACTTCTTCATCTTAAGGTATCTTGCAAATTTTCTAGTGAGAAGAGCTACATCGGAGTCGCTATCTTCACCATCAATTGGCTCTTGTACCTTTAAAGCAACATCCTTTCTTTTTGGTTCAATAGTTTTGTCGCCATGATAGATTAGTTTGCCAATAAGGTCATCATAAGAAAGGAGGTTTAGGGTTTGAGATTCTTCAATGGCAGTCACTTTAGGTTCCTATTCTTTGGGAAGTGACCTTAGAATCTTTTCAACCTTTTCTCTATGTGTCATCACTCTTCCAAGTGATGCAAGGTTGTTGCAAAGTATGGTAAAGCGAGTATCCATTGCTTGTATGGTTTCTTCAGGAACCATTTGAAAGAGCTCATACTCTCGCATCAAGCAATTAAGCCTGGATTCCTTAACTTGATTTGTGCCCTCATGAGTGATGCACAATAATCTCCATATATCATGAGTAGTTTCACAAGATTTGACCCTTTGAAACTCGCTCTCACTGATTCCACACAAGAGAGCATTTTTGGCTTGAGCATCAAGCTTTGCTCTCCTCATTTCCTCTTCAGACCAGAGATGCATCTCTCTTGTTGGTCTGTTATAAGGATTCCGAACAATATGCCACATCTCAATATCTTTCCCTTCATGAAAGATCTTCATCCGAAACTTCCAATAATCAAAGTTTGTCCCACCAAAGTATGGTGCCTTGTTGATACCTGTACCCTCGAAAGCCATGATATTTGTCTCTGGATTTTATTCCTTTGAACTGAGAACGTAGCTCCGCTACCAATTGTTGGCCCAAAAGTGCCTAAGAAGGGGGGTGAAATAGGCTATGAACTTTTTCGGACTGAAAGATTTGGTTTTCGTGATACCAAATCTTTACAGCACTAAGTGTGTATTGTGCACCAAGAAAGCTAGTAGGGAGAGTAAGAGAGAGTGAACACAAAAGAATTAGAGTGGTTCCCCCTCACCAAGTACTCTACTACCTAAAGGTTCATCTCTTTAGGATTTCAAACACTCGCTATCCTTAGGTTTTTGTGGGTTCAACCTTAACCTTTACAATCACAAGTTTTTCTAGGCTAAGCTCAAACCTTCACAAGCTTTTCACAAGCTAAGCTCTAACCTACCCTCAAATCTAATTGTAACGCCTCGAATTTTCAATAATTTTATTTATTGAATTTTTTTTAATTCTTTTTTTGTTTTTTTTGTTCCAATTTAATTCTCGAAAAGCTTTAGAAATTTTTGGCGAAAGAAATTTATTATTCTTTCCCTGAGAAGAAGTTCCTTTTATTCACTTATTTATTTTTTTTTAAGTGTCAAACACGGAGCTTGGCGTAGTTTTGATGAATACTACGTCGTTTTGGCAAAGCTAGAACATAAAACGCACTAAGGCTTATGTTTTGACTATGGGTTAGGTTATGCTTTGACTTTGCAGCCTTGAGGAGGTTAAATGATGTGTAACGGGGTGAAATGATGTCGTTTTGACCCCTGCAAAATCCTAGGGCATTGCTCCCATGTTTAAACCGCTTTCACCCACTTTCTCTTTGTTTTCTCTATTTTTTTTCTTTCTTCTCACTCACCTCACGCCGTCCTCCCCTTATTCTTCTCTGCCTTATGTCGCTATTGTCACACTCCCTCTTCCATTAGTTGATTTTGGTTTTATTTGGGTTCATCGGGATGGTGACGCTGGACGAGCTGTTGGCGGGTTTGGCGTGAGATATTGTTGGTGTGCTCTCTATTACTGGTGGTCATGGCCTGGTGACTGATTTATCGTTGAACCATATGAACGGGTAATTACTTCATTTATATCCATTAAGTTTAACTTTGAGTGGGGTTGTCATTTTATCTGGAAGTCTCATGGCCTTATTTTCTCGTATTTTGTTTGTTCGGGCTCTGTGACAATTGACTTCTATTTTACATGAGTCTTACAATCATGACACGTGATGCAAATGGTGTCCCTTTACCGTGTAGTGATGAATTCATTTTGGGGGTTTAAAAAGAGTTCATTTTAAATTTGTGTTTAGTAAACCTTGGTTTGAACTTTGGTAAATTAAGTATTGGTTTCAAGCTCAGGTCAAAATTTAATTAATGGAGAATCTATTTACACTAATGATGACTAATTACTCTGCAACATTTCAGTGCTTGATTTGATCATGAATTCAATACTTAGGATCATATCCTTAAAATTGATGGAATTAATGGGGCTATTTTTAATGGAATTGATGGTCCTTCTATTTTTGGGCTCTTGCTTTTGAAATCAGTGATAATCAACTTCAACTATTAAATAAATCCTGTAATGTAACATTTTGCAAATGTTTGTCTTGAGTTCATGTGTGGGCCACTTGCAAGAACATGTGTCCATTTCCTTGTCTAGGCTAGTTTAACTAAACAAGTGGGTTTAGCATCGATTCTAATAGATATTAAATCTTATGGAAGCAACTTTGACTTACTGCAGAATTGTATCATGTTTAGATGAGTGCGTTTTACATGGGATTGATGTGGCTTCTTTGGATTTCTCTAGATTTAAAACTATTACCTTTATGAATAGTCTTATGCTTGGACAAATGATCTTTTAATAAAGGATTTTCTTTTAACGTGAGCTGGTCTTGCGGAATGAAGGCGTGTGATCCTTGTTTCGCTTAACCATTTTCAGCATCTCTAAATTAGATTTCAATACATGGATAATAAACCAAAGGACTTGTTTGCAGTCGAATGGGTTTGTGGACGATTGTGATTTGTGCCATGAAATATTGGTTTTTACACAAGGGGTTTTCTGGACATTCATGACTCATACATCTAATTTTTTCTCTTGAACATGATTTAATGTTTTTTTTGTGAATGGTCCTCAATTCTCCAAGACCTTGGGCTTTAGACCCTAAACCGTTTTCTAAGGTGTCGAGCTAGAGGACCTTACTCGTTATAACAATAAGTCATCATTGGCATGCATTCTTCTTGTTATATGTATTTACATTGTATGTGATATATGTCTACTTGTTTAGGCAATGGATATACCTATGGAGTAGCTGAATATGTGCCGGCTTTCCAAGTAGTTCTTGTGCTCTAGGTGTGGACATATAAACCTTTATATGCATTACTGCCTATAATAATCGGTTAATAAACTTGGTACAAGAAGTGATAATACTGAATTGGTATTGAATGCTATATGCATGTATGCTTGCTGTGTTGATGCTCTAATTTGCCCTTTGTAACACAATGATGATATCTCTGTGCGGTGTGCCTCATTATTTGTATTGTGTGCCTGTGTGATATGATATGCCAGTTGAGCATGAGTTTATTTGCTATGAGATATAATATGTGATATGATTTTTGTGGTCTGTGTGATGTACTGTGGGCTGGGAGCCCGGATTCCTGATTAAGTGAATAATTCACACAACCCTGGTAAATCATAACTTATGGCACACATGACTCCTTAAGCATAAACAAGAATAACAAACAATAAGAATACTATTGTGGGGCTGTTGACCGGTTGGTTCGAGCGGGAAGTGATACCCCTCGGGATTGCATGCGGGATAGCATGGTATATGTGGTTTAGCATATGGGTCTGTAATGACCGGTTCTACCTCCCTCTTTCTATCTCCCCCTTTCTACCTCCCTCTTTCTCTCTGTCTCTCTCACTGTGATTGTATTTGGGCTTACGCCCTGATTATATTGGGCTTATGCCCTGGTTGTCTCATGACACGGGACTGAGCTCGATGCACACAGTAGAGGGCCCTAATAAAATATTAAATCCTAATAACAATAAAGTACAACGATAATAAGATGATTGAAGACAAGTTTAGGTTTAAAGTCTGATGATGACTTTGTGTTGTGCAATGTGACTTGTTTGTGCACTGTGGTTGCTATTGTTTGATGCTGGTGTATTTGTGGTTGAATTGTAGTTGTATACTATGGTTTATCTATTTGCGGTGAGAAAGTGGTTGGTCACACCCCCTCACAGTCTTTTCACAAGTTAACTGATCGATGATCAGGAGTGCATATCAGCAGGTGGCGGTGTTATCCTCTCCTCGGGTCGGATCCATAGAGTTCATTGCATACATACTTTCTTATATATTTATCTTCCGTTGCGTACTTGTTTATTATATAATTTGTTGTAAAGTTGTACAACGACTATGTTGTTTATATCGTATCCCGGGGTAGAAGGACAATTTGGTCCTTTCACATGTTATAGTTAATTTAATTGATTATTTTGGGATACGGGCGTTTCACTAATCCTAGACTTAAGTTCCCAACAAATTTAATCCAAGACTTGCTTACAAATTGCTCTTTGAATGTGTTTTTCAATACACACAGAAAAACCAGATCAGAAACCACGATTTCTAGCACAAATCTATACTCAGATTTTTGAACAATAGCTGGGATAATTCTTCAGAGGTGCAATGGACCCCTTTTACAGAATCTGAGTATGAGGGAAAGCAGCTGCAACGGATCTTTGTAGTCCTAGTTGACTTCAGTTCATTAACTCTTCAGCTTGATACCGTTGCGCCATGTCAACTCCTTGGTTGCAGAGAATTACCAAATCTGGAAAGTTTGGACCACCTTCTTGAGTTGTGTAGGAGTTTTGTGGGAAAGTCTTCTGCTCTTCAATAATGTCTTCACTCTTACTTGTTCTTCAGTTCAGACTGTTGGAAGTAGGCTTTTAATGCCCGGAGGACCACACGCAACTTGCACAAAAATTTGAAAGTGACAGCTTGCAGATATGGTTGCAACAAAAACCATCTGGTGTGTTTCGAGATATGGTTTCAGCAAAAACCATAATTCCTCCTGTAAACTAAAATCAACACAAGGAAGGCTAGAAGCACACTTGTAATTTGTTAGTCATCAAAACCATTTATATAACCCATGACAAAACATGACTAATCCACTAATCAACGTTAGGAGGTGATTAACTCAATTTTTTGTCAACATTTATATCATCAATCTCTTTCTTCTATAATTTTCATACGTTTATATTTCTCTATTCAACTTCAATTTTAATTTTTCTTACAAATATTTATTTTTTATAAAAATTTTTTCATATTAATTTACTTTTTACTATAATATTTAAAGCTAAGTTTTTTAACAATTTATATTTTTCGAAATTCTAAATATAAAAAAATTAACCAAAAAACAAAAAAAATATTTTATAATAATAAGCTCAAAAAATATAAAAACATAAGGAAAAATTTTTTTGTTCAAAAAACATGAAACATAAAAATAAATGAAAAAAACTAATACTGTGAAAAACAAATTGAAAAGAAAAATAAAATATTTAACACAAAAATATTATATAAAATCAAATTATTTATCAATAATTTAAAGAACAATTGATTTTATAAATTTAAACATGCATCATTGAGCACTAAAAATAAAAAAAATTAAAAAATAGAAGAAAATAAAATTATTTATAGTAATAAACAAAAAATATATCAATATAAGAGAGTCATTTTTTTTAAAAATTCCCCTAGTATTATTTTGCAAAGGGAAAATAATATTAAATGAAATAGTAGAAAAATTAATACAAAAAATATTATCAAAAAATAAAATATTTAATAATGATATAAAGAACGGATAATTTTTTAAATTTAAATGTTAAAAAGTTAACCTAGAAAAAAGAAAAAATAATAAATCAGGAAAAAAATATTACTATGCAAGGAAAAAAATATTAAAATAAAAAATATATTAGCTAACATTAAAGGACATTATATAAGATCCAAAATATTTAATAATAATATAAAAAATAAATTTTTTTCTAAATTTAAACATGCGTCATTGAGCCGTAAGACAAAAACAATTATATCAAACAACTGAAAAAAATTAAAAGCATTTATTAATAATGAAAAAAATAAATAAACATAAGAGAGTAATTTTTAAAAAATATTTCACTATTAGGACTATGAAAAAAAATATTAAGTGAAACAAAAGAAAAATTAACACGAACAATATTAAAGGACCTCGCCTTGGGAAAGACTAGATTCGGTTTGCTTCTTTTCTTCTATGTTAGAACATTTTTGTGAATGCTGTTCTGATCTAAGTGGTCCTTTTGATTGCATTATTGGCGCAACATCTCGGGGAAGAATATAATGCCTGGGAAAAGGCAAAAAAAAGGAAGTTTGGTTGGCCCGATAGCTGCGGGATGGATAAGGCAATGAGAACAAATTAACCTTCACGCTCTATGAGGGACTCTCATCCATACTCTCATCCATGCAAACGACCCTGATACCCGTGATGCAAGGAACCAGACGATATATTGTTGTCAATAGAAATCGATGGGGGTTAATAATTAATAAAAGAAGGCATGATTGATGAGTGTGTATTTTACACTCATTTTCGGCCTACTTTTTACGGTTTTTAAACTTGCAAAATACAAATTATTTTGGTTTTTCATGTTAGTTCCTTGCATTTTATCCTCTTTTTCAATAAACACCTTTTTCCTAGTGTCTTGGTTACTATGTGCAAAAATAGGGACTAAAAGATGAAAAAATGGGCTAGGAGCACATTTTCTGCACAGCCAGCCCATGCAGCCTGTTCCAGCACGGGCTGCCCATGCAGCACCAGTGACACGTGGCATGATGGAAGGGAGTGCCCTGATTTTTCCTCTGAGTCTCCTCAAATTAATCCATGACGTCGCTGGGCAATTTCGGAAGACTAAGGTTGATCAACAAAATAACAAAAGAAAACGAGTGGGGTTGTCAACCTTGTCATGTTGTGGTCCTCCCATGGGCACATGCATGGACCACCTTTGGAAGCATCTTTGGAGGGTGACTTGGTCTTTTCTTGTGGTTGTATCTGCATAAAGAAAGGAGCAAAGGCTTAGTCAACCCCATGTGCACATGCAAGCCAACATCCTTGGAGGCTTCCTTGGTGCACCGTGCGCCACTTACTCACAGCATGCACTACTTAGTTCAATTTTTGGCAAAGAGCAAAGCTGGTGGCAGCCCTCACACGTGGACCACACTTTTGGCACATGCTTGGTTATTTTTGGAATGAAGATTGGAGGGCAGCTTGGTCAATGGACACTTGGTAGCACACACATGAGTCAAGGAACCACTTACCTGCAGCTTGGAGTTGGTTGTGAAATGTGGCAAATGAGCACCCATTTTGGCGCAAAAGAAGTGGTCCTCCCCTCCAAATTTGGCGCCACATCCACCCATTTTTCAGCCCCTTCCCTCCATCTTTTGGCACTACAAAATGCTGCTCACAAGAAGAGAGGGATCATCAAGTCCTCCATCAAGTTCTACACTCACTTCCAAATCGGCAAACACACACCATTAGCTAGGACTTGTACTTTTGTTTGCTTTGTAATTCTAGTCTTAGGCTTTGGCTTTTGGAAGACTCTTAGCTTGGAAATTTGTCTCTTTTGGTTCATGGTTGGCTCCATTACTTGTAAGTTGTTCCTTGAATTTATAATGAGGAATTATTTCCAGATTCTTGTTGTTTTCTTTAAAGTTATGTCTAGCTAGAATTCTTGTCTAGGATTAGGCGATAAACTTGTTAATGTTTCCATGCTTATTTAAATAAAATTTTATTTTCTGATTTTATTTTTCTTTAATTCGGTTTATGAATCTTCACTATGTTAGTTGCTTGATCACCAATTAGCATAAATCCATAATAGGGAAACGTTAATTGTCAGCATCGTTTACCTATAGAAAAACATAAATCGGGCTTTAAAAACCGACCTCGAGGGAGGCGTGCTTTTTATTGGAGATTAAGTAGGGAAATTTCTTAATTCTCTTAGTTTATTTCATCACTGGCAAATGGATAGTGGACGTAAACTAGGAAGGGATTTTACGGCGCTGTGAGAGTAGGCTATCGATCTAGTTTAGATTTCCCGTTTCTTTTAAAGAAGTTTAATTTCAGAATTTAATTTGTAGATTCTACATAGGCTAGCTATGTGGTGACAGTACATGGCCTGCTTATGCGTAGCTTAATTTTGTGGAAATATTGGCAAGGAATTCCCCGAAGTCCTAAATGCTTTTTATTAATCAGTTTAAACTCGTTATTAATTGCTTTAGTTTTCGTTTCAAACATCAATCCCTCAACATTATTTATTTATCTAGTTAATCATAAGTTGCTCGGTTAGATAGTACTTAGCAAAGATCCCTGTGAGACAACCTTGGTACTACAACAACCCCGTGTACTTGCGGGAAGTTATCAAGTTTTTGGTGCCGTTGCCGAGGATCGACGTTAATATTATTTAACTTAGTGATTAGGTTAATCTAGATTTTTATTTTTCATTTTCTTTTTCACCCGTTTGGGTAGTTTTTCTTCTATTTTCTTCTTCAGGTTTCTTCAAGTTTTACCGAAGGAGATATGGTGGGACACGTAAGACGCGTTATCGAGGAGATCGAGGGTGTCTAATACGGACCTCGGCACAGGCCGGTTCAGGATTTCTCCATCCCCGATGCAACCCTTGCACAGTCTAGCGTGGTACGCCAGCTGTGCAAGCAAATAACTTTGAGCTAAAGCCAGCCCTAATCAAGATGGTCCAAAATGAGCCTTTCGGGGGGGTTCCTCCATTGAAGACCCAAATCAACATTTGCAAGATTTCCTGGAAATCTGCGACACAATCATGGTGAATGGAGCCTCCGAGGATGCTATCAAGCTGCGCATTTTTCCTTTCTCACTCAAGGACAAGGCGAAGGCGTGGATGGCTGCACAAGCTCCCGGGACGTTTGATACATGGGCTGCCTTATCACAGGCGTTCTTGATGAAATTTTTCCCGCCCAGCTTAGCCATGATATTAAGGAACAACATCATGGAGTTCAAATAGCAGTCTGATGAATCGTTCAATGATGCGTGAGAAAGGTTTAAAGATGCACTAAGAAGATGCCTACAACATGGCCTACCTGACTGGCTGATCGTGGAAAAATTTTATGCAGGCCTGTGTGAGTCCTTACGTGCACACGTTGATGCTGTAGCAGGAGGAGTAGCCTTAGCCAAAGATGCTGAGGATGTATACGAATTGTTCGAACACATCGCCAGCAATAATTTCGAATGGGAAGGCGAGCTCACAAGAACAACTGGAGTTCAAAAACTTGACACAGTGAGCCTGGTGAACGCCAAGTTGGATGCCATCTTGAAGTTGAATGGGAAAGGACAATCCCATTCCTGTGCTAGATGCGAAGGAGGTTATTCGGAGTGCCCGGCAGAGGGAAGCTATGGGCAAGCATGCCAAGAGCAAGTGAGTTACATCAACCAGAGAGTCCAGAAGGACCCTTATTCAAACACCTACAACTCAGGTTGGAGGGACCACCCTAACTTCTCTTGGAAGCCTCAACACCCCGCTCAAAACTAAAACCAAACCGGAAGGGGTCCTCTCGGATATCCTCCTAAACAACCTGCACGACCATACCAACAGGCTTATCAGCCTCCTCCAAAAGACGATATCCAGTCTTTCATGACAAATTTCTTGAAACAATAATAACAGTTCATGGAGGAGCAACGACAAGTTGTGAATGGTCTTTCTGACGAGATTAACAATCTCAAGTGTCAGATCGCACAAGCTGGCCCTAGTAAGGGCAATCCTGGCAGATTACCAGAAAAGCCAGAGGTAAACCCTAACGCTCAATGCAATGCAATCACTCTTAGGAGTGGTACTCAATATCCAGAGCGACAACCACCTCCAGTCCCGGTAGTAGAGGAAGAGCATGGCAAGGCCGTGCAAAAAGACAAGCCTGCGGAGCACGAGCAAGCTGTGTCAGCCAACAAAGTGAAGGCAAAGCAAGACGAAGTGAAAGCCTATGTTCCACCAATACCCTTCCCTCAACGGCTCAATCAACTGGTGCATGATAAGAAGTTCGGACGTTTCCTAGACGTTATGAAAAAGCTCTACATCAATATTCCGCTCATAGAAGCCGTATCCCAAATGCCTACATACGCAAAATTCTTAAAGGAGATCTTGTCCAAAAAGAATAAATTGGTTGACTACGGGCGATGGCACTGACGGGAGAATGTAGTGCAATTATTTAGAACAAGCTTCCAGATCCCGAGACATTCACTATCCCCTGCGACATAGGGAAGGTACGCATTGAGAGAGCACTTTGCGATCTAGGAGCAAGTGTTAGTGTGATCCCTCTGTCGATCAGCAAACAACTCAACCTAGGGGATTTGAAACCTACTGCAATGTCACTCCACCTAGCAGAAAGGAATGTTAAATATCCAGTGGGAATTTTGGAGGATGTTCCATTCAAAATTGGGAACTTCTTCGTCCCGGTTGATTTCGTGGTTCTAGACATGGAGGTCGATAACCACGTACCTATCATCCTTGGACGACCCTTTTTGGCAACTGCTAGTGCCATCATCGATGTCAAAGGTGGGAAGCTCACATTACAAATCGGTTCTGAAAAGATTTGCTTCGTTGTTGATAAAGTGATTCGTAATGGAGTATTAGATGACTCGTGAAACCGACTTGACATCGTTGAGGAAGCAGTTGAAGAAAATGCAGCACGGGCACACTGTGCAGATCCCTTGTTGGCATGCCTCGCCCATACAAAAAGCGTTAAGGATCCAGATCCATAAATAGTAGGCTATGCATGCCAACTTGAAGTCTTTTCTTTGGCGTCTGCAGAAGAAGACAAGAGATTTGAGAAGTTAGATGCGATGCCAAAAGACTTGATAGAAGAAAATGCTCCGAAGGTTAAGACGAAACCTTTACCTCCTGAGCCCCAACATGTATTACTAGGAACAAACTCCACGCATCCAGGTGGTATAAAAGTGAGTTTTACTGAGAGAGAGGAAGATAAGTTGTTGAACGATAAGGGACGACACAAGAAGACAATTGTGTATTCCACTGATGATCTTCTCAGGATTAATCCCTCAGTTTATACTCATATAACTGGCAAAAAAGGATCCAAACGCTGGCGTGGGAGTATCATCCAAAAACAAGACCTCAGAATTGGAAACCGAGTCTTGTTGCCAAAACTTTATGTTCCTGGAGAGCCTACCGGACAAGAGGTAGTGCAACCGTTCTCCAACCCACCTTCATCTTGAGGAGCTCCGAGTCCAGCTACAAGACGTTAAAGAAGCGCTGCCTGGGAGGCAACGCAGGACTCTTTCCCTTTTTCCGCAAATAAAAGCAGCAAGTTCAGGTTCCTTTTGTTATTTTTGCTGTTTCAATTTATTTTATTTTAAACATTTTGGTCCGCAAGCTTTTTTTTTTTTTTAAAATGTGATTTCTCCCCCTGTTTTGGATTTTTCTAGCCTATTTTCGTGCAATGTGGACAGTGCAAGTTTTAAGTTTGGGGTGGCTATACTTTCAGCATAGTGGCTGCGGCCTTTTATTTTTTTTAGCTTTCTTAGTATGATAATAAGTAATTTTCTTCAGTTTATTTTTTATTTTTCTTTTGTATGAATAAATGTTTGCAAGAACCCGTTTGGATCAATTGGGCCAAATCCGACACAGGAACATGGATGTTTCCGAGTTTTTCATTCGAGTCTCGTATGTCCGCTTGCCGAATTTTGGGATGAGTTCCCAATTGTCTGAGTCGCGCTTATTGGGTAAATTTTTCCAATTGTCTCCAATTCACTTCTAACCTCTTTGCATGTTTTATTTTTCAAAATATATTTGGCATTACATTTTGGTCTTAGAATAGGTCCACAACCCCATCAAAGCTAAATTTTTACAAGGTTTGTTTTATAAGGGATAGGATTAAGGCATTCTTTTGCATAACCTACATTAACCATAAAGCCTACCTATGTGTATATGTTCACCTTCGTAAAACACTTTGGGCTTTTTCTTAATTCCACATTCACCACCTTCACCCTTTGAACCTATGGCTATCATCATTTTTGTTTCATACACACGCACCCTTATGCATTTGCTCGGTCTTGTCTTTCCCTTAACATTTGCCTAACAACAAGATCGCTGGTGGTTTATCCATGCACGGGCTTGACATAAGTTGCCTGTGCTGATTGTGGAGAATGGTATTCATTTGTCTACTACGCCTTCAGCAAGGAAAAGAAACAAATGAGAGATACTTCATAGAAGAAGAAAAGAAACAACACAAAAAATTGTTGTATCTCACAAAAAAAAAGGGAAGAGAAGGCAAACAAAGACTCTCCACCGCACACTCAATTTAGAACCATTCCACCTTGCTTGGCTTAGTTACGGTAAGACCATTCCCTTTGAGCATTTGCATATTTTGATTACCTTTTTCCCTTCTTTCTTAAACTCAACATAAGCCCCATTACAACCCAAATAAAAGACTTTTTGATCCCTGAAATTCAATCCTTGCCATTAGTGGAGATAGGGAACTGGACCTGCATATTTGACTCTATTTTTAGTTCTTTTCAAAAATGCCAAATTCATTTTAGCAAACGAAGTGGGGAGTTGTGAATTTGATCAATTGGATTAATTGCCAATAAAGTACATATTCGGACCAATTTGGCACTTTTTCTCACAGTCCATGTAGGTTGGTTGCCGAGGCTCCTTTTGCGACATTTGGAAATCTTCCATATAACCCTTGTTGATTGGCCCGGTGGATTCCAATGGGTAGGACGTTTTCATCCCGTTTTCCATGATAATTGCTTGCGGACAAGCAAAATCTCAAGTTTGCGGTGGTGATGAGTGTGTATTTTACACTCATTTTCGGCCTACTTTTTACGGTTTTTAAACTTGCAAAATACAAATCATTTTGGTTTTTCATGTTGTTTCCTTGCATTTTACCCTCTTTTTCAATAAACACCTTTTTCCTAGTGTCTTGGTTACTTTGTGAAAAAACAGGGACTAAAAGACGAAAAAATGGGCTAGGAGCACATTTTCTACATAGCCAGCCCATGCAGCCTGTTCCAGCACGGGTTGCCCATACAGCACCAGTGATACGTGGCATGATGGAAGGGAGTGCCCAGATTTTTCCTCAAAGTCCCCTCAAATTAATCTATGACGTTGCTGGGCAATTTTGAAAGACTAAGGTTGATCAACAAAATAACAAAAGAAAACGAGTGGGGTTGTCAACCTTGTCATGTTGTGGTCCTCCCATGGGCACATGCATGGACCACCTTTGGAAGCATCTTTGGAGGGTGACTTGGTCTTTTGCTTGTGGCTGTATCTGCATAAAGAAAGGAACAAAGGCTTAGTCAACCCCATGTGCACATGCAAGCCAACATCCTTGGAGGCTTCCATGGTGCACCGTGTACCACTTACTCA
Source organism: Turnera subulata (assembly GCA_028386065.3). NCBI lineage: Eukaryota > Viridiplantae > Streptophyta > Magnoliopsida > Malpighiales > Passifloraceae > Turnera > Turnera subulata. The sequence goes on along the minus strand of JAKUCV010001094.1, from coordinate 13,816 downwards.
CAGCACGCACTACTCACTTCTATTTTTGGCAAAGAGCAAAGCTGGTGGCAGCCCTCACACGTGGACCACACTTTTGGCACATGCCTGGCTATTTTTGGAATGAAGATTGGAGGGCAGCTTGGTCAATGGACACTTGGCAGCACACATAAGAGTCAAGGAACCACTTACCTGCAGCTTAGAGTTGGTTGTGAAATGTGGCAAATGAGCACTCATTTTTGGCGCAAAAGAAGTGGTCCTCTCCTCCAAATTTGGCACAACTTCCACCCATTTTTCAGCCCCTTCTCTCCATCTTTTGGCACTATAAAAGGCTGCTCACAAGAAGACAGGGATCATCAAGTCCTCAATCAAGTCCTCCATCAAGTCCTCCATCAAGTTCTACACTCACTTCCAAATCAGCAAACACACATCATTAGCTAGGACTTGTACTTTTTTTTGCTTTGTAATTCTAGTCTTAGGCTTTGGCTTTTGGAAGACTCTTAACTTGGAAATTTGTCTCTTTTGGTTCAAGGTTGGCTCCATTACTTGTAAGTTGTTCCCTGAATTTATAATAAGGAATTATTTCCAGATTCTTGTTGTTTTCTTTAAAGTTATGTCTAGCTAGAATTCTTGTCTAGGATTAGGGGATGAACTTGTTAATGTTTCCATGCTTATTTAAATAAAGTTTTATTTTCTGATTTTATTCTTCTTTAATTCGGTTTATGAATCTTCACTATGTTAGTTGCTTAATCACCAATTAGCATAAATCCATAATAGGGAAACGTTAAGTGCAGCGTCGTTTACGTATAGAAAAACATAAATCGGGCTTTAAAAACCGACCTCGAGGGAGGCGTACTTTTTATTGGAGATTAAGTAGGGAAATTTCTTAATGCTCTTAGTTTATTTCATCACTGGCAAATGGATAGTGGACGTAAGCTAGGAAGGGATTTTACGGCGCTGTGAGAGTAGGCTATTGATCTAGTTTAGATTTCCCGTTTCTTTTAAAGAAGTTTAATTTCAGAATTTAATTCGTAGATTCTACATAGGCTAGCTATGTGGTGATAGTACATGGCCTGCTTATGCATAGCTTAATTGTGTGGAAATATTGGCAAGGAATTCCCCGAAGTCCTAGATGCTTTATATTAATCAATTTAATCTCGTTACTAGTTGCTTTAGTTTTCGTTTCAAACATCAATCCCTCAACATTATTTATTTATCTAGATAATCATAAATTGCTCGGTTAGATAGTACTTAGCAAAGATCCCTGTGAGACGACCTTGGTACTACAACAACCCCGTATACTTGCGGGAAATTATCAATGATGGAGAAAAAAAATGAATTCAATTTATTCAATTTAAAGAAAAATGACTATCTCAAAATACCTTAACTCGAAATGGGAGCAAGTTTGAAAAAGAAACCCCTGGAAGAGGAACCAAACCCCTAAAAAAAAAAAAGGCTTCAAATGCGCATTTATACCTATTAGCTGGCTTAAAAAAAGGCCTTTTAGTCACCTATGAGAATTTTTACCAATTTTGCTTTTATTCATCAAAGCTCATCCTAATCTTCGTCGAGATTACAACCTTAGCCCTTTCTCAACGACTAGTTGCTGCTTTGCTAGTCGTTGGAAACCCTAGGAACCGGGGCTTGGCCATCCAAATTTTGCGGTCAACATACGATTGATAAGAAAGCAAGTAAGCCAATGGCATCCTTTTATGGTTGCTTTTCTGTGAGCTCGAGCGAAATGAGCCCTTGAGCACTAAAGTAACTCCTTCCTTTTTTTTTGTGCATTTGAAGCCTTTTTTTTTATAGGGGTTCGGTTCCTCTTTCAGGGGCTCAGTTATGGATGAGAGGCAGGTCTTTTTGATCCGGAGCCGGCAGGTAATGGACCTCCTTAAAAAATGAGTTTGTATCGTATCCATTATATACTTTGATTTTCTTGTATTAAAACTTTTGCTCATAAACACAAAAGTATCATACCTGAACTGGATCAATTCACTAATTTTACACAGTTCTTTTGGTTATGTCTTTTCTTCTTTTCTTTTTATTCTTTATTCAGATCGATATCTTGTTCCATTAGACCCAGCCGTTACCATAGTAGCTACATGAATCGAAGCGGATACTGGAGTGGGACCGAATTTGGTAAACGAATAAAAAACAACTAAGAGGTCTTTTCTCTTCCCTTCTTTGCTTGGAGAAGGATTTGTCTATTCCATTTTTGAATTGCAAAAATTTACGTTGTATTAGAATTCATTATTTTATTGATTCTATTCAATTGGCGGGGCTAAGGACGAGCTGTAGGAGTAACTCATTCACATATGGGGATTGGCTTTTATCCTATTTCCGGCCAAAAAAGAAAAATCATGTAAAGAATTTGTTTCCATAAATCAGTAAAAAAAATTTTTTTTCTTTCTTACTCGAAAACAGGTTTTCCCGAAAAAGTGGAAACGATATGACTGATGATACCGGATCCAGGCAGAATGAGAATATAAACTTCAGGGTGCTAAATATCATAATAGAAAAAAAAATCTCCTCCATCGAAAGAAAGAGATGATATTATCAAGGATACAACCCTTAAAAAAAAAGTTAACTAAATTTTCCTAACAGTTCTTATCATAACTGTTTTGTCGGGAATTATACGTACCCATATTTTTCCACCGCGGCGCATATTTCGTCATTGCTCGAGCAAAGCCGACTATAAATACCCCCCACTTGCACTTTTAGCTTAGGTTTCTTAGCTAGGACCGAGTTGTGGAGAGTTTAACCATAAATAAGCTTTTAACCATCCCATCAAATAAGTAGAAGATTCATTAAATTGGGAAACGTTACCTTGCCATAATGTGATATGCTTCCAATGCCAATAAAAAGTAACCCAGACGTATAGGTGAGAGAAGCATTCCTCCTTCCTTGTTCTTGACCCCTATAGAAAAGAAACAAGTGAATAAACTTGAGCACACCAAACACGGTACTCAGGAGGTTGTATTATACTTGCAGTGTTAGTCATACAATCCAACATGAACTCCTAGGTGATAGGAGTTAGATCCATTCTACAGCGAGATACAAGAGATGATAATCATCCAAGTTGATAAGCCTAACACTACTATTGATATACACAATGCTAATATATATCAACTAATCTCATATTCAGATATAGATCAATATAAGGATTAAAGCCTTTTTTCATCCTTGTGCTAGACCATAAAGTTGAAAGTCATCCTTGTATTGGTTTTGGTCTGTTTTCATCCCTTTGTCCACTAGTTTTGGCCTGTTTTCATCCCTCTAAATAGGCCAAAAAGGCGAACACAAGAATAAAAATAAGACAAAATTCACAAATAGAGGGGTGAAAACAAGCCGAAATCTAATAGAGGGATGACTTCCAACTTTGAGGTCTAATACAAGGATGAAAAAACATTTTATTCCGATCATTAATCCTTAACAACCCCTTCCCTCCATCTGGTCTAGGTCCGCTTGTTAATCATGCTTTACAACCGGTGCTTGAACAATCTCTTTCCAACTGCTTTCACTTTGCAAGTGAGACTGATCTATCTATATTTTAGTTAGATAGGTCCGTTGGGATTCTTAGTTCTTTTCTATTTTTGTATCCCAGCACCATTGGCTCTATTCTATGGTCTAGGGGGAAGCCGCTCATTTTCGCACCTTTCTAGAACAATTACATCTTTTCCTGCTCCCGAAACAAAATTGCGTAGCCGGACTGTTTTGGACTTTCGAGAGGAAAAAAGGGGCAAATTCTCGCTAGATTTGCCTTAGTATTTCGGAGACATTGGGTCTTGCTGACCCTGCTCGCAAATCTCACGAATTCATTGAAGAGTAAACGTATGCGGTGGCTCCTAAATGGACTTCTCATTAAGTGAAAAAATTCTTTTCTTTGGGAAGTGATATTCTAGCAGTTTCATCAGTATACCGGCATGCTTGATGTACCAGCCAAGCCAGCTTGGCCGTATACAGTATAAGATAAGGGATTCGCTTTTGCCATAATAAATACATCATTTTCACATTCACAAGACCAACTAACTCTATTTCACAGTGTTCAATCCCTATCACACTTTTTCAACCAAATCATGTCCCATATTTCAAAATTTCGCATTGATCAGATAGACATTCCAGCTGCCGATTCAGGAGGGGGGGGGGGGGGGGTTTACTTGTTTGGGAAACTCTTTATAAGTCAAGGTGACCCGCCGAGGACTGGAGCCTTGTAACATGCTGGCGAAGACCTCAGAACTGAGGGTTCGATATGTAGAGGGTACCACTTGTCCTCCCCGCCGTTGAACTTCATACTTGAGTTGAGAAAGAGGGCTAGGCCCAGGAGAGGAGGGCTTTCAGGGGGTAGGAAGGGGCAACCTCCCGGCTTTTTTTCTTAGAGAGAGCCATGGAAAAGTGACGATCAGTTGGACCTTTGATTAATTAACATCGTGTGAATTTGACCTTCCAAAAATTGAATATTTCAAAATCTTTGGAAAAGTTCAATGACGAAGTTCATTTTCCTTTGCTCAAGAAATTTCTCTTTCTTTTATGCCTTGGCTCGGGGGGATATAGCTCAGTTGGTAGATCTCCGCTCTTGCAATTGGGTCGCAGGAACCCTTTTCCAAAACGGAAATGGAAGGGACGCCAACTTCCCCCAAAAGAAGATTGGGATGATTTTCGCCGGAGTCCTATCCTTTTTAGTCGAAATGTACTTGACCAGTTGACGGCCAAATCAATAGTCCAAGTCAAACACTCCAATACTCCAATACTCCATTCTATTTTTTTTTCTCTTCAACTATTCATCATTCAAAAGAAAAAAAAAAGAAGAATCGAATTTTTTTGGTTAAAGAGCAATATCTAAATACATGTCTTTTTCTTTTCAATAATCCATAGTTGTAGCAATAAAAGAATCTTGTTCCTCCCCAATTCATCAATGATTCAATTTCTAAAAAAAAATAAAGAAAAAAAAATTTAAAAATTTAAATATTAAAAAATAAACCCAAAAAAATATATTGAAAAAGAAAATATAAATAAAAAAAAAACTGATCTTATGCAAAAAAATATTAAAATAGAAAAATATAATAGTTAACACAAAAAAATATTTTATAGAATAAAAAATATTCAATAATAATATGATGAACTATTATTTTATCAAATAAAAAATTAACTAATCAAAATACATGAAAAATTAAAACATACATTTGCATCAATTAAAATCCTATCTAGACTAATAAGGAGGTTCTGTAATTTTGTATTCGAAGATTTCCATAACCTCGAAACCCTACCTTGAATTGCTTTGGATGTCTCTGTTATGCACATGTGAATAGTAAAAGAAATAAATTTGAGCCACAGAGTAGGCCAGGAGTACTTATAAGATATTCTAGTGGGGAGAGGGGATAACGAGTCAATGACCTTGACAACAAGAAGGTTTATGTGACTCGCGTATTTTCTAGAGAAAAATTTTCCCTTCTGCAATAGCCGAAGACAATATGCAGCCACAATGAGAGGCGTGTATTAGTGGGCATAAAAATGATGCACATTCACCAGCACCAGATCATGTATCGTATGTTACAGATGAGATGCATGAAACATGTTATACAAGTAATGATCATAAGCATGCCACGCCAAATGGATAATTCACTACCTAATGCAATTATGTCAATTCCAGGCAATCAGAATTTCTCGAGTAATAACCAACCAGAATCATGCATTGGCAAGCGATCAAAGCAAGTCTCATGTATGTTATCCGGTTATGATTATAGTTTTCCTTTTTTATTAGTTCCCATGCCTGACACATCGCTCTCTCCTTCCTCTTTGGCTAACTCAACAGTATGACCTTCATCACAATTCATTTCATATTCAAAATTTTCTCCCACTTACTCTGCCTTTTTAGTTGCTACCTCCTCCAATGATGAGCCTAAAGGAATTTATGAGGCAGTTGCTAGCACTAAAATTTGCCCTTTAAGTCACAGAAATATTTTTGAGAAAAAAGCCTCCCAGAGTGAACACACCCGGGGATAACGAAAGAAAGCGACGAAAAAGTTTTCGAAGTCCCGGATATTTTTTGAGAATTTTTGGAAAAAAGACGTTAATGGCCTGAACGTTGTACTGAAGTTAGTCGTCAACAAAGTATGACATAGGGTATTTTGGTCTTTCTACTATTTATCTTGAAACGATATTTGTACCCAAAAATTCTAGTTTTTGATACAAGCGCACTCATATTTCGGAATCTTTCGGGTTTGTGAAGGTCCCGAAACATTTTTCATAAAAAAATTAAAGAGGAAGGAAAATTTGGCATGAGGCTAGACCGGCCACTCCAGCGCCCCCTCCCCCCCCCCCCCCCCCCCCCCCCGGTGTGTTTTTTCCCAATAAAATGCACCCGAAATCTAATTTGAGTGGCGTTTTTTTCCTATATTCATCTTTTTCAGGACATGCCACACGTTGAGAAGTTTTTTCAGAATTTTGTGGGCACCCAAAGGGTCCCATCCGAACTTTTCAAAATCAATACGCACGAATCGGGGGTATTTTCAGGATTTTTGTTGAAAACATTTCCCGCATTTATTTTTTAAATCATTTTCTGACATAAAAGCGTAGAAGGCACGAAATGCCACCTCCCCTAATTTTTAGAGAATTTTTCGAGACTTGGGCCTCATTTTGATTTTACGAAGATTTGATCGAAGCCCTTGCCTGTTTCTGTGATAAATTTTCAAACGTTAATAGAAAATGCGTTTCTAATTTGAATCGCGCGCCGTCTTTTGCAAAACCCATTAGAACACAAGGGGTAGAGCCTCCAAGAATATTTTGAGAAATTTTCAAGCCCTGCGCGGGCCTTTGAACACCCCAAATTTGACCCGCTAATATTCTATTAAATCGAATTATGGATATATTTTTTTCATGTGGATAAATGAGATGATTTAATCCTAGGCTGAAGTGTGTTTATGATTTAATTTAATAGAATGTTAATATTTTGTTATTTTTAATATATTTTTACTTGGGATTATTGAGATCATTTAATTATGAGTTTAAATATATTTAAGGTCTGCTTTTAATAAAATATTGGTATTTTATTGTGCTTCGGCATTTTATTTATTTGGACCCTTTTGAGATGATGTGGGTTTTTAAAAAATTGAAAGTTTGGACAAATAGAGTATGCACCCTCCAACAATGTTAGCCCACTAAAAACACAAGAATTAGGAGCCTTTTTAATCCTTATTTTTGTGAAAATTCGGAGTAAAAATATTCTTTTTATATTTTTTGTGTTTTTATGGTAATTAGAGTGGAGCGAAGAGAAAGTAAAGAAAATGGGAGAAGGGGAGGCTAGGCTACAAGTTAGGAGTATTTCTAGTTCAGAGAGCAACAATTTAGGGTGTGAGGACCAAGTCAGGAGAGGATTTAATGAGAATTCGGCCAAAAAAGGCAAGAACATGAATAGTAGCCCGGGTCCCGATGGTCATGTCGAGATGACCTCCAGGCCCCGGCGGTCAGGTAGAGATGACCTCCGGGCTCTGGCGGTCATGTCTCCCAGTTTCGAAAATTTTCTACGTTTTTCTCATTTCTTGATCCCAGCTCTTAACTATTGGATCTTGGGATTGAATCTCGACCCTAGGATTAATAGGACGACCCTTGAAACCCTGAACACTATAAATAGGACCCCCCCATACCTGTGAACACCCAAATTTGACCCACTTTAAACATACTTGAACCTTGAATTGATGAGATGATTCGATCCCAGGATTAAGACATGTCAAGACTTTAACTTTGTAGAAACAATATATTTTGGTAATTTGGACCTTCATGTATTTGAACTCTAAGATTAATGAGATGATTTATTCTTAGAATAAAATATATAATTAGGTTTATTTAGGCTGGAATATATTATAATTGCTTGGGCCTTTTATTTATTTTCTAACCCAATTATATTGAGATGATTTATTATTGGGTTAAGATGGATTTAAGGGCCCAAGTTAATTTTTCAGAGTTTAACTAGCCCATTAACATATTTCGTGCAGGTTAATTTTAGCTCTGTTTTTCGTAGAAAATCAGAGTTAAATCATCATTTAATTAGATTTTGTGTTTTTGGTATGATTTTATTCAAAATGGGTGTCAATATGTAATTAATCAGTTATGGAATGATTTTGAGGAGTAGTAATCAAGTAATGGAGTGATACCGGGTTGATTGGGGATTGAGTACGCAGTAGGATCAAATCAGAGCTGAATTAGTGGGATTGGGGGCTTCAAAAAGGAAAGAACGGGTGGCACGCGATCACCAGGTGTCGGCGGTCATGGGTGGATGACCGGGCCTGGCGGACTTCCAGAAATGCCCATATCTCTAATTTTGTTTCTAATTTCGATCCTACGCGGTTTTGGACCAGATTTTCGGGCATAGTCTTCACCATTAAGCAGGTCCACGCCCCTAGGCTTCCTAGAACACTATAAATAGGACCACTCACACACATTTTAAAGGACACACACATTATCATTCATATACACACTCATGAGCTTTCTTGCTTGGGGAAACTATACCTCTCCAAGCTTAGAAATAAATTCTTAGGCAGAAACTCTATAGAATTTTCGTGGGGAGCATCAGGCATAGTCCAGCATGGAAGAATCAAGAAGGGGATCAACCATTGAGCTAAGAAGTGGCAAGAAGGTTGGTGGGGAACACAACCCAACACAAGGAGCTAGAGGAGGGCTACACGAGGTAACACCAAACCCTTTTGGTTGATTTTTGCTGGCTATATGAGGTTGCTTTTGATGATGTAAGTGGTGACATAATGCCAGGTTTAGAACTACATGGCTTTGACCCCAGTCACTCGGGTATGTAGGTATTCTCGGTTTTACAACGGGATGCAAGCCAAATCTTCTTCTCCTCCCCCTTTCTTTTATTTTCCACACTTGCACACCTGCACAAGGCACACTTGTACTTTACAATTGCACAAGGTTTCGACCCAACATGGATGGGTGCCTAACACCTTCCCATCCGTGACGAATCCCCGATCCCATGTCTTTGGATCGCCATGACCATGTTGCCTAAAGGAGTCATACAAAGGTCTTTCCCAAATTTTGTCCTTAATAAAATTTTGGTGGCGACTCCACTGACATGGGATTGACCCGAGGAGGAAGGTGAAAAAAAAAGGTGAATAGGCCCAAGTGATTTTGGGTCGGGTATTCACAGTTGGCGACTCCGCTAGGGAAGTAGTGGGTTCAAGAAACCTTGAGCAATTGTATAGTTTTGTGTGCCTTTTTATTTGTCATTATAAGCGCCTTGCATTCATGATGATTGATATGAAGCTTCTACCGTAAGAGGGCGAGGGAATCCAAGTCCACCACATGCCTTCTTTAAGCAATTGCGGGTTGAGTGAACCCGTTTCTCGCTGCTAAGTGATGGGAATTAATGGGCTTTGGACCTCACACGATATCCATTATTAAATGTGAGTAGGTCAACCTATTCCCTAGTGGCCATTTTTTGGCCCCCAACCAGCTGCATGCCCTGAGCATCTCATGCATTATGAATCAATAAGTGGTACGTGCATTTGTATGATTTATTGTTGTAAACCCAAGTAAATGTGAATAGTTTGCCCCTTATTCTCGAACACCCCAAACCCAATGAGATAGTATATACTGGCAAGCGCATGGGATGCCAAGCCTCTGATCCCCGTACTTCAACTGCTAGGGCACGATGAGTGAGGACAACAATGCTAAGACAAATGTGGTTGAAGAATCAATGGACCTGTTGAAAGACTCGAGGATCAGGGATGCGCTACTGGCTTTGCAAAAAGGGAAGATGGTGTCCCCTGGGAGTGATAGGGGACAAGTTTCAAAACCAGGCATTGAGAGCAAGGTGGTCATCATCCAAGACGAGGACTCAATGGCCCAGGAATCCAAGGGAGAAGTGGAGAGACTTAAAAGGGTGGAAGAGTTATTGAAGACCATGAAGAGGAAGGAAGATGACTGGAACTTGGATCGCTTGTCCTTGTTTCTCGGAGCCCAGCTGCTTGAGAAATTTAAAATGTCCAAAATTGAGAAGTCCAATGGAATGGGATGCCTTACCACCTATCTGAAGATCTATGTGAGGATGCTTCGGCCTATAGGGATAGGACCGGAGTTGATGGTCCAACTATTCCAAAGGACCTTATCGGGAGCAGCCTTTGAAACGCCCCGACCCGTATTTACCGTACACAGTAAACACGTGCCGGAACTGTGACGACCCCACCAAACCAAGCCCAACATACTGTGTGTACAACAAAAACTCGGGCTCAACAACCCAAAAATAACAACATCAATAACACCATAACCGGCCCAATGGCCCAACAATAGCAATATGACGCACAACGTAAGACTTAATAACTCACAATGTAACGCCCCGAATTTTCCATAATTTAATTTTTCGGAATTTTCGAAATTTTTTATTCCTATTTTACCCTTGAGGAATTTCTGAATTTTTGAGCAAGGAAATAAATTATTTTTACCTTGGTTATATGGAATTTAGTTGATGGTAAGACGGGTTCGGCTTTCGTTGGAGTTTAATCGGGTTTCGGGGTTGAGAATTAAGTCTTGAAGTAGTTTCCCCGAAACTACGTCGTTTTGGAACAGTTCAAGAAAGAAAAAAAAAAAAAA
>JAKUCV010001093.1:40714-56443 GCA_028386065.3 Turnera subulata | reverse complement strand
TTGTACTCCTCCTCCGTCTTTGGCACTTGGACTTCACCAACTTTCTTCATCGGAATTTGCTCTCCAATCTTCATGATTCGCCAAAGAGCATAGTTGTTGGATTGGAGGAAAATTCTCATCCTCTCCTTCCAGTAGCTGTAATTGGTGCCATCAAAGTACGGTGGACGAACGGTTGAATGTCCTTCGAAGATTCCTGCATGACTACTTGAAAAGCCATGGAAGATTTCCTCTCAAACGGTTAAGTCTTCAGAGAGTTAGGCTCCGCTACCAACTGTTAGAACAATAGCCCTACGCTAGAGGGGGGGTGAATAGCGTTTATCAGATTAAAACGAAATAAGCAGGAAATTAATACGGAATTTAAAACAATAGAAGGACACAAGCAATTTATCCTGGTTCACACACACACTACTTGTGTGGCTAATCCAGTCCTTCAAGAGACTCTCTTGAAGATTCCACTATCTATGTTAAGCTTACGGGTGCTTAACAAACCGTTACAAACCTTGAGTTCTAATCACAAGAAACTCTAATCTCTTGCTTGAAGATACCTCACTTCAAGACTTCTCACGCAAGAAGATATACCCTCTTCCTATGTATCTCAACAAGGGAACTAACCTCCCTTAAGGTGTATGAATTATACAATTCAATCACTCAAACAAAGAACTCTCTCAAAGAGCAGATATGAGTATACAAGTAAAGCTCTAAAAGGCAACTCTCAAATCCTCAAAAGGATATTGGCTCAATTAGGATTTGTAATGGATGTATGAATGAATAGCATGAATGTAGAGAGTTGATAAGTTGTGAAACAGAGCTGAAAATGCTCAATTTGTAGCTCTGAAAAGTCATGGAGCCATTTGAAATCCACCCAAGAAAAAGCTTTAAACAAAACATAGTGGGTGCTAAAAGTTGTCAGAAATAACGGCCATAACATCGATGTTTTACTGCTCAACATCGATGTTTTGTCCAACAAATTTGAATTTTTGGACTAACGGTAACTAAAACATCGATGTTCTCAAACCCAACATCGATGTTATTTTGATTCTATGTAAAAGTCCTTCAAAGCTTCATATGAAGAACATCGATGTTTTAAATCCAACATCGATGTTATTTTGCTTCTGTGAAAAACGATTAATGCTGACCATTGAAGAACATCGATGTTATGAAATCCAACATCGATGTTTTGCTTAAGTAAAGATGTTTTCAAATGCAACGGTCAGGAGAACATCGATGTTTAGGAAGCCAACATCGATGTTCTGAGCCTTCTGCCATTTCTTGGAAAATTCTTTGAAGGCAGGAACATCGATGTTTAAAAGGAAACATCGATGTTATTTTGGTTCGACAAAATCAAATTGAAACTGACCATTATGGAACATCGATGTTACAAATGGGAACATCGATGTTGTGACTAGTTTTAAAAACAACGGTCACTAGAACATCGATGTTTGGGATTCCAACATCGATGTTCTGAGCCTTCTGCCTGTTTTGAAGAATTATGCAAAGGCAGGAACATCGATGTTTAAATACACAACATCGATGTTCATGGCTTGAAAAACATTTTTATGCTTGGAAGCATGTTATGTTATGCATGAGCAAAATTCATCTTATTTTGAGCCAATGTCCTAGAAGAGTTGAGTGTTATACCTTGTACAATTTTTGGACCTAACTCTTCTTTCTTGGCTCTTCAATTCTTGTTCTCATTCACTTTGATTCTTGATCACTTTGGTTGAGTACTTGTTTGCTTGATTTCTTTTTGCTTCATCTATGTTATGATCTTGGTTTGTCATTTATCAAAACCTATAATGAACCATGAAGACATAGGGTCTAACAAGCTTTGGGTTAGGTTTAGCAAGTTCAGCCCGCAAAAACTTGTGTACCATAGGTTATTTGGCTCGCTTGTAAAAGCCAAATTAGTGGATAGTTTAGAAATCCTAAAGGCGGGACCTTTAGGTAGTGGATGTACTCCTGAGTGGGGAACCACTATAAATTGCTTGTGTCCTTTGCTTTCTTGCCTTTATATTTCATATTTCATTTAAGTTTCACATTTGGCTTCTGTGTTGAGCCAAATCACAGAAAACCCAAAAAAGAGGAAAAGCTAATTCAACCCCCCTTCATAGCCTTTTCTGGAGTGAACAAAGCTCATGGCTTATAAAGGTACTAGTGTCAACAAAGCTCCATACTTTGATGGAGTGAACTTTGACTACTGGAAGTTTAGAATGAAGATCTTTCTTGAACGAAAAGATCTTGAGATGTGGAATATTGTTCAAAGTCACCATGCCAGACCTCAAAGAGACATGCAATTCTGGTCTGAGGATGAGCTAAGGAGAGCTAAGCTTGATGCACAAGCTCAAAATATACTCCTATGTGGTATAAGTGAAAGTGAATTTCAAAGGGTGAGTTCTTGTGGCACAGCCTATGAAATCTGGAGGCTTCTTTGTGTCACACATGAAGGAATTAACCAAGTAAAGGAGTCTCGGCTCAATTGTCTATTGAGGGACTATGAGCTCTTCCAAATGGCTGCTGGAGAAATTGTGCAAGAAATGGATACACGCTTCACCATTCTTTGCAATGGTTTAGCCCTACTTGGTAGACTCGTCACTCATTGAGACAAAGTTGCAAAGATCCTTAGATCTCTGCATAAGGAGTGGGAGCCAAAGGTCACAGCTATTGAAGAAGCTCAAAATCTGAACGTTCTTACCTATGATGAGCTCATTGGAAAGCTTATTGTTCACGGCTCTAAGCTGGAACCAGAAGAACCAAAGAAGAAAGATTTGGCTCTTAAGGCGAACCAAGAGTCTAGTGATGAGTACAATGATGCGGATATGGCACTAATCACCAGGAAGTTTGTTAAATTTCTTCGAAAGAGGAAGCAAATGAAAGGAAAGAGCTTCCAAGGTGCAAAATCAAGTGAACAAAAGAAAGACTCACTGGTGTGTTTTGGCTGCAACCGTCCGGGCCATATCAAGTCAGAATGTCCACACCAAAAAGCCAATTCTGATTTCCCTAGAAGCAAAGGAAAGAAGGCTATGTCGGTATGGGATGATTTGGATTCATCAAGTGACTCTGATTCTGATGAAGCAGTAAATCTATGCTTAATGGCTCGAGAAGATGATGAGGTAAATGATTCTCTTGACCCTACTTTTGATGAGCTTCAAGATGCATTTGAAGAATTGCATGATAAGTATGAGCAAGCACTTAAGAAGAATGCTTCATATAAGAAACGTATTGATCTTCTTGAATTTGATCATGCATCTCACAAAACTTCATATGAAACTCTTGAGCGTGCACATCCTGAAAGTTTGTCTATTTGTGAGTCATTAAAGAATGAGAAACTTGCTGCTCAAAATGCATATGATGACCTTGAGAAAAAGATAGCTAGTAATTTGAGCAATTGTGAAGTCATGATTCAATAGAATGATGCTCTAAAGGCTAAAGTAGATTATCTAAAATGTTCCCTAGAGGTTTACTAATAGAAGAGATAGCCTGAATCTACTGCTAGGACAACAAAGGCATTCTTTAGATAAAAGTGGAATAGGCGCCACACACATGGTTTTTAACAAGCCAAATATGCTAGTTAAATTTGTCAAGGCTAAATCTAGATCACATTATAGACCTAGATATCGTGAAAATCCTAGGCAGCGACATCATGAGCACTCACATAGACCTGATATCACATGCTATTACTGTGGAAATGTTGGTCATATGATCAGATCATGCTTTCATAGGAAGAGAAACAATCATGTTAAATATATTTAGGTTTCGATAGGAGCCAAATCTAACCCTGATGGACCCAAGTTAGTTTGGGTACCTAAAACTTGATCATTTGACAGGATGCAAGGGATGAATGGGTTTTGGACAGTGGTTGTTCAAGGCATATGATAGGCGACCCATTAAAATTTACATCCCTACTCTAAAAATACCGAGGTAATGTTACATTTGGTGATAGTTCTAAAGGAAAAATCCTTGGTATTGGTAAGATTGGCACTAATCCAACTATTGAGCATGTGTTACTTGTTGATAATCTTAAGTACAACTTGCTTAGTATCAGTCAGCATTGTGATAAAGGATTCAGAGTTACTTTTGAATCATCTAGATGCCTTGTGAGTGGAGTTGATGATGAGAATATCTTATTTGTTGGAAAAAGGATTGGTAATCTATACTCTATATGTTTAAATGAAGTTACTAACCCTAAAATCAAGTGCTTTAGTGGAAGAACAGATACTACAACTCTATGGCACATGATGCTAGGGCATGCAGATCTTGAACTTATTTCAAATCTGTCAAAGAAAGATTTGGTCGATGGTCTGCCAAAAATGAAGTTCGAGACAAAAACCAAATGTCGTGCATGTCAGCTAGGTAAACAAATCAAAAGTTCTTTTAAGCCAAAACAAGTGGTATCAACTTCTCGACCTCTTGAACTCCTACATATTGATCTTTTTGGTCCAATGAGAACTGTGAGTCTTGGAGGTAAAAAGTATGCATTTGTCATGGTTGATGATTATTCTAGATTCACATGGGTCTTATTTCTTTCACAAAAAGATCATGCATGTCAAGAATTTGGCTCATTAGCTAGGAAGCTACAAAATAAAAAAGGGTATAAAATATCTAAAATCAAAAGTGATCATGAAGGAGAATTTGATAATTCCAACTTCTGTTAATTCTGTGAACAAAATGGCATTGAACACACATTTTCGACTCCTAGAACACCTCAACAAAATGGAGTTGTGGAAAGGAAGAATCGAACCTTACAAGAAATGGCTATAACTATGCTTAATGATTATAAGTTACCTATCTATTTCTGACTGAGGTATGAACACAACACGCTATGTCTTAAATAGAGTCTCTTTGTGTCCATTAATTAAAAAGACACCTTATGAGATTTGGCACGATAGAAAACCAAATATTGCACACTTTCGCACATTTGACTCCAGGTGTTACATCCTGAATACTAAAGATAATCTTGATAAGTTTCAGGCTAAGTCTGATGATGGTATATTCTTTGGTTATTCATTGAGTAGTAAAGCTTATAGGGTATATAACAAAAGAACCATGGTTGTTGAAGAGTCCATGCATGTGGTGTTTGATGAGATTAACTTGAATGATTTTAGTGATGATACAGAAATTGAGTATACCCCTGAGAATCAGCCACAGGTCATTGATGAGACAAAAGATGAGCAACTGCCTGTTCTAATTGCGGTTCAGCAACATTTGGCTTCTCCCGAGCCAAATGTTCAAAATAATGATGTGCAGCCAATTGTTCTGGAATTTGGTTCAAACTCACAGCCGAGAAACTCAAATGTTCAAGCACCAAGTGGATATTCAATTGAGGCCATATTAGGTGATCCTAGAAGAGGAGTAACCACAAGATCCAGATTACAAAATATCAATACACATCTTGCATTCTTGTCTCAAGTTGAGCCTAAAAATGCCAATGAAGCCATACTTGATGAAAACTGGGTATTAGCTATGCAAGAAGAGCTTAATCAGTTTGAGAGGAACAATGTATGGGAGATTGTTTCAAGGCCAAAAGACCATCCTGTCGTTGGAACCAAATGGGTCTTTAGAAACAAGCTTGATGAATCAAGAACTGTGGTAAGAAACAAAGCTCGATTTGTTGCACAAGGGTACAATCAAGAGGAAGATATTGATTATGATGAGACCTTTGCACCAGTCGCTAGACTTGAATCCATTCGTATGTTGCTTGCATTTGCATCATTTAAATCTTTCAAACTCTATTAAATGGATGTCAAGAGTGCTTTTCTAAATGGATATATCATGGAAGAAGTATATGTAGAATAACCTCCAGGATTTGAAAACCATGAGCATCCATAACATGTTTTCAAGTTGAAAAAGGCATTATATGGTCTTGAACAAGCACCTAGGGCTTAGTATGATAGATTAAGCTCATATTTTTTCACAATACTTTACAAGAGGAAAGGTAGATTCAACTTTATTTGTGAAATCAAACAAAGATGATATCAGTATTGTACAAATATATCTTGATGACATTCTACTTGGTGCTACTAACGAATCTCTTTGTCAAGAGTTTGAAAAACTTATGCACAGCGAGTTTGAAATGAGCATGATGGGAGAATGAAATTTCTTCCTGGGGTTTCAAGTCAAGCAACTCAATGGTGGGATTTTTCTTAACTAAGCAAAGTACAGACGAGAGTTGCTGAAAAGATTTGGCTTGTCAGAAGCCAAAACTAGTCCGACACCAAAGAGCACTAGCACCAAACTTGACAAGGATGAGAATGGTAAGGATGTTGATGTAAAATTATACAGCGGCATGATAGGTAGTCTTCTTTACCTTACAGCTACAAGACCAGACAATATGTATAGTGTTTGCTTGTATGCTAGATTTCAATCATGCCCAAAAGAATCTCCTCTTAAAGCTATCAAGCGAATCTTCAAGTACTTAAAAGGAACATCATCTTTAGGCTTGTGATATCCTAATGTGAACTCTTTTGAACTAACAAGCTACTCAGATGCAGACTTTGCAGGGTGCACTCTTGATAGTAAAAGTACAAGTGGTACTTGTCAATTACGTGGACAATCACTTGTATCTTGGTCAAGTAAAAAGCAAAATTCAGTTGCTATTTCCACAACCGAGGCTGAATATGTAGCAGTTGGTGCATGCTGTGCACAAGTGTTGTGGATGAAACAAACACTTGCTGATTATGGACTAACTTTCAAGTGTGTTCCTATCTTTTGTGACAGCTCAAGTCCCATCAATCTAACTAAGAATCCAGTGCAACACTCTCGAACCAAACATATTGAAGTGAGACATCATTTTATTCGAGACCATGCGTTGAAGAAGGATGTGGCTATTGAGTTTGTGAGAACTGAAAATCAATTGGCTGACATCTTTACCGAACCATTGAAGGAAGATTAGTTCACCAAAATCAGACTCGAGCTTGGTATTTGCAATATATCATAAGTATTCTGATTTGGCTCTACATTTAGTTTTTATATGTTCATGCATATCATAACATATTGCACACATATGCACTTAGAATATATACAATTGTCACACCTCTCACACCTACACTAAGCATATGAGCATACGACGACAAGTCATGGCTGCAATCAAATCATCAAGAGCATCAAAGAGGAAGAGCTGCAAGATTTGGTTCAAGGATGAGCAAAAACCTATTGCCCAGCGGTCCATAAGCGGCAGTTAAAGAAGAAAGAGAAAAAGCAGGGTCAAAACGGGGAGTTTCTGGCACAACGGTTATATTCTGTCCCGCGTCTGACACAAAGAGAAAAAGCTGCAAAAGCAAGGAGTTCATTAAATGAAAGTGGTCGGTTTCTTCTCCTCCACAAAACCTGTGACTACCTCTCTCCACCATTATCCACTTCCTTTTTAACTTCCACTTTCAGTTTTGCATTCAAACACATTAACTCACAAACCCTAAAATTTCTCTCCATCATGAAGACAAACACGGGCAAAGGAAAAGCCTTGAGACAAACCCCCACAAAACAAAAACCACAAAAACCGCCGGCACCTCCTAAAGGAAGAACTAAGATGGCTGCTGCAAAACCTGTCTTCAAGAAGTCCTCGATACTAAAAAAGAAAAAGGGGAAAGAGCCAGAAGCAAGTGCAAACCCTGAACTCACTTCACCAGTAAAAGAGGTTGTTTCTAAATCGACAAGCTCAAGCTTGGTCTACAATCTGAATCTACACAACACAAAGAAGCCATAGTTCCTCCAAAGGAAGGATCTGAATCCAAAATCCATGACTTCAATCTTGAAGAAATAACACCGGTAATATTCTTGAAACTGGGGTAATCACATCCGCTCCTTTTTAGTGTTTGTGTTTCAAGCTCTAGGGAGGTGTATGTTGCAGAGAAAACTATGTTAGGATCCCTAGAAACAAAATCGGATGCTGGAAATACTGTTGTTGATAGTATTGTTATGAGTGTTGAGAAAGGGGCTGAATCTGGTGCAAAGAAGTTCTGGAACAAAGGGTTCAAGGGGAAATACGATTCTGCACCCTTTTTTGGGCAGAAATCGTGTTATCCCTAACCTCCAGATTGTTCCAAACTTCATGCTATCCTTTACCCCCTTCGCTTCTGTAATTCTGAGCATGAATTAGACAACCCCTCTTAGGTTGAAGGGGTGAAGCATGTTTCTTTTGTTATTGCAATAAATTGCTCATCTTATGCTCTTAACGTATTTTTCTTGTTTTGGTTGTTGCAAACTTGCTCTATGTTTGAGTTCTGGCCAAACCCTTGCATGATGATAGGTAGCTAGGTGAAGGACCGAAAGGAGAAGCCATAGTTACTTGAACCACAACAACCATCCCTTAGTTTCTAGCTTTTGATAGAAGTTAAGAATTAATTGAGGAATTAGCCCCAACGCCCGATCTTAATCCCCTTTTTTGACCGATGCAAAAGCATTAGGAAGATTAAGAATCTTGGGAGGAACCTGTGAGTGAAAACAAATGGGTTCAGTATAGGTTGAGAGCGCCTACAAGAACTGATCTATGTAATTGACTTTGTGTTCTCGACAGGCCCAGCCACAAGCTCAGTCACAGGCTCAGCACTGGCTCAGCCTGTTGCAGCACAGTCAAGAAGAATGACACCACTTTTAATCTTATTCTTGATTGATTATTGAGTAGCCTATTTTTATTCTAGTAGTAGCTTGGTAAAGCACCGAAAGGAGAAGCCAAGTAAGCTAGACCAACAATAGTCAGCCTTCACTTCTTAGCCACTCGAAAGAAGATAGGGAGAGACTGTGGGAAAACATGCCCCAACACCAAACTTCACCTCTAAGTGGGCATCTATTCTAGTGACAGGGGGTAGACGGACGCTTAGGGAACTATCAATAAGATCGAAAGCCATTGGTAATACATTAGGTTGGAAGACCCATCAAGACATCTTATTAAACATAGGCCGTCAAATAGGCTCAGCTTGTTGTGAGGCTGTTGAGCAATTTAAAGCATGAAACAGGACATGTGAACCCCGGATGCCTAAGACTTCACCAAATCTGATGTTTTCTTACTTCAACACTACTGCTGCTTTATTTTATTGCTCTGTTTATATTTCAACTAGCATTTTCTCAACTCCACTTCCATTCGTTTATCTTAGCCTAATTTGTCTAATTGAAAGTAACAGGCTCAACCCAGTCCCTCTGGATACGACTTTGATAGTACTACAACAATCCTATGCACTTGCAGGACCCCTATCAAGTTTTTGGTGCCGTTGTCGGGGACTGGCGCTTGATTCTACTGCTTTTTATTTTGATTTATTAGGCTTTTTATTACTTACCCCTTTTCTTTTTCCAGTTTGAAGTTTTCAGGTGGTGCATGCCCCAAACTAGGGGCAAGCAGCCAGCTCTAATCTTCCACCAGGAGATCGAAAAGAAACCTCGTCAGATTCGTAAGAACAAGCAAAAGCAGCAAAACATGGTGTACAGACCCAATGACGGAGCGCAACAGGGCATTGAACAGGCTCAACCTATTCGACCCTACATCCCCATGTCCCAGCTCCTACAACCACCAACCACCGTCATCCACAACAGCATAGCCATTCCAGATGTAGATGCTCCATATGAGATCAGAACCAACTTGCTGAGCATGCTGGAAAGGCGCACCTTTGGAGGGACACCCTCTGAGGATCCAAACTCGCACTTGCAAAACTTCTTGCGAGTGTGCAGTACAGTGAACATAGCAGGGATGACCAAGGAGCAACTACACATGAGAGTATTCCCATTCTCACTCAAAGATGCATTATTCGAATGGCTCAACAACCATGAAGTAGGCCATTTCACTAACTGGAACAGTCTAGTCAGAGCTTTCTTGAAGGAATACCATCCCTCAATCAAGGCTGCAAGTTAGAGGCAGCAGCTTATTGCATTTTTCTCAACGCTGTGACGAATCAATTTGAGATGCTTGGGAGTGCTTCAAGGGATCACTAAGAAGATGCCCAAACCACCAAATTGATGAGGCCGTGCAACTTGAACAATTCTATTGCAGCCTGTGTGATGAAGACCAGAACACCTTGGACAAAATGGCCAATGGTTCATTCATAGACAAGGACTATAATGATGGAATCGCCATTCTGGAGGCATTGTCTAAGAGAAAGATCCAAGTCAGGGGAGTCAAGTCCTCTAGAATAATTAGTGTAGACCGAGTAACCAAGCTGAAGGCGGAAATAGAAGCCCTCAGGAAGCAATTAAGGGCTGCTCAAGTCAAGACAGCCTCAGCCATAGCCCAAGACTGTGAAGGCTGTGGAGGACCTCACGGTACATCCAGTTGCCCACTCTTTGTCGAATGCGATTCTGAGCAAGCTCACTACATCCAGCAGAAGCCTTACTTATATGGAAACACTTATAATCCATCCTGGAGAAATCATCCAAACTTTTCTTGGAAGGGGCCGGCCGAAGAAAGAATTCCACAACAGGCCCAGTACCAAAGACAGAACCAGGGAGGACAGCCACAGTACCAAAGGCGAAACCAAGGAGGACAACTAGGCAACAACATCGACATGATGACCATACTGCAGTCCATCCTGGAGAAACAGAACAAAATAAGCGAGGAGATCAGCCAACTCAAATCCCACAACAGAATCCTCGAAAATCAAATTCCCCAACAAGCTACCATGTCCTCTAGCCAACAAGCAGCTCTCCGAGGAAAACCAATAGAAAACCCAAGAAATGAGCATGTCAAGGCTGTAACACTTCGTAATGGGAAGGAGCTAAGAGACACAGTGCCAAAACTGCCTCATGCAGTGGAGCAACAAGCATCGACATCCAGTTCTGGACAAACAGTGCAGGCACAGACTGAGCCTGTGGCTGAGACTATTAGCACAAGAAGAGCTGAGAAATAGCCTCAGACTGTTCTACCTTATCAACCTCCTCTCCCATACCCAGAAGTGTACCACAAATCCAAGCTGGAGAAGCAATTTTGTAAGTTCAAGGAAATGCTAAGTAAGTTATATGTTAATGTGCCCTTCAGTGATGTGGTTACACAGATGTCTTCACATGCTAAATTCCTTAAGGATATTCTGACAAAGAAGAGAACTATTAATGACATTGAGACTGTAGCCATGATAGCCCAGGGGAGTGCTCTTATTCAACACCATCCACCTAGAAAATGCTCAGACCCTAGAAGTTTCACAATACCTTGTAACATTCGGGACAAGAAGAATGAAGGAGCACTGTGTGATCTAGGGGCCAGTGCCAGCCTGCTGCCACTATCCATCACTCAAGGCATGGACCTCGGAGAAATCAAACCCACAAGGATGACAATCCAACTTGCTGACCGCTCACTTGTGCATCCTGTGGGAGTATTAGAGGATGTGCCCGTAAAGGGTGGTGACTTTTATATTCCTGTTGATTTTGTGGTCATGGATATGGCAATAGATGTCCACACACCTATCATTTTAAGGCGACCTTTTCTTGCCACGGCTAGAGCATTGATTGATGTTGAAGAAGGAAAGGTAACACTGAGGATTGGAGAAAATACGATGAATTTCAATATGCTCCAGGCCCCTAAGTCAGATTTGAACTTCGGCACCTACTACTAGGTTGACACTGTTGATGACAACATTAAGTCAACAAGACAGGCCCAGCCTGTCCACCAGCCTGTTCAGCAGCAGCCACCTATCAATCATACTGGAGCTGATGATTTTGCACCAAATATTGAGATAAAACCTCTTCCTCCAGAATTGAACGAAGTTCGTTTGGATATGAATGGGAATGCCGTAGTTTACAAGGAGAGAACCATAAAAAGGCACAATGGTCAAAACATCAAGCGCGCTTTCAAGAAGGAAGACCAAGTCCTCTTTCGGGGTACAAGACGATCCAAGTGGTCTGGTCCGTTTACTATTCTTCATCGTTTACCTCATGGAGAAATGGAGATTGCTGGTGACGGGGTCAGCCCGTTCATAGCCCATCGAAGGACGTTCAAAATTTAACACTCGACCATGGGTGTTTTCAGGGAGATTCAACCTCGCCAAAATCCACCTCCCAATTAGCAAAATGAGGGAGTGTCCAGCTAAAAGACATAAAAGAAGCACACACTTGGGGAAAACCCAGTGCGGTAACTTTCAGTTTCCTTTGCTTTTCTTTGTGTGTTTTATTTCGTTTTTAATAATCAGGTGTTGCAATCGATGGAGGAGGGAATCATCAAGTCAGAAATTTGTCAGGGAAGTTCTTCTGAACCCTTTTGATAGTTAACCTCAATTATTTTGCAAAAAGGGTATTTTGATACTTACACAGGCTCACCACAGGCTGAGCCTGTGTCGAACTTCCGTCTTAATCCAACACCTCCCTCCCTCCCTATCACTACAGCACCATATCATCTAGTTTAGGATAACTCACCCCTACCCCCATAGCTTGATTTTCAGTTTGGGGTACTTTTGTGTTATCTATCTTAGACTAGTGCTTTTGTATTTTGGGTTTCTGTAGTGTGTTTTCTTTGCTTGTCTTTGTTTTGGCATTGCACCCTATTTTTGTTTTGTCTTTGCAGTGAGGACACTGCAGATTTTCAATTTGGGGTATTTTAGGGTGCAATTTTGCCATTTTGTGACTTTTTATAATTTCTGATGTTCATGTAATGCAATTTCAATTGTCATCTACTTTTATTATGTTTCTCCCAGTGTGTGCTTGTCCTTAAATTTATGCACCTTCTCTTTTTCAATTTAACTCTGCTAAGTTTCTAATCTCATGACTTGTCTTATTTTCCCAAAACGAGCAGAACAGGAATAATCAAGCAACTGCATCTCATGAATTCTGTTAGATGAGAAGAGTCCTGTTAAAGAATTTTCCAAACAGGCTTAGCCTGTATACCTTTGAACAGGCCCTTACCTCTGTCAAGGCGAAATTTAAGCAAGGTCTACAAGCAAGGAAAGGATCTAGGCCATCTTTGGCACACCAACCCATACTCATGAAACCCTTGCAACCCCATTTGAGCCGATTAAGATGGCCTAATTTCATTCATTTACCCTGCACATGCCACCTTAACCATTTGCAGCCAGAGCAGGGGCCATCAGTGTCTAAGGGCACAAACTTCTTCAAACAGCCTAACCCTGTCGTTGAGCCTGTAAACAAGATTTGAGCAAATTTAGAAAATGAGATCGCCCATACTCAACCTATGTAAAATTCATAATGCCACCAAATACATGTACTCCCTCCTCCCTTGCAAAAGAAAAAGTGAAAATGAAAAATATGTGAAAAAGAAAAAAAAAAGGAAGGAAGGACAAGGCAAATCACACTCCACCAAAGAACACGATTCCAATCAATCTGTTGGAGTCAGTGGTTACATCAAGAGTGACTGAAGTATTGGGACACAGTTGCTGAACAGCATGAGAACTCAGAAAATACAAAGTCAAACAGCCACTATATGGTCTCAGGCTATTCATGAATAAGAACGAAAGAATCAAGTTCACAAGCCATTGACCTTTGCGTAAACCGTCCACCTTTCTTTGATAACCCTCACCCAGCCTCAATACAACACAGACAAAGTCCTAGTGATCATAGCTTGATGACTCATGCACATTAGTAGAGACAAGAGGTAATGGGTCTGCATATGAGGTATTATTTTTCACTTTTCAATCTTTAACTGAATCCCTCAAATGGCAGAAGGAATGGAGGCCAGTTGCAGAATTATTCCTATGATTTTTATGACAAAAACTACTGACAAGGAATTTGGTTGGAATCGATGCAGTTTTGAAGAAAAATAAGAGGATGCCTGAATTGGGACACCACAAGGAAGAAATCTAGTGAAAATCTGATACATTGGAATTGTCTTTACTTCCTTTCAAAATCATGCCTTCTTTTCTTTTCTGTTTGCTTGAGGACAAGCAAAATCTTCAGTTTGGGGTATTTTGATGTACATGAAATATGCATAGTTTTAGGCATGGTTTTAGATATATTTACTCTCAACTTATCATGACTATATGCCTTGCTTTGCATTATTTCATCATATTCCCTTAAATTCCATCCCTTACTGTATGATCAGTGATTCTAGGTGCATTTCGAAGGATTTTGAAGATTTTATTGGAGAATTCGAAGAAACAGCCTCTGGCACAGCATGAGCCTGTTTCGAGCCTATTGTTCATTGCAGAATCAGTAAAAGGCCACGAATCCCTCTCCAACCACAAGTTATCCACTGGATTTCACCACCTTTTCCTTGATCCACAAAGCCATCATGACACCACATCAATCACAAGAGGAGTTGAATTCAATTGTAGAGAAGAATGGGAAGAAATTGCACACAGCCTCAGGCACAGGCCCAGCACAGACTCAGCCTGTGGAATCTACAGATGACCAGAAACGCGAAAAAATGAATTTAAAACTCAGCCACTTGCAGAGCTTCACCACTTGCAAAACTTTTAACTCTGCAATCATAACCTGAACGTTTCAGAAGACTTTAGGCATGGGAAAGAGGGGATAATCATCACACAAAAGGAACATTATAATTAAAGAACTATTATCCTCCCCTTAAGTCTTCTAAAATCTGCAGATTTGCAGAACTCACCCTATCAGCACGCCTCCCATGGTACCTTATCTCGAAGAGCAAGATGGGCAACTGAAACTCAGCTTGCCCAACTCCCATACCTTCCACCAAGTGGGAGAAGAGAGAAGAAGAGGATCCATGCCTATAAATAAGAAGAAGGAAGGAAGAACTGAGCATCGAAAACCCATCGATCAAACACCCATAAAACTTGCAGAAGTTCTGGAACAAAAGCTTCAAGGGGAAATACAATTCTGCACCCTTTTCTGGGCAGAAATCGTGTTATCCCTAACCACTAGATTATTCTAAACATCATGCTATCCTTTACCCCCTTTTGTTTTTGTAATTCTGAGCATAAATTAAACAACCCCTCTTAGGTTGAAGAGGTGAAGCATGTTTCTGTTCTTCTTGCAATAAATTGCTCATCTTATGTTCTTAACCCATTTTTCTTGTTTTGGTTGTTGCAAACTTGCTCCATGTTTGAGTTCTGGCCAAACCCTTGCATGATGATAGGTAGCTAGGTGAAGGACCGAAAGGAGAAGCCATAGTTACTGGAACCACAACAACCATCCCTTAGTTTCTAGCTTTTGACAGAAGTTAGGAATTAATTGAGGAATTAGCCCCAACACCCGATCTTAATCCCCTTGGTTTGACCGATGTGAAAGCATTAGGATGAGTGAGAATCCTGAGAGGAACCTGTGAGTGAAAACAATTAGGTTCAGTATAGGTTGAGAGCGCCTGCAAGAATAGATCTGTGTAATTGACTTTGTGTTCTCGACAGGCCCAGCCATAGGCTCAGTCACAGGCTTAGCCTGTTGCGGCAAAGTCAAGAAGAATGACACCACTTTTAATCTTATTCTTGATTGATTATTGTGTTAGTAATATGCCCAAAAAGACAATCTAGGATGATTGTATTCATGTATACATTTTTTGAGGTTATACCTATATATATGATTATGAGATAATCGCTTGCACATATATATAACCCTAGTGTATATGTATTTGATATGTATATTCTTAAAAGTTCCTAGTCGTTTATTATTATGGTTGGGTTGTAATAATAAAATAAGACTAACGTATGTTGAGGATTGTATGACTTACGAATTCTACATACGGGTACAAGATGGGGATCTTGTTGACCGGACCGACCCACATAAGGACGCTACATGGAACGTTTTATGTATGTCGATAGCGTTTTCTTATAGATGTGATTGTCCTCCGACCTGAGATCGTCAAGGTATCCAACATATGAATCATGTACCTTGATATTATTC
>JAKUCV010001093.1:0-39893 GCA_028386065.3 Turnera subulata | reverse complement strand
CTCTAGCTCATTCTCACCCCTTCACCACGTTTTTGGCAGCCCCAAAAACTCTCTGAAAATACCTCCTTTGAGTTTTTCTTCTTTGTGAAAGAAGCAAGAGCATTAGCATTCCAAAACACCCCAAACACACACACTAGCTCCTACCTTGTTGCTAGCACATCAAGTGGGAGTGCTCGAGGCTTGATTCGTGTGACGACTCAAAGCCGATCACGGTTCGTGTGGAAACCGTAGAGGAGCAGGTCTTCTTCTTGCTCTTACTGATTCGGTTTCCGGCTTAGGTGAAAGATCCTAACACTACAAGTAAGTAAAATTGTTGTACGGTTTACTAGCTTCACATGTGCTCTTGGTTGTTTCCCTTGTCTTACACTGCATATATCCGCTTTTATATGAATGTCATATAGCCTAGGGAAACTTACATATTGAGTAACCTATTTTTAATCTAGTAGCAGTTTGGTGAAGCACCGAAAGGAGAAGCCAAGTAAGCTAGACCAACAATAATCAGCCTTCATTCCTTAGCCGTTCGAAAGAAGATAGGGAGAGACTGTGGGAAAACATGCCCCAACACCAAACTTCACCTCTAAGTGGGCATCTATTCTAGTGACAAGGGGTAGACGGAAGCTTAGGGAACTATCAATAAGATCGAAAGCCGTTGGTAGCACATTAGGTTGGGAGCCCCTTCAAGACACCTTACTAAACACAGGCCGTCAAATAGGCTCAGCCTGTTGTGAGGCTGTTGAGCAACTTAAAGCATGAAGCAGGACATGTGAACCCCGGATGCCTAAAACTTCACCAAATCAGATTTTTTCTTACTTTAACACTACTGCTGCTTTATTTTATTGCTCTGTTTATTTTTCAACTAGCATTTACTCAACTCCACTTCTATTTGTTTATCTTAGCCTAATTTGTCTAATTGAAAGTAACAGGCTCAACCCAGTCCCTGTGAATACGACCTTGATAGTACTACAACAACCCTGTGCACTTGCAGGACCCCTATCACCTAGCCATTCAAGAGATTCTAAGTTGAGAAAAGAGCTTACCTTGAGAGTTATTCATTGTGCTTAATTCGTGTAACTTCTTGAGTGAGTCACTCTTGAAGCTTTGCCTTGGAAAGGTTGTAATCAGCAGGATTAGGGGATAATCTTGTTGGGTAGACAAAGCTAGGTTCAGCTTTGGGTTAGGTTTAGCAAGTTCAGCCTGCAAAAACTTGTGTACCATAGGTTATTTGGCTCGCCTATAAAAGCCAAATTAGTGGATAGTTTAGAAATCCTAAAGGGGGGACCTTTAGGTAGTGGATGTACTCCTGAGTGGGAAACCACTATAAATTGCTTGTGTCCTTTGCTTTCCTGCCTTTATATTTCACATTTCATTTAAGTTTCACATTTAGCTTTTGTGTTGAGCCAAATCACAGAAAACCCAAAAAAGAGGAAAAGCTAATTCAACCCCCCTTCTTAGCCTTTTCTGGGCCAACAGAATCCTGCTGAATAAAAAATTTTGTCTGATACGCCTACTGAAATTGAAGTGAAAATCCTAGTTCAGACAATCTATAATGCTTATGGAAAATTTGGATTGAATGAGGCAAAACAATACTTTGATACACATATGAAGAGTGTGGTGTCAGAAGAAGATGTTGAGAAGTTGATGGAATCAGAGAATTCCACTCTGGTTGGAGATAAAACCAAAACTCAGGATGAGAAAGGGTGTATGGATATGGTTGCTAACAAAATCACACCCTCAGAAGAAGTGGAAATTGCTGAGAAGAGCATGGATGTTCGTGACCCTGCAGCAGTTGAAAACTCAAAAGAGACTAGCCGAGATGGTCTTACAGTTTCAGAGATTTTGAAGATTGCAGAAGGTGCTGAAAAAGAGGCCCTGAAGGCAAATGAAGATCTGGTTTTAGAGTAACCAGATGATGAGAAAAGTGTTGAGAAAGAAGTTGAGGACGAGTCTTCTTCTGATAATGAGAAGGAGATGGTGGAGCAGTCTGAAAAGTCTATGTTTACTCGCAAGACTGAAATATCAACGAAGCAGAAAAGAACATGTGTGGTTTATGCAAAAACCAAACTTCCAGCAATGAGGAAGCCAAGTGCTCGCCTTCTCGATAGAGGAATTATGAGGCAAACTGGAAAGAAGAAAAAGCAGAGTACCGGAGTCTATCTAATTGATTCTAACTCAGATGAAGAGGTTGAGACAAAAGCCTCCAAGAAGAGGAAAAGAGTCACGGGCAACGATTCTGAAAAGAGTGGAAGCCATATGTCTGCAAAAGATGATCTAGTTGCCGAAAAACTAGATCTTGAAGGAGGAGATATGGTTGATTACATCTCCAAATTCTACTCTGTTGACGAGCAGGCAAAGAAAACTGAAGAAGAAAATGGTGATTCTGTGGAGCATGATGATGATGGGGAAGAGAAAGAAGAAAATGATAAAGAAGAAGGAGAGCCAGAAAAGGACGAAGATGAAGAGAACAATGAAGATGTTGAGGAAAAACGAGAAGAAGAAGAAGAACAGGAAGAAGATGAGGATGACAAGGATGACATTGAAGACAATGATGATGAGGAGAATCAGGAGTCTGAAGGAGAAGAAAAAGGCCAAGTCAATTGTCAAAACCAAGACAAGTGCCAAGACTAACTCTGATGGGTTGGTTAAAAAGGAGGATGGGACAAAGCAGTACACAACCCTTACCAAGGACTATATTTGGTATTGAAAGACTTTTAAGGTATTGGAATAATTCCTATCCTAAAGCACTTTATGTTCGACTATCTGGCCACCTTGCAGGTCCAAACGGATGAGAACATTGTAAGTGAATTCTATAGGAACCTGCATATCAAGAAGGACAAAAATAATGTGGTCAATTATCTTGTGAGCACCGTGAAGGGGAAAAGAATCAAGGTGACTAAAGAGATTATCCGAGATGTGTTGAAGCCCAAGAAAGGGACTATCAAGCACTATGACACCTAGTCAGGGACTGTGGTGAACATCAGAGAAGCACCCTCTTATAGTCAGCAAACAAGATTGGTGTATGGTTCCAACAAGAAAGGCACATATCAGCAGACTATTCCTCTTGCTAGAGCTATATTATATATGCTCACCTGAGTGATCTTGCCACGTCCTTGGCACTTCAATGAGATTTCCCATCATGATCTATGGCTTATTGCCTGCTTAATGGAGAAGAGTCCAATTTGTTGGGAGTATCAAGTTCTTCACTATATGGCTCATTATAGATCCAGAAGTCATGGACGCTTGGTTACCATGATTGCAAAGAGGTTTGGTGTGAAGTCATCAAAGAATGCTAAGCTTCAACTGGTTACACTCCTTGACCGCAAAACTTTATCCAATATGAGCATTAAAATTGGCACAAATGGGCAGTATGAAGTCATTCGTGCTGGGGCTAGTGCTACGGAAACAATGTTGGATGATTTGGGAACAAGGCTGAGTCTTTTGGAAACTGACATGGATGATGTTCGCGGTGACATTGCTGATCTTAGGGAGGAGATGATGGCACAATTTCAGCTGGTTCTTTCCCGTTTCCCTCCTCAAGTATCCTCTAATGATGACTGAAGCCTTTTCAGATCTGATGCATTTAGAAATCATGCATTGCATTTCTACTTAGTTCAGCTCATTGGTTCTGTTTCTATGGTTCTTATTTTGGGTTATTTTCGAATATTTCTCTTTTTTCTAGGATATTATGGTTGAATGCTTGGATATTGCTCTTTTGAATGTTTACTTCTGCATGATTTTTGCTCTGTTCCTATGATCTATACTCCCTTTCTATTGATGCCTAAACACTGGTTATGGTTTCTGTGAGAAACCAAAATTTTGGAGAAATGTGCGTATTGCAAATCTATTTGAATGTGCAGGCACTAATTAAAAGCATTAGTTGATGCTACCTCTAATGAGATATGGTTGTTGTTAAAACCATATATGCCATATGCAGAAAGTGAGGAGCTAAAAATCTGGTTTTATCAAAAACCACACTTGAATTTATGATTTGGTTTCTGCAAAAAACCAAACTTTATGGTAATGAATGTTGCGCGACTTTGTATCAGTTATTTTGCCTTCAACTAATCTTTTGTGCAGAAAGTCAAAATTAAAGAGGGAGATGCATGATTGTCGTTGATAACACATGAAATAACATATGAAATAATCATTTATTGCCTAAAAGGCCCAAGTAAGACCCTGAGGTACAAGTTAACATCAAGACCTTAGAGTCCAGGTCTACACCAAGACCTTGAGGTCCAAGTCTCCACCCTGAGGTCTTGGTCCATATTAAGATCCTGAGGTCTAAGTCTCCACCCTGAGGTCTTGGTCCATATTAAGATCCTGAGGTCTAAGTCTCCACCCTGAGGTCTAAGTCCCCACCCTGAGGTCTTGGTCCATATTAAGACCCTGAGGTCCAAGTCCATACCATGAGGAGGTCCATACCAAGACCTTGAGGTATAGGTCCGTACTAAAAACCTCAAATCTTCTATAAATAGTTACCCTGGATAAAGGTACGAGAATAGAACTAATCAATCTCTTCTATCTATTACTTACTATAGAGAGTTTAGTTCTGACTTAGGCATCGAAGAGCCTCCGGGGTCACACACCCTGGACACCCACCCCTGGTGTCCTTTTGTCTTCCTCTTTTGCAGGCATTGCATCATCAAGATCCTACCACATATAGACCTTCTATAATCAGGTAAATCTCTGATTTATCATTTGGCGCCGTCTGTGGGAAACCTGAACAAAAAGTCATGTCTTCCCAATATGAACAATTGGGAGTTACTACGGAATCTACACCCCAAGGTGATAGAACCAAAGGTAATCCAACAATACCCACCGTTGGTGGTGGTACCGAAAGAGATCTAATAAGTAAGGCATCCATAAATCAGCCATGTCTTGAGACTATAGCCCGGGCTGAATTTATGCAATTTAGGGATGAGATATTGGCCAGCTTGCATAAATTACAATCTATAAACCCAATAGGGGATGCCGAAGAGCGGCATA
The DNA here is from genome assembly GCA_028386065.3 of Turnera subulata. Classification (NCBI taxonomy): domain Eukaryota; kingdom Viridiplantae; phylum Streptophyta; class Magnoliopsida; order Malpighiales; family Passifloraceae; genus Turnera; species Turnera subulata. The sequence goes on along the minus strand of JAKUCV010001093.1, from coordinate 34,910 downwards.
GAGGTAGGGCTGGAAAAAAGCCCAGGCTTCCCTCCCATGATGAGGAGGAACAACTTATGAAGACAACCTTTGATGCACGTCCCTTTAGGGAAGAACATGAAGAACATGGTGGAGACAGGGGTCCCTTGTCAGAAAGGCAAGTGAAAGAATTGATTGAACAACACCTACAGTCGGTGAAACGCCAAGCCAGGGGGAATAAGATGGATGGTGTCTCGCCTCTGAAAGATGTCTTCCGACTTGCTCCGGTACCAAAAAATATAAAGCCCCCTCTATTGAAAACTACGGTGGTAATACTGGCCCTAGAGACCATCTTAAGCAGTAGATAGGGACTATAGGTATGTATGGTTACTCAGATGCTGTCCTATGTAAAGCTTTTCACACCACCTTGGCCGAGTCGGCTAGGGAGTGGTACATGGCACTAACGCCCAAATCAATAGGGAGTTTCAAAGAGCTTAGTGACCAGTTTTTGACCCACTTCTCTAGTCAGAAAAAGACCAAGAAGACTCTATTGGCCCTCATGATGATGAAACAAAAGTCAAAGGAGCCATTAAGGGACTTTATGATGCGCTTCAATGCAGAGGCCATTGAAATTTCTAATTTAATAACCTCAACCAAGGCACATGCGCTAATAACGGCAACCACCAACATGGATTTGAAGAAGGCATTAGCTGCCAAAGGCCCTGAAAATGAAGATGATCTAATGGGAGAAATTGTTAAACAAATTAATGTAGAGGAGGCCCTAGCTCTAACAAAGCCCCAGTTTGATGGGATAATCGACGAGGGAATACCAAAATTCATAGAAGAAGAAGGGCGCGAAATCCAAGAGCTGGAAAGTTGCTCCACATACATGAAATATAGAGAAACTAAAGGGGCTCTATGTTAAGAAGCACTGCAGGTTCTCCTCTCCCATCAAAAGGTTTTTACTCTTTTCTTCTTACAAATAAAGACCTTGCAAAGTGTCTTCATTCTCATTTAAATAAAAGATATGAAAACTTTGTCTTCCTAGTTGTCATGTGTTAATAAAAGATATGAAAACTTTGTCTTCCTAGTTGTCATGTGTTAATGATGTTGTTATCAATTTCGTATTAAATCGAACCCCTTCTAAAAAAGAATAAAAACTTTGTCTTCCTAGTTGTCATGTGTTAATGACGTTGTTATTAATTTCATATTAAATCGAACCCCTTCTAAAAAAGAATAAAGAACTCCTTATTTTTAAACACTCGTGTGTAAGGGTTTCTTTTATAAACCCAAGTCTATCTTTTTACTCACTCGTATATAAGAGTTTCTCTTATAAACCCATGTTTAAGGGTTTATCTTAAACCCTCTACTCATAGGTTTACTGTTTCTTTTTTTATTCCTTCCTTTATTTTCTTCTTTTAAAAAAACTAAAAAACTAAAAAAAAGGGGTTTAAATCACGGCATTGGTGACCGGTTGCGGTAACAAAAACTTTAGGAGAAAAAAAACAATTTTTTCTTTCCTTAATAGTAATGATAACAGGGTTTGAGACGACCGTAAATTTTGGGTCTTTTATTTTTGTACCTGCATCCACTGATTTAATTTATACTCCCCGATTAAAAGGCCTTGTTGTTAAGGTCCTTAATTAAAAGCCTTCTTTTAAAAGGTTTATATTGTACTCCTTCTTTTAAGATTTCCCTACTTCCCGATTAAAAGGTCTTATTTTTAAGGTCCTTAATTGAAAGGCCTACTTTTAAAAGATTTATATTGTACTCCTTCTTTTTAAGATTTCCCCACTCCCCGATTAAAAGACCTTATTTTTAAGGTCCTTAATTTAAAAGCCTTCTTTTAAAAGGTTTATATTGTACTCCTTGTTTTTAAGATTTCCCTATTCCCTGATTAAAAGGCCTTATTTTTAAGGTCTTGTTAACAAAAGATGTCCCCTTGTAAAGGTCTTGTTAACAAAAGATTTTTATGACACCGTCACACCTATCGCCATGAGTTGCGGTAATAAAAATTTTAGAAGGAAGAAACAATTTTTTATTCTCTTTCCTTAATATTAATGATAACAGGGTTTTCTAGAGGACCTTACAACTTGGATCTTATATGGCTGTGAGTTGCGGTAACAAAAATTTTAGAAGGAAGAAATATTTTTTGATTCTCTTTCCTTGATAATAATGATAACGGGTTTCTAGAGGACCTTATAACTTGGGTCTTATATTTTTGTACCTACATCCAAGGGTTTTAATCTGTACTCTCTAGTTAAAAGGCTTTCTTTTTAAGGGTTTCTTATCTCCTTACATTTAAGGATTTACACTTTAGTCCATCTCCTTACATTCAAGGGTTTACATTTTAGTCCATCTCCTTACATTCAAGGATTTTCTCTTTAGTCCATCTCCTTACATTTAAGGATTACACTTTAGTCCATCTCTTTTCATTGGATTAAAGCCTTTTTTCATCCTTGTGTTAGACCATAAAGTTGAAAGTCATCCTTGTATTGGTTTTGGTCTATTTTCATCCCTCTGTCCATGGGTTTTAGCTTGTTTTTATCCCTCTAAATAGGTCAAAAAGGCGAACACAAGGATGAAAATAAGACAAACTTCACAAATAGAGGGATGAAAACAAGTCAAAATCTAATAGAGGGATGACTTCCAACTTTGAAGTCTAATACAAGGATGAAAAAACACTTTATTCCCTTTTCATTTAAGGGGTTAAAAAATGATAAATCCCAAGCTGACATCTATTTTTATACCCATGGTCTTGTTAACAAGACCCCAAGTAAAAGACTTATTTACAAGTCCCCTTTCTCGAATCAAATTCTTGTTAACAAGTCTTGCCTCCTCAAGTCAAGCTCTTATTTACAAGACCTCCCTTTTAAATCAAGACCCTACTTAGAAAACTAAGGTCTTACTTGGGCGTATGCCCTGCTGACCTCGGCTCCTTTTTTATTATTTACTGTAGTTTCTCTTCTTTTAATTAATTACTATAGTTTTCGCCAGAAGGAAAAGCATATATTTGAGACTAAAATCTTTTCAAATTGTATAGCATGCCTTGCAGTTTTATTTTCAAACTATAAATCATGTATCGGTTTCATCCTAATTTCGAAAAATAAAAGTTTTAAAAGCAAGAAGTGGCTTGGGCTATTACGAAAAAAGAGAAGACTCTCTGGGTTTAAAAAATAAGATCCCTTCGTTGTAAAAGTTTAGATTCCTTGAGTGTAAAAAGAACGAACCCCAAGGTCTAACAAAGAAACACTCATGGTGTGAAAATATTGTCTTTTACTACTAACAATTCAAAAAAAAGAGGGAAAAAGGATCATGTAGCCTATACTAGTCGCATAAATAAGACGACGAAAAGCCATACAGTTGCAAGATAAGATGACGAAAGGCTGTGTACCCTCTACTAGTTGGAGAAATAAAACACTGAAAAGCCATACAACAGTTTATAGTTGCAAGGCAAGATGACATGAGGCCATGTAGCCGATCCTAGTCGTAATAATAAGACGATCTAAAGAAAGATCACGTAATAAAAGACGACTACGGCGTGGTATGGCCCAAATACGTCGCATGATATAAGACAACTGAAGCAATACAGCCCAAGTAGTCGCAGATTTTGTAAAAAAAAAAGACAACCAAGGCCAAGCAGTCAAAAACAAAGGTCGCATGTCTAGAAGAAATATAAAGAAGGTACTCATTCTTAGAGGTCCTCTTTGTATCCGATCTCCATAAAGAAGGTACCCACTTCTATAGGTCCTCTTTATATTGTGTCTCCTCCATAAAAAAAAAAAAAAAGAGAGTAGAAGTAATATAAAGAAGGAACCTATTCTTAGAGGTCCTCTTTATATCCGATCTCCATAAAGAAGATAACCACTTTTAGAGGTTCTCTTTATATTGTGTCTCCATTAGAAAAAAGAGAAGAACCCACTTTTGAAGGTTCTCCCTACATTGGCCTACCTTATTTTATCTAAAGGCGAATAGCTTTGAGTTAAAAAAGAGAGGTTTCCAAGAGACAACAAAAAAGAAAAAAATTCCTTTCAAAAGTAAAGAATGTTCATGCAAATCCAAGGGAGGCCTTTCCTAAGTCCAAAGAAAAGCGTAAAAATAAGCTTAGTGTGAGCTCAACAAAAACCGCAACCTTTGTCTTATAAGATGATCACTTACACTGGGGGCTATATGAGTCTTGAGACAGCCAAATAAGGCAATTTAATGCATGGTGATGACTGGAACAAAAGAGCACGTTTTTAAGAAGTAAACTCTAAGGAAAATTGCTATACAATTTCCCTCAGAGTTGGGAGCTAGTGATAACACATGAAATAACATATGAAATAATCATTTATTGCCTAAAGCCCAAGTAAGACCCTGAGGTACAAGTTTACATCAAGACCTTAGAGTCGAGGTCTACACCAAGAGGTCTACACCAAGACCTTGAAGTCCAAGTTTCCACCCTGAGGTCTTGGTCCATATTAAGATCCTGAGGTCCAAGTCTCCACCCTGAGGTCCAAGTCTCCACCCTGAGGTCTTGGTCCATATTAAGACCCTGAGGTCCAAGTCCACACCAAGAGGAGGTCCATACCAAGACCTTGAGGTATAGGTCCATACTAAAAACCTCAAATCTTCTATAAATAGTTGCCCTGGATAGAGGTACAAGAATAGAACTAATCAATCTCTTTTATCTATTACTTACTATAGAGAGTTTAGTTCTGACTTAGGCATCGGAGAGCCTCCAGGGTCACACACCCTGGACACCCCCGGTGTCCTTTTGTCTTCCTCTTTTGCAGGCTTTGCATCACCAAGTTCCTACCGCACATAAACCTTCTATAATCAGGTAAATCTCTGATTTATCAGCCGTGTTTATGCCAATACGTATATTCACAAGGAATGTTCTATATGTTTTTCTAAAGTTATCCTTGTTGAATTACAAAAATAATTTTAAAAAAGGGAGCAACAAAACAGGGGGAGGTTCGAGAAAATTATAAGAATATTTTTTGAACCCTTGTTATATGAGAAATCAACACAAATTTGTCATCATCAAAAAGGGGGAGATTGTTGACCAAAAATTAGGATTGATCACCTCCTAATGCTTAACTGTGATTAACCTTGTTAATTATCTGGTTTAGAAGACTAACAAATTATATGTGTATTGCTAGCTTTGCTTGTGTTGATTTTCGCCCGCAGGAAAAATATGGCTTCTGCCAATGCCATATCTTGGACACATGACATATGGTTTTTATCGATACGATATTTTGGATACGCAACATATGGGTTTTATCGATACCATATCTGCGGAACTGTCACTTTTAACTTTTTGTGCAAGTTGTGTGTGGACCTGCAAGCATTTAAATCTCACTTCCAGCCGTTTGAATTGGAGAACATGTAAGAAGGAAGACTTTATGGAAGTGTAGAAGATGTTCCCACCTAACTCCCACTCAACTCCAGATGGTAGTCCAAACTTTCCAGATTTGATAATTCTTTGCAACCAAGGAGTTGACATGCATAACAGCACCAAACTAAAGCTTTTATTAAACTGAAGTCAACTGGAGTATAAGGAGCCGTTGCAGGAGTTTATCTCCCTACACTCAGAGTCTATAAAGGGGAATGTTTACGCCTCTGAAAGATTATCCCAGCTAGTGCGCAAAATCTGAGTGTATACTTGAGTTAAAAAGATTTGGTATTTGATCTGGTTTTTCTGCTTACAGTGCGAATTTGTTTCAACGGGCAATTTGTAAGCAATGCTTGGTTTAGTTTTGCTGGGTACTCAAGTCTAGGATTAGATTTGAGGGTAGGTTCAAGCTTTGCCTGTGAAAAGCTTGTGTAAGGTTAGAGTTTAGCCTGTGAAAAACTTGTAAAGGTTCGAGCTTTGCCTAGAAAAGCTTGTGTTTGTAAAAGGTTAAGGTTGAACCTGCAAAAATCTAAGGATAGTGAGAGTTTGAAATCCTAAAGGAGGGTCCTTTAGGTAGTAGAGGTACCTGGTGAGGGGGAACCACTCTAAAATCACTTGTGTCCATTCTCTCTTATTCTGCTTTCTCGCATTCTTGCTCCAAATACTCGTTAAGTGCTCGAAAGAATTGGTATCACAGAAACCAGATCTTTCCGCAAGATTTGGTATTGCAAAAACCAAATCTCTCTGTTCGAATAAGTTTAGGCACTTTTGGGCCTACATGTTGAAGCCTAGACTCCCTCCTTATTGGTTCGGTCTTTACCTCCACTTGCAATTTGGGTGTTGGACGATCTAGGGCGTGGGTTATTGGTTTCCTAGACCGTCCTGACAACATTTACTTGACCGATCGTTGAGACTGATTACCAAGTCTCTCTTCCCTCGGTCTTCTAAGATCCTCATTCTAGACTGGCCTAGACTCAGCCAGCGATCTCCCCGTTCTCTTTAGAGGTATCAGGTGAGTGACGCTGACCTTCTGCCTCCGACGCAGCATGCGTCTCTTCTGGGTCCTTGTAAGACCAAATTTCCTAAATCGAGCCTCAAAATCCTTCAGGTGCGCAAGTGGAGAAACTGGTGTTCGTCGTGGCTGCTTCCTCGGCTGGTTCTCATGCCATCTATGATCCTTGGGTGCTAAGGGCCTGATCATCCTAGATGTAGGCCTACTAGTGATCAGCTCAGATCGTAACTGCATCTTAGGATTCACCCTCCTGCACTCAGAACACCGTGTAACCTCGTAGTTTATTTCCACTGCCCTCTTCTTCACCTTTGCATCAAACCTGCAACCTCGATCTGCGGTCTGGGAGTGTCGATCGGTGTCTCCTTTGTGTAGCCAGCCCCAAGAATTTGTAGGTTCTTACTATTGGTAATGGACAGGTCGTTGTGGCTATTGGTAGTGGCCTTTTGGTTCCGGCCACTACCGATGTTTTTTTGATCATGGCTGTCCTTAATGGACTGAAAACTTTGTCCATACCTGAGGCCTTCACCGTGCAGAGTTGATGGGAATCTTTTTCAAGAGGGCTTGGATCTGTGCTGCCCCCTGGTGGGCTGGTCTCTCCAGATCGACCAATGATCGATCACTCTCTGATTCATCATCGGCGTACTCAGAACCTCCTCCTTCAGTAGGGGACTTTACTTCTTCCATGCCCTGCACATCGATCTCTGATGGTACTTTATGACTTTCCTGCGATAAAATCTTGCCATTGGCATATAATTGGTCAAAAGGTTCAGTGCCATCGAAGATATCTAATATGTTTGGTCGAAGACCTGGCCTTGTACTATTAGCATGCAGCTTGTTGATAAAGGAGTCTTCCTCTGCTTTGATCTTTTTAAGGGCTAAACACTTGAGTGGTTGCCCTCCCTCGATCTCTGCCAGGCATTCCTCTTCATCTGTAATGACCGATGAGTATATTGCATTCAAGATATACTCCATCGGTCGCACACCAAATAACTTTTCAGCCTGAATGGCCTTTATTAGAACACTCACCCCCCTTTCACCAAGCTCGTCATATAGGTATTGCTCCTCTTTACAAGCCTGGTTGTATTGAACAGACAACAACCGTGCCTGTTTGGAACTATGGCTAGTCTGTAGATGCTTGGAAAGCACTTCCTTTTCCTTCAAAAGCTGTGAAAAATGGCCACGGATGATGGCCACAGACACCTTCTGGAACTGAATTGTTGGTGAGAACATGATGTCCCACCGAGCATGCCAAAAACTACAACTGTTCTCCAAATAGAGCAGCCTCGAACCCTGCAAAAAATGTTCGCTACATTGAACAGCGAGCGACCAACGACTTTACCGGATCCGACCGTTGATAGGCCGAACAGACGGTGTTGCACGTCCTGGACCGGGTTTTGGTTTTCCAAGTTAAGTTATCTAGGAAGACATATTAAATTCTACACTACTGTGCGATAGAAGTAAATATAAAATTGATAAAAATAGTTTGATTGATTTCTTGGTGATTGGATTGCCATTCCTGTACAAGAAAGGTCAATGGCCTTATATAGGCGCACAAGTTATTCACCAGATAAACTAATCTAAATTACAAAATTCAAATTCATAGTCTGCCTTCTGCCTTCCAAATCTGCAATGATAAGATGCAGATGCTTCAAATCCTTCCCCGAATCTATTTCAAGTTTGAAACCCCTCTGTGAGATATCCTTAAAACCTCCCTCAAAATTTGAAACTGTAAGCTATCCACATAGTCAATTTCTAAAACAAGATGCCTTCTGTTCGAATCCACCATCTTGGCAGACTCGACAATTATTGACAATTAGTCCACCAACTTGACAGACTCGACACCTAATCTGCCAACTTGACAGACTTGACAATTGGCCCACCAAATTGACAGACTCGACAATTAATCTGCCAACTTGTCAAACTCCACAATCCTTACAGGCCAGAAAGATCAAATGATCCACCATAATTATCCAAGCCATAACGATCAAAGATCGGCCCAACAGACAACCCATCAACGATTTTTGGTTGGTACAAACACGACCATGAAAGAGTCCTGTCCTCTTTATTTGATTTTTTTCTAAATCATATTTTCCACCAATCAAACATTTAGAGGATCAATGGGGTTGGTCCTAATGGTGATCGGATTGGTTCTGATAAAACAAGGTCTGGGTTGGAGTCTTCATATATGCAAAAAATCTTTGTTGGGAGATTCACCCACAATAACTAAGTAGGCCACCCATGGGACACCGTAAAAAAAAAAACATTAGAGGATCACTTGCTTGGTTGCATCTTCAATTGGGTGGAAAAGGATTAAAGCCTTTTTTCATCCTTGTGTTAGACCATAAAGTTCAAAGTCATCCTTGTATTGGTTTTGGTCTGTTTTCATCCCTTTGTCCACGGGTTTTGGCTTGTTTTCATCCCTCTAAATAGGCCAAAAAGGCGAATACAAGGATGAAAATAAGACAAAATTCACAAATAGAGGGATGAAAACAAGCTGAAATCTAATAGAGGGATGACTTCCAACTTTGAGGTCTAATACAAAGATGAAAACACACTTTATTCCGGGTGGAAAATCAAATCGAATCAAAATTATTCCTGCAGTACTACTAGTGGTAAGTCATCCTATGGATATATCTCCAAAGGGTGGCGTTATCTACACGGAACACAACGCAGGACGAGGCTGTCTCCTTACAGTACAAACCAATAGAATTAGGTAGCTAGCAGGAACTTCGCAATGATGCTTCTTGCAAGAGTGACCTCATGTGCTGCCAATAATCATGTTTAGTAAATTCCAAAGCCCAAAGGAACGGGCAGCCAACCAAAACCCTCAAGCATTCCTTTAATCCGTCTGCTGCTCCCAGTTTGTGCATTGTGGCAAAGTTCCGCAGCTGTAAGTAAGAGTGATGTAAGGAAGTATTGATAAACAAAGACTAACAGCAGTAACCTGAAAGAGATGCGGTGCCAGTTCAATCAGTATGAAATTACAGATGCATAGAAGCAATTTAGCAAAACATGATGTTGCAAGAACCACAACTGAACTCTCAAATAGGACACGCATACACGTGATGCTGCACTTTATAATAGAACAATAGATTTTTAAAGACTTGTTATAAACCATATATATTTGCAGCACTAACTCCACATTTTATTTCTGATCCAACTCATTTCAGGTAATCCGGATGAGGGGGTGCCTTCTGATTCTAATCATGTTCAAGTTACTTAGACATCAGTATCTTCCACAGGAAATGCACCTTATCTCATATCCAGATTGTGTTACTGATCAAGTACCCGTAGCCCTATATAAGAAACAGGAGTATACCCAGCAAGCTATTGAAAAGTATAGTTAATAGGATTATAATTGTTCTGCTATTGAAAAGTATGGACAGTGATATACTCTTTGTGATGCTAATTTTTTTTTTTGTTTATGCTAAGACAGTGATATACTTAGTAGGATTATAATTGTTCTTTTTTTTTCCTGAGATCGATTATAATTGTTCTTAATTAGTTGCTAAAACAAAAAAGATAAAAAAAAGGCACAAACAGGTGAACCCTGAAACAAGTTCCCTTGCTTTCACTTTTCATCCTGAAACAGCCTGAAACAATGATATTGAATACTAATGAATTTACTAATAATATTGGATTTCTAAGTACAAAGCGCATTGTTTCTTTGTATCACAATGAATTTCCTGATTAAAAAGATAAAAAAATAAACAAACCCTGGCCAAGGCCCATGTTCATTACATGAGAATAACCCGAAGGAGAAATTCAGGCATAAAATACTTAGCTTACCCACCAAATCTAATCATGCCAAGCTTCAATGCATTAGCTAATTATAAACCTAATTAAAGCTCAATCAGCAGCATTGGGGAAATAGTTGGCTTCTGCTTCATATGTCAGCAGTCAATTGTGGATTCAGCTATGGTTCACAGGTCTAACACACTTGGTGTGCACCTCATACCCGCATTCAATGCACTGGTAAGCCCAACCAGACCCTTGTTCATCACAGTCACAGCATATAAAAGGCCCTCCTCCACTTCCTTCTGAAACTAGAGTGAGCTCATGCCGGTGTCCGGCATGGTACTCGAATCTTGGTAGATTTTTGGCCTCTTCATCTATTTGTTTCTCTAGAACGTCCACCTTTTCATCAGTAAAAGGGTATGCATTCTCCTCATACAAGTTTATCAGGCTTCTTCCATGCCTGGTCACAGTTTTACCATCAGGGCCTAGAATCACTAGACAAGGAATTCCTTGCACATCAAAGTGCTTAGTAAGAGTCTTGATAGAAGGGTCACCAAATGGCAATGCTAGCCATGGCATGCTATCAAAATAGGACTCGAATTCGGCTTGGTCACGATCGCTTGACACGAAAACAATCTCAAAGTCTTCATTTCCATCATCCACCAGCATTTGCTTGATCTTGTGGTAGATAGAGATTAGCTTAGGAGTGAACTTCACCCCTGGAAGACACCATTGGGATGAGAAGTACAATCCAATTGTTTTGCCAACCATTGAGGAGACTGGTACCTGCAAGTAACAACAATATTTCAGACAAATTGGCTCCATCTAGCACAAGTGTGTTCAGTGATGCAAGTAGAGGTATAAGATGCATAATTTCTTACCATTAGAATAGCCTGTTTCTTGTTGGATCCGGCTCAAGTGGATCCTAACGTGCAAAATTAATGATACAAACATATTCAAGGCAGATTGCCAACCACACAAAGATAATCAGGTAACGGAGTACCATAAGCAAGACAGGAGAAATGGAACACATTACAATTTGGATAGGGGAGCCCCAACTACACCCCTCCTGTCATCATTCAAACTCTTACTACGATATGTTCTTTAGCATCAAAAAGAGTATTATTTAGCATCAAAAAACTAAGATATGTTCAGTTGCTAAATAACAAAATTAATGCTTAATAGTTTATAAAAGTTCATTCTACTCCATCGTCCCCCCTGAACTCCACAAAAATCTATCTGTTCCTCATTTAACCATTCCAGACTAAAATATCTATCTTTTATCTTTATTTCGTATAACCTCTATAAAGATAGATATGGAGCATAATTCTTCATGAATTAAAATTTTGACTAAAGATTCTGAAAAAAAAAAAAGGGGTTATTTCCCCTAATTTACAGCTTGTTAGATTGGATGAATTGTAAGATAATTATTTTTTTTCTTATTTATTATATTTATCTTTCATATTTGCTACCTTTTTCTTTTCATTTTCTCAAATTTGTTTATCTTCCATAGAAACAATCATGAACTAGTACATGTGAAAAAATTTATCATAAATTGTAGGAAAAAATAAAAATAAAAAGCATATGGTAACTAAAGAAAGCGACCCTCTTGGATACCTATCCAAATGTGCTACCATTCCCCATTTTTATTATTTGGGAAGCAAACATATGTATGTGAATATAGAGTTATTAACCAGTTGAAGATGTGTAGCTGGCACGAACTTTGAAAGGCAAAGAATTGCTCTAAGACTGTGTGGTGTGGCCAAATTTGTATGTGGTACAAAGTGAAGATCATCAGGAAATGGGATATGGTCCCATGATTGACAAATGAGTTGGTTCACAAACGCACCATGGAGGGATGATACAGACAGGGTTGTGTGGTGCTTATGCTTCTCTTAACGTCCATCTAGATGGCATTTTCTTGCTGAATTCTTTTCTTTCAGACACTGCTCTATTGGGAGAGAGGATGACTAAATCACTGGACCAATAGTAAAAAGATGGAGGGGTAAGATATTGAATGCCGTCATGGATTAGTCCAATCAGGGAAGTATTTGTGCCTCTATGCTACAAATTCAGCAAGACCATGGACGGACAATACTTCATCTACAAAAGTGAATGCTTATAATAATAATTAGCTAGCAGAAGGGGACCAAGGGGGAAAAGAGGAAGCTAACTAGACATGAAAGACAGCTTTAGAATGGTGGCGACTGCACTTACAGACAGTTGATATGAAGGGATATCAGATATGCAATCCAATCAAAAGTACTTGTGCTTATGTGCTAAGAGTTCTGCAAGATAAGGGGCATACGAACTATAATTCTAAAAAAAAGTGAACATAATAATAGCAGACGGGACCAAGGAGAAAAAAGATTAAAAGAGAAAGCTATGAGACATGAAATACAGGTTTAGGATGGCGGCTACTACACTTACAAAGTTGATATGGAGGGATATCATGTGTAAAGGGGTAAAAAGAACCCACCTAATTAATTAAACAGACTTTCTAATTCAAGCTAATGCATCCTCTTCTAAATTACTAAAAACTATATGAATATTTAGTAACTGCAAATTTTTCATAAGAAGAAAACTTTTATCATTAGAATAAATATTTGATAGGATGTGAGTAAACAATTTGGACATGGGAATAAAATTGTGCAAATTTATGAAGTTTGCACTTCATTCAGAAGTGGATTTTTATATATATATATATACACACACATATCACATTTTTTTTTAGTGACTGCAAATGAATATATATACACACAAATTGACCAGAAAAATGAATGAAAATACAGACACAGATAGAAAGATCATTTGGAAAAAAAAAAACTGAAAAGCTTCATCCTTATCTCAAAAAAGAAGAAGAATAAAACCACGGATTTTGTATTCAAGGTTGTCCAAAACACGGACCTGTATAGAAGTAGGATGACCCAAAAGATAGTCTCTGTCTTGGTTAATTAGTAAATTGGTCAGTGTCTGGCTCTCATGCTTTTCCCTCTCTTCCATTTCCAATGCCTCCAACCTCTCTTTACTGAATGGAAAAGCTTGGACACCATATCGATAGAGGATGTCAACCCCATCATGCAAAGCAGCTGCTTCATCCTTATTGTCCTCAGGTTGCAATATCACTAGACAAGGAATACCTTCAACCTCGAATTTACTTGTCAAGGCTTTCTTGGTCTCCAAATCAGAGAACGGTATGGACAGCCAAGGCATGCAAGCCCGATAGTTATTGAAAGCATCCAAATCCTCATCGGATGACACAAAGACAACCTCGAAATTGGACCCGTTTCGCTTCAGTTCCTGGTATGCACCCACCAGAACTTGGGTGGTGAAGTTTCGACATAGAGGGTACCAGTTGGCCGAGAAGTAGAGGCCTACAACCTTGCCTTCAAGGTCTGAAACTTTCACCTGCAACGGAGAAGAATGACACGTAATAATAGCCATTAAACAAACCATGGCAATTAAACGCATCATCTTTGCCCGTAAATTGGAAAAAATTGAAATACATATAACTAACAGGTATAAGCATTGGCATTACTCTGTTGTTCTTGATGCGAATAGTTTCATCTTAATTTCTTCTTCTTTTTTTTTTGAGATCGTCTCCAAAAATTAAATGAAGTCATAAGAAAAACTGAATTAACGAACCAGACAGAGGAACTCGATATTATTGACGAAAAAGAGAGAACAAACTACTTAGCATAAAAAAAAAACTAAATATATGTGATTCATATTCTCAAAAATGATATGTGATTTATTATTCTGGGTTGATAATAAAGCACAACAACGGTCTGGGAATTATAAGTTTATCCACCAATAATCCTAATAAGACTTGGATCTTCTCTAACACTCAATTTAACAATTTAACAGTATATATATATAGAACACATTCAAATTTTCAACTATTGATTTTATAACCTATAGTTAAAGGACTGACTGCCATATATGCTAACAATTCGTAAAATAACAGATAATTTTGGTTTAGCATAAAAAAAAAAACAGATAATTTTGGTGTATTAAACATTTTTCACGACAAAAATCTGAAAGAAATGGAGGAACTCTTGAGGGAGAGGCCCTTAATCCTAAGAATGTGCACTTTGGATTCCCCTCCAGTTCACATAATTAACCCAGTTTACTAAATCAAGAGGTTAGAGGCCAATCGATCCTATATCAGTACAAATATTTATGAAAGCAATGAATGGTTACAAACTGGGGCCATACACGTGGCAAAAATGGAGCACGGATAACATGGGAATATAGGTACAGCCTAGAAGGCACCAAAAATTTGGACACAGTTGTGTCTGAAATTTCGTCCGTGCTTTAGCTGTGTAAGGGCCACGTGTTGTACCAACAGGCAGCAGCTAGCGTCACTGCAAGGCTAAAGAGACCGAGTTAATAGGTGGCGAGATAAGAGACGCTTCCTAGCCTGGTTGTTTACGGACAACTATTGTGTGGGTGCCCATCTTGATTTGGCTTGTGTGAACACAAACTTATCCATGAAAATGACACCCACTCCCCTCCCAAGGGAAGGTAACAGTTACTAGCTAATATAAAAGGAGGACAGCAAACTATGTAGTGCTGTAAGAATATTTATTGCAGCTGCTGCAACCTCGACAAGGCACTACTGTAGGATTATTGACACTACATAAAAGAACCTATCTTTTTCTTCTTTTTTTTTGCCGAGAACATAAAGGTCATAAAAGAACCTATCTAACATTTACTTTTAGATGAATAAAAAAAAAAACATTTACTTTTGGAAGGGATAAGATTGGAACTTGCTCCCTGTCTCTTAGAAGTTTTAGAATCATATAAACTCAAATGGTACAACTATACCATTAATAGGCCAACACTATTTCTAGTGCACTAGATTGGTTTCCAAGGGTCATGGATTGGGTCTAAATTGGCTGTTATTTATGTAATTTCTATGTATCTGAAAAAACTATACAATTAATAAACTTGTCAATTTTGTTCGGTCACGATATGGAAAATTTTATTATGGAGATTTCCCAAATTTGATTAGTTATAAGCACCTGGTTATGATAACAAAATATATTTGAGGGTTTATTATTTATATTTAAAGATTTATTTATTTCTCAAATTTACCTTATAGGTTTCTATTCCCTCCTAAGATTTATATTTTTTTCTTAATTTATGATATATTATTTAGGAAATAAATCTACACATTCAATATATATATTTAAATAGTTTAATTATTCTTAATATTATTAAATTTAAAATCAAGTCTACAACTAATTAAACTTAGGAAATTTCCACCATAAAATTTCTCAGAGGGATATTACTCTAGTCTAGAGATAGTATATACATAATACAAAAATAAAGACATAAAAGTAAACAAACTTGACTGTTATAGCATTGACTTCTACATGATTCAAGTCAAGAAGCTTAGAAAAGAGTTTGCCTCTCTTATTCCCCGTCCAATATAATGGATTATAGAACAAGATGACTCCAGAAACTCCAAATTAAATTAAAAAAAAAAAACTAAAACTACTCTGATATCCAATAAAAAGGAGCCACCAAAAGAGATAATAACTCAAAGTCACTGCAACTTGTTTTCTTGAGCCTGTTAGCTTACATAAGATTGTACTTCCATTTCATGCGTACTAAAAGTTTATCTGCGGGATCAAACATATACGTAAGCACAGTTAGGTGTCCTTAAGGAATCAAACTGCCTAAACCTGGGCTCTATTCTTTCTGGTCAAACATGTGTTATATCTTTTTAGCCAGAAACATAAGGGTTGTATTTAACTGATCCAAAGAAAACTATACATAACGTTTTTTTTTATATATATACTAAATCTATATCAAACGTCCCACCAAAACATCCAAATACAATCCCCATATTTGCCTTCTCCTCCCACTGAAACCCTAGCTTTAATATTGGTTTGTATAACAACTCTGGAGGATTGCAATTCCTTACTGACAACTGTAAGTTGCAGTTTTAAAAACCATAAGATGCAGACAAGTTCGGTGGCTTGGGCTCTTCGGCAATAAAGAAACAAGAGTACAAGACTGGAGATATATATAAAATAAATATATATACCTTTAGCCCTTCCAAAAAAAAAAAAAAAATTGGGATTACTAAAAATAGGAAATAATAAAAGTATCATTCTGGAAAGTTCCATCTGGAAAAATTTTTCAAGCCTAAACAATTACCTTGTTCGTTCTGGAAACCCTCAAACACAAAAACGAACTAATTCAAGAACCAAAGGAAGAAAAAAAAGATTATATACATCAGAAAATAAACAAACTAAGATAATTATGAAAAATGAAATCCGATCTGCTCAAAAGAGAATAAAATCTTGTATCAGAAATACTAGCTTTGGTTTTAACAAAAAAAAAAAAAAGCTGCATATATATATAGATATGGTGTTCATGAGAACAGTCCAGAGTCGGTGCAAGATTGATGAGCTTCTCTCCTGTATCCAATAGCTAGTAGCGTGTATATATCATATCATACCGGTAAATTTAGATGATGTGTTAAACTTAAAAGATCCTAAAGCAAAGTTTTTTGAAACAAAGAAAAAGGAATAAAGGCTATGAAAAGAAAGATATACGGTGTGGAATTTAAGGAAGCATTTGAAATAAAGAAAAAGATGAAAAACCTGAGTTCCATAAGGGGAGAGAAGATAATCACGGTCTTTGGTGGCCAAGAGAGACGACAATCTTGAGCTTGAGGCCTTGTGGGCATCACCATTGGCTTCAGCTGCTCGAGCCTGCAAGTTCATAGCTGGGATCAAGCCTTCTTCTCTCTATCGATCTTTCTCTAGCTAGCTCCGTACTATTATTTCTCCTTTTCTCTACTCAAAAGTCTCTAAGATGAATGGAAAACCAGCCTGCCTCAAGCTCGTCCCACCACTCCCATTCCATTCTCTTCTTCACCAGTACTACTACTATACTGTTTATATTCCCACGGAGCCATATTCTTTTTTTTTCCACATCATTTCCTTTTTCTCCCCAGTACCGTACATCACCACACACACACACGACGCACCCCTACACGTAGCACTCACCCTCCCTCTAATTAATCTTTTTTCTTTCCCTTACACAATAAAGAAAGCAAAAGAATATAATAGCACAACAAGCCTATATAACACACATATATAGGCAAGCCAAGTAGCCAACACCACCCCATCAGCGTCTCACTTTCTTTACACACCGTACAGGATTTGGGGGCCCACTTTGGTTACATGGTGACATGTGTCAGTCAGTGGGTGGTACTGATCGTACCCTAGTGTTGCCCTCCCTTGCACTTGGCATGCTCCGTGTTGTCATAAAAGTCCTTTTTTTTTTGAATTGAATAGATGTCGTGAAAGGGGAACCAACCAACACAGTGGACACCTGTCTCGCTTTCTTTTCTTTTTTTCTATTTTTTTCTTTTCCCCCCTTCATTACAAAAGCATTCCTTTCCGATAAAATATGAGGACTTTAGCACTTACGCGGCACACATCTCAACGAAACCTCTCCCATCTTTAAAAAATGGAATTTTGACGAAATTTTTTTTTGTCTCTCTTTTGGCTCTTTGTGGCCATTTTGGGTTTTATCATCTTCTCTCATTCATTCCCACAATCTTGACAAGGAGCCGTGTACTGTTTATAGCTTTATCAAGTTTCTTTTAGGTCAAGCCATATAATCAATTACACAACACAACTACTAATTTTATTTTTTTTTTGATAACCAAGCGCAAACTGTTATTATAGCATGGAAGATCTACCTTGGTGAATGGCTTCCAGCATAAATGCAGGAGGCTCTTCTACCCAGTATAGATCTTGGTTACAACGGAGGGCGAATTTTGACATACAGTGAGCAACAAAGGAAAAACTTACAACATTCAGAGCTGAGGCCAAAGTTTTAATGTCAGCAAACAGGAGGCCGAAATACGAATTGTTCGTAGATGTGCAACATTGTAAGGCCTCTATCAGCAATTTAGAGTCCGATTCTACACAAAGCGAGAAAAGCCCAGAGTCCAAAGCCAAAGACAAGCCTGCTTTGAGCGCCACTGCTTCAGCAATGAGCGGAGTGAGAGTAGCATTTAGACACAAAGAGCAACCAGCCATAAATTCTCCACTGTGATTACGAATAATAGCACCCAAGCCAATAAAAGATTGTATAGAGGAGGAATGTATTGCAGCGTTCGTATTAAGCTTGTAAATATCAGGAGGCGGAGGAGACCAAACTGAGGAAACAGACAGAATATGTGTAGAGGTCACAGGGCATGCCTGAGGATAAGTAGTAGGATGAGTGAAGTGCAACAAGGCACTATGTACCGCCTCAGCGGATGGCTGTTTGTGATCATGTATAAAAACATTTCTTTGGTGCCAGATAGCCCATGCAGTAATCAAAATACGCTCCCATGAATCAGGGGAACATGAGAGCAGTAGATGGGGAAGAAATAAGTGCATCTCGATCACCTGTGGGACAATGTGGCGAAAAAGATGGCGCCATTCAGCCCAAAGAGAGCGTGTCCAAGAGCACTGGAAAATAGCATGATAAACAGTTTCCACGGAACAGTGACATATAGGGCACACATCATCCAAACGGATTCTTTTCTGGACAAGGTTAGCATAGCATAGAATAATATTATGGAATAAACGCCATGCAAAGACCTTAACTTTATTTGGAATGGCTAGCTGCCACATTTTATTCCAAAACGTCTTCAAAGGAGACTGATATGAAGAGGATGCAGAGGCATTCTGGCACTGACTTAGAAATCTAGAATACGCCTTATACGCCGAGCTGACAGAGAACTCCCCACTAGAGGTATAGAACAACGACATGTGATCAGAGTGGACAGGGTCACTTCTAGGTATGGAGTGTATGGCATCCACCTCATGAGGAAGGAAAGACAAGATGAGAAGTTCATCATTCCATTTACCAGGCTCAGTAGGATGGAAGAGATCCTGAACAAGAGAGACAGTAGAATGATAATGTGCAAGTGAAGCAGATTTAAAATGCCAGGGAATGGGAATCCAAAGATCAGACCACGCCTGCACTAAACGGCCATTTCCTATCCACCAAATCAAACCCCGCTCCAAACAATCTTTGGCACCCAAAATGCTACGCCAAATATACGAAGGTTTGTTTCCCAAATACGCCTGCATGAATGAACACTGCGGAAAATACTTTGCTTTAAGAACCCTGGAGCATAAGGACTGAGAATTTTGGATCAAACGCCACCCTTGTTTTTCCAACAGGGCTTTATTAAAATGAAACAGATTACGAAAGCCCAGACCACCTTCAGACTTTGGGATACAAAGCTTACTCCATGCTAACTAGTGAAGTTTGTGTTTGTCAACATTATCCCCCCACCAGAATCGAGCAATCAAGTGGGACAAATCTGCCTTTGATAGAAGTTTGCCTCTCCAACCCTGAAGTCTCTTCCAAACTCTCTCCCTAAGCCAAGCGAAAGAAGCCCTTCGATTATGTGAGATAGACATGGGAAGCCCAAGATACCTCTCTGAAGTAACCTCCAATGGGATTTTAAGAATCTCCTGGATACCCTCTTTAAGAAGGGGGTGGCAGTTTGCACCGAAAAAGATACAAGATTTTTCAGTATTCATCATTTGTCCAGAAAGATGCTCATAATGCAAAAGAAGGGCTCGCAAAGCACGTGCATTCGCAGGTGTAGCCTTGAGGAAGAATAGGCTATCATCAGCAAAAAAAGGTGGGAGACTCTTGGGCCACCACGACATGCAGACATACAGTGAAGAAGTCCTGCCTGAATTGCATTATTTATAAGAGAAGACAAAACGTCTGTACAACACAAGAAGAGATAGGGTGAAAGCGGATCACCCCGTTGCAAGCCCCTCTTGATATAAATCGAAAATAGGGGTGTGTATTTCCCTTGAATGATTGGTTGAATTACAGAGAAAAGAGGGGTGTGAACAGTACCCCGGGTCTAGCTATCTAGGTTACATTGTGCCCATAAAACGGGCCTTAGGGGGTATTTATAGAGCGGGTGCCTTGTAGACGGGCTTCTTGGACAAATTGGGCTTGATGGGCTCGGACTCGGTCTTCGGGCCTGGGCTCGTTGGGCTTTGACTCGGTCTTCGGCCCCGGGGCTCTCCCGATAGTGGGACCGGCGGGTAGAGTAAATATATCAGTAGCCCCCCAAATGGCCGGGCTTGCTTGTAAACACGGGCATTTGGACCCTGTCGACATCGGCATAAATAGAATACACTTTAGAAATACTGCCTCGTTAAAAACCTTATCAGGAAAAACCCAGTGGGATAAAAACCTGATGAAGGGAAAAAGAGTGCAGTGTGTATCCCCTTTTATGCGTATCGGAGTTTATTGAGATCCTGAATGCGCTGTTATCTGATCCTCCAGAGCCTCAGTTGGAAAATGTGATCGTTCCTCGACGGCCTCCTGTCGGAGAATGGGAATACCTCTTAGCTCCTGAGGTCCTTCTTAGTAGAGATGATCCTACTTTGAAAATGTCTCTTTTTGTTGGACATGTTATTCTCGCCAGTTTGAGTATCTACTGTTTTTATTGTGCCTGTGCACCTTTCATGTATGCTTGACTTTTGATGATTCAGGGCACTTGTAATTTTTATTGAAGTAGGTATCTCTATCCCTTGCTTCATAGCCAACCTGAGAACCTCAACCTGCGCTCGATTTTTGACGAACCTGTATTCTTCGGAACCTCGTTCGGTCCTTCATGTATTTTGGTTTTCGAACCTCGCTCGTCATTTAACTAATCAGGGTACCTATAATCCTGATTAAATTGGGGTACCTATATCCTTTACAGGTTCTTTTGCTAACCTGAGGACCTCCGCCATGGGCTTGTCGTTTGAGAACCTGGCTCCTCTAGCCCTTCTTTGATGTCATAGTGAACCTAGCACCTCTGGCTCCTTGTAATTTGTGAGTTTGGCTCATCTTGCCTTCCGTATGCCTGCTTGAGGGCCTCCAACTTCTATTTGTATGCCTATGACTTTGGTGTATTCCGTCCTGGACAAATGATATGGAACATTTAAGGGCCCTTAGACCCTGCGGTTCCTGTTCTAGTTTTTTCCAACTCCAGCATCTGCACTTTGTTAGTAGGCTCACGTTCTGCGGGAGGTTCCAGCTCCCGGACCACTTGGAGTTGTTCATTCCTAAGCTCCACATGACCTCTTTCCAGGACATCGGTGGGATTTTGGACTGTGACTATTGTTTTCTTTTCCGAATCCTCTGGTCCGTTTGCTCCTTTATGCCATATCGTTAACTTTATTTTCCTAAATTTGAAGTTGCCCTTTTGGGAGTGATGAACCTCGTTCTTTTTTAGCTTCTCCCATCTTTTGTGGGTCCATCTTTGTGTTGGAGAGTTCCTGCCTCTCTAGGTGTCTTTTTTCCATAAATAGGTCCTCCAGGCGACCTCGGTATCTAGGTCCAGCCCCTTGTATTGTTTCTTATAGGTTCGGCTTTTGGTACCTTTATGTAGTTTAGCTTCTGGTTCTTGTATTGGGCCGGTTTGTATCATTAGTAGGTTCCAAGGACTCTTTCCTCTTTCGCTGCGGTTTGGCAAGCTTTGTGATTTGATCCTATGTTTGGAGATCAGGGCCTCTTGTTTTGCCCATTATAATTGGGCGAGCCCCTCGCTCAGCTGGTTCTATTGAAGTAATTGTGACTCTTGTTGGGCTCCCTTTGCTTGTAGACTCTGTATCTAGGTCCTGCATTGAATTGCTGCAGTGAGCCTCTGCTTCCTGCGCACTAGAGACTCTTCCTTTCGTTATGGTTTTGTGATTTTATCATCGGCTCCTGTATATGACATAGGCTCGAGGGCCTTAGCTTCAGGATAAACAACCCTTAAGCTTTTCGAAGGTTCTGGGCAGCATATGCCTTTAGCTTTTAGACTCAATGGTCCTTAAGCCCTTTTGAATATTTTGGGCATTCTGTGCCTTGATTTTGGGGCTAAACAGCCATTGAGCTAGCTTATTAATTGTTTTAGGTATACCTTTAGCTTTTGGGCTCAACAGCCCATAGCTTTTTTGACCTGTGGGTACTTCTGTACCTTTGGCCTAGATTTAGGCTCGGCGGCCTCTCAACTTTCCTAGGGGCTCCATTTGGGCTTCAGGAGCCTCAGAGCTTCTCCTAGTGACTCTTACAGGTACTTAATACCCTGGTCGGGCTGGATGTGAATTTAGGTATTCAGGAACCTTTTGGCCTTTTTGTGCTTTCGGGTTTATATCGCCTTAGCAGGCCTATTTGTTGTAGCTTTCGGCGCGAGGGCCTTTGAGCTTCGGGGCTCTTATTGGTACAAGGTACCACGGCCTTGCTCCTTATAATTTTTGGGCACGAGGGCCTTTGAGCTTCGGGGCTCTTATTAGTACAAGGTACCACGGCCTTGCTTATTATAATTTTTGGGCACGAGGGCCTTTGAGCTTCGGGGCTCTTATAAAGGTACCACGGCCTTGCTCCTTATAATTTTTGGGCACGAGGGCCTTTGAGCTTCAGGGCTCTAATTGGTACAAGGTACCACGGCCTTGCTTATTATAATTTTTGGGCACGAGGGCCTTTGAGCTTCGGGGCTCTTATAAAGGTACCACGGCCTTGCTTATTATAATTTTTGGGCACGAGGGCCTTTGAGCTTCAGGGCTCTTATTGGTACAAGGTACCATGGCCTTGCTCATTATAATTTTTGGGCGCGAGGGCCTTTGCCTTAAAAGGCTATTTGTGTTGTAGGATCTGTCTGAATTTTGCATTATATTTGGATTGCAGTTGCTTCATCGTCTACCTGCGATTTGTTGCAATTTTCTTCTCTAAGCAAGTTAATAGGCCTCGTTTACTCGAGAGAGCTTTTGGTTCCAATTGAGTCTGAAACCACCAATTTGTGCTATAGCATTAGTGGACCTTTTCGCTATTTTTGGCTACACTGAGGCCTTACGATTCATAGTATCCACAAATTCTCATGCATTTTATGGTGTTCTTGCTCAATCTTTACCCTTTACTCTCCCTTGTTATCGAGCCTCGCACAACTTGCTCCTGAAGGGAACCCGCGTATTTTGAAGCCGAATGTAGCTTTCTCACTCAGGCAAGTTTGTGAGAGATCCTGTCCCCTAGGTAAGCTTAGGATTTCTCTAACTCTGAGCTTGCCTATTTTATGCTTCGTTTTCATTGGAGCATGTTGCGCTCTTTGGAGCCTCGAGTAGTAGCCCCCAGCATGGGCCATTTTATACTTTGTGCCCTATAATGAGCTTCGTCAGATGTTGGTGCGCTTACAGGAGCTGCTTGGGGTACCTATCAGCCCAATAAAGGCCTTGTGAAGGTTTGGTCACCTTTTGTGAGAGCCTCGTAGATTTTACTTCCTGAGTGTGCCTGTTCGGATTTTTTCTTTTACTAAAGCTTCTTATTTCCTGAGGATCAGTGTAGAGAACCTGTTACTGTCGTCGCGTCATGCCAGGTTCTTCATAGGCTTCCTGTTTTTCGAAAGGAAGTCTTTTGTTCTCCTTTGATAGGAACCTGATTTATTTTTCATAATGATTCTCCTCTCCTATATTTTTCTTGCTTTGCTTAAAGCATGCTTCCTTTGAGGTGTATTTTGAAACCTGCTTTCCTCTTTTTCTCAGCACATAGCTTAACGAGGGTCTCCAAATCATTTCCCGCCTTTGTACGAGCTTCTTTATTGGTTCTGTTCTTTGAACCGGGTTAATTGGTGCTAACCTCCACCTTCTGTTGTTGACTTGATAATTTGTTCGTTTCAATAGCGTCCTTGGCATCTATTTCCTTTGTAGAAGCTCTTATTGTGATACCTATCTCCCATTTAGAAATTTCTTTTGGATATACTTATTTGTATAACTTCTTTGAACGCCTAGCCCCCGCGGCTGGTATCTTAGTATCTTTAATAAGATGTCCAGTCGCTGTTATTTGACTCCTTAAAGTTTCTTGAGGCTTCTTTGAGCTTCTAGTAGTTGCTAGGAATTCTTCATCGGCACCAACTATCTCCCTTAAAGCTTCACCTATAGTTTATTACAGTTGTCATGGTTTTATGGGGCTTAAGTTGCCACCATAGAAACTCCTCGAGGTTCAGGCAATTTCACGCGAACCTCCTGTTTGTCAGCTTTCTTTATTTTGGATTTTTTTCACCTATGTGATTTCCTTTAAGGCATCACAGAGCATTTTTTGAGCTTTTAGCTTCTCGACTTTGACGTTTGCATTGGTTGCGGGAGCATTTTTTGATAATTGCATCTTCTATAGAACGTCCTTTGACATCCTATACATTCGGCGTGGGAGCCTCGCCAATAACTGTTGACATTTACTATGAGCGTAAACAATGTGTGTTTAAAGGTTCTTTAGACCTGTTCATCTTGGAATTCAGAATCTGAAACCTGGAACCTAGAACCCGTTTTGCACTAAGCCATGCGAATATGCTTTCGCTGGAATCATTTTTCATCTATTGAGGCTATGCACTAGCACTACTAGTATTTGTTTCGAGCGTCCTAGGCCATATGACTCCTTCATAAGAACTCTTTGAATCTGTTCACCTTTATGGCGCTAGAAGGAGGTCCTCCTCCTTTAGAACCTCATACAGCTACTTGGCCACTTCTTATGCACCTATTTCAAGAGTTTTGTTGAGCATTTTGCCTTCTAGAGCATTTGGACCTATATTGTGTCTGTTTCGGGTTCGAGCTTCTACTTTTGTTCCTTCTTTATAGGAGCTTCTTTGCGGACCTAACAACTTGGCAACATCTGTTTCTGAGTGTTTTTGCTTTCTAAGAAGCTTTAGGATCTGTTCATTTCTCGGGCATTAGAACCTTAACGATGGTATGAGGGTGACTTTGCTCATGGGCCTGAAGTTTGACAAATTTGAGCTTTTCGCTGCAGGACCTGCCATTCCCATAGGAGTTGCTATTGGGTCATTGGTGAATCATGAGGTTCACATAGGATCTTCAGGACCTATTTTGGTCTTTCTTCACGGCTCAGGATCCATTTGAAGTTCTTGCTCCATTTACAGGAACCTGAAATTTCATTGTCGTATGCTTCGTTAGAAGCATGGTGCTTCCTTAGAAGTTTTCATGAGCCATTTCTTTCAGAGGCTTCCGCCCTAAAACCTGGACATCTGACATGCACCTATTCTAGGACCTATGGTCGAGACCAATTTCAGGACCTCTCGGAATCATCAACATCTGCTTTTCTTTGGGATAAGAATGGTTATATCCGGTATAGCAAGGGACGAAGTAGTTGATGTGATGATATCAAAGTTCTAGATTGGTAAAGTGCCCGGTCTAATCCTCCTTTTCCCGGATGCTAATCTAGAAGCTAAAGCTAATCATCGGGCTCTAACCCTTTCCAAATAGAGGGAGCAGTCTGCTTTATAAAGTACACGAAGATCTTTGACATGTCTATTACTTCCAAGGATTCTTGTTTATTGAACTCCTTAGGACCTGTCCTCTTTTCCAATGGCATTATTGGAAAGTACCTACATATCAGAATCTCCATTGAAGTTTCTTGGTTTTAGTCCATGTTTTGCCTTTTGATGTATTCATTTTGAGTATCCATCGGTTTCTCCCAGGATCCTCACTGAACATAAGTTGCCTTAAATCCTTTCTCACGAACCTTTGAAAAGATTTTCTGAACCTAATAACTTATATTCCTCATCGGGGAGGTACCACGTGAGCCATGCCCGAAATAAAATTACATCAAAAGACATCCTCATCAATATTTTAGTTTCTTTTATTTTTTGCATAACAATTATCCGAGGTATTATCGCCGAGTGAATCACAAAATAATCAAACACCATAGCAATATAAGTTAGGATCATATATCATGATCGTGATTTATCCTTTTCGTTATGTGCACAACATAAAATATAAGCAAGGAATCATATAAATATTTTCCGCATTTCGGTGATAAAATTAAATAGTCATACCAATTCAACAGTTGCATGTGAGATGGATGAACACAATAGCGTCAATCGTTATAAATTAACAAATTGACATGTAGTATTACCATATCGTGCGTGTATAACATAAACATTAAAAGAACCTGAATTGTGGATCGAATGAGATTAAGTTCTGTCCATTATTTGCAGGGCCTGTTAATTCTGCAGGGCCTGTTAATTCTGTAGGACCTGTTGTTGGATTGTTGGTGAAATATTGTTGTTAATTCGGCCGAAACTATTCTTTTCAGATGCTAGCAACCACAATAAAAGCTTTATGAGCACCTGCTCTCCTTTCCCCTTTTTTATCCAAATCGAGGACCTGTTTTATTTTTATGTTGCAAACCTACTTAAAGAGATTCATGAGAACCTGTATAATTTTTTTTATATATATATATATATATATATATATATATATATATATATATATATATATATATATATATTTCTTGGAAGATCGGGCAATCCTGGTCCTCGTGCGTGGGCTTCTTAGTCCGTATTTTGACCGCAGTATCTGCTCTCTTTAATGTGTTAGAATGTCCTGGTGAAATTTTCATGACAACCTGTTATATTTTGTAATTGTTCATGATTTTGTAGGTCCTGTTTTTTGGATCTATTCTTTGTGAGCATCTCCAAGAAGTACCATATTTATTCTGCGTTTTTTTTCCTTTCGGAGGATCTGTAAAATTTTTTTTAAGGCCTGCTAATACATATCAGAAAAATAGATACATATTACATAAATTTTATAGACTCAGCATAAGTCTACTCTTGGCAAGAGGGCCTCTGCGAGCTTATGGGCCGGACATGAGGAGCTGTCCACACTCCACAGCACCCCCATTTCCTTCCCACTCTTTTTCTCTTTTCACACGCCGCCACTCCTCTTTTTTTTTTTCAATTTTTTTTCTACCCTTTCTTTCTTTTCACATCTCTTTTCTTCTCCTCCTCGCGCGAGCCGTCACCTGCTCTGTTTCCTTTCCCTTTTTTTTCCTCCCTCCTTTCTTCTCCCCTTCATGTCGCCGGCTACTACCATCATTGAGAGCATCATCCACCATTGCGTCCGGCTCCGGCGAGGGGCTGCACCTTCCTGGCAAGCAGTGAGGAGGCTTGAGGAGGTGCTCACGGCGGCGATTTGAGGCGGCGGGTCGAGGGTGCGTCCGGTGGTCCTTGCGCGAACAGCACATCCCCGAGCTCCGCCCCTCCTGTGTTCCTCCTACCTTCGTCGAGGCGTGGCGGTAACGGCGGCGACGGGGCTGTTAGTAGCAGCTCCTCCACCTAACAGCAGCGGCTCAGCTCCCTCCGGCGTGGGTCGCTGTTGACCGAGAAGAGCGCGGCGGTGGTGGTGGTTTTGACCCTGACGGCGGCGCGTACGGGAGCATCTTTTGAGGGGCTCGACGGATCTTAACGGATCCGCCTCTGATCTGACCGGATCCGGACGGATTCGTCTCACGTACTCTCCCCCACCTCGAATCAGCTTCTATTTTTTTTGTTATCTACCTATACGCCTTGGATTGTGTTGATTGGTTGCTAAATTTGTTGGATTTGCTGTTTAACCTGCTAGATCTCATTGGATCTGTTGTTGTTTTTGTTTTCTTTAATAAATCTGTTCGGCCTTTGCTTTTTGGACGAGCTTGGTTCTGTCGTTGTTGACCTGTAGAACGTTGGGATTTTCTTTACTGTTAGCGGTTGTTGTTTGAACGGGGATGAACGGATCGATTGTCGTCCCCAGCGGAGTCGCCACTGATATAAATCGAAAATAGGGGGTGTGTATTTCCATTGAATGATTGGTTGAATTACAGAGAAAAGAGGGGTGTGAACAGTACCCCGGGTCTAGCTATCTAGGTTATATTGTCCCCATAAAACGGGCCTTAGGGGGTATTTATAGAGCGGGTGCCTTGTAGACGGGCTTCTTGGACAAATTGGGCTTGATGGGCTCGGACTCGGTCTTCGAGCCTGGGCTCGTTGGGCTTTGACTCGGTCTTCGACCCCGGGCTCTCCCGATAGTGGGACCGGCGGGTAGAGTAAATATATCACCTCTGTGGAAAGAAAGGACCATATAATTGGCCATTGAGCTTTACTGAAAAGGAGACAGAGGAAATGCACAAAGATATCCAATCAACCCATGTCTGTGAAAAACCCATACGCAATAAAACAGTGTTGGGAAATTAAACATGCTCAACACATAAACAAATTGCACAGCAGAAGATTAAATTAACAGAAGAAGAAGACTTATCTTTTCTGTTGAATTGGAGCCCATGAAACCGGAGTCTCGATCGGTTGATTCCTCTGGATCATCAGTATACTTGTTGATCAGGTGCTAGATCACTAGGATGTTAATCACTAGAAAATATCCCACTAACCCACAACCTAAGAACCCTAATTTTGTATGAAGATAGTTTTTGTGGTTTACTAGACAAACCAGATAGCAGAGAGATAGAGAGAGAGAATGCAGACAGTTAAAATAACAACCCACGTTATTTTCTGTTCCACACACACAGTCATAGAGAAAACTAACTAACAGTTTTCTATAAAAATAATATGGACCTGGGCTTTACCAAATAGGCCCAGTCCATCATGGGTGTACGACCCAATAAACCAATATCTCCCACTCACACATGATGGACATTACCATCTACATCTTTATAACATTTCATACGGGTAAATAGGTCATGCGACCAACATACTAGTAAAAGCTCTTTATTGTACATCTGTTAGGAATATACAATAGCTCAAGTAGAGAACTCCATTATATATCTGTTAAGAATATACAATAGAGTTCAAGTAGAGTAAGTATGTAAGCTCCCCAGATTCATTTAGTTGCATTTAAGAGAAACACAGATCACAATTCTCTACATGTATTCACAATTATATTTTACTGAAAAACATAAGTGGCCACATTGTTAACTCAATGATATTCCCTTTTACTCAAAAACTCTACATCTTAACTCAGCTGCTTTNAAACTATCTTACCCCAATGACACACCTAGTCATAGAGATGGTTACTCGTGTGAGAGAGCTAACCTGTCTGTTAGACATACCTTTTGATGAGCTTGGCACTAAGCCTCTCATCCCGTCATATGCACCTAGCATATGTCCACACATGTACATAACATGTATTTTGTATATATGAACGTTTACACAAAACGGCATTGTATTAATCCAGAGATTTATCTTGAATATAAAGTTAAGGGAAAGAACAATAATAGAAATTATTGTATTTAATTCCTACTAAACCTATTTGCTCCATTTGACCAACAAATGAGTCTTTCCAAAAAAAGGCTCGGTGACTATGTATCAGCATATCACCAGTAGGAATATACTTTATATTCACTTCCTTATGTGAAATATCAATGTGTTTTTGTCTTGTCACAGTATCACCAATTCCTCCCACAGGAATATCACTGCATGATTATCATAATAGATAATCAATAAGGGAACCATGCCGCATGCATTATCCCTAATGACTAAACTATTTTAGCCATACAGTTTTGTACAACCGACGATAGAATTATAAATTCAATTCCTATCATTGACAAGTCCATGTTTGCCAAGATGATATGACTACACATAGTCCAAGATCACCACTATAGTAAACATGCATATAAGCTTTGAAGCAGAACTTATCTCTTGAAAGCTTATAATATAGTTTATCATACTCTTAAATACTAAGGTATTTCCTTGACTGTCAACTAATTGTCATATCCAAGATTGAGTCGGTAACTATTTATCATCTCAAATAAGATAACAAATATCTTGTCTTATATACAATAAAGTATACAGTAGACACTTATGACATTAGAAGAAGGCACATTTGCCAAGCATTATTTGAGTTTGATAACACTATTGTTGGCTCAGGTTATCTCCCTCGGCAATAAATGTATGCAATTCCCCCTCCATGTCCTACATTTCCAAAAATGAAGGACAACTAAGAGTATAGATACAAGGAAATTCTTATAAGTTCCAGCCAACAATGTAACGTGGACGTAAGGTAATGAAGTCACTTATGACTAGTTGATCTCGTTATAATGGTCATCATCTCATTACAAAAATAAAGTTGCCTTGGTTATACAAAACCTTAAGAACCATTATGTAGAAGAATTATAGAGTCCACAAATGGACCTAAATAGGCAATACACTAAGTATCCTTGCCCCTTTACAGCAAAAACTCACATTTTGTTGCATGTAAATTTTCTTCTAATTTTCCACTAAGGAAAAATAGTGCTTACATCCACTTGATATAATACGAGATCAAAAGCATCCATTGGCTCATCAGCACTTACCATAATGTTTGGAGAACCCATTTGTTCCCAAAAGCCTCACATGTTTTACCAACACTCAAATTTGTTTTGATTGCATGAAATACAACTTATGTTGTCTTAACCCATTCATTCTTAGTCTTATAAGAAAAAATCTTTCAAGTTTCCCTCTACAAAAGAGGTACACTATGAGAGCCTTTAGGTACCCTTGATCAGTACCATCGATTTAAAGTGTCGTCTCAGTTCCATACCGTGACCACTTTTCGAGGTATTAGATTTAATGAAACAAATTCATTGTAATCCAATTGCTCCCACTAGGATCAAGATTCTCTAGGGGTCATCAATACTCAACTGATTTATCCCAATTATTTACTCTTGATCACATATCTCACATAGAGATCAGTTATTTCTTATATTGACTTTTCTTAAAAAACACATCTTCCAAGAACATTTTAAAGGACATCAGGTTACCATAAACCTGATCGTTTTTAGAAGGATCACATTCTTCTCTCCATAACAACATTTTGTTGTGGAGTTTCAAGATTAGTCAACTATTTAACCAATCCTACTTCATCACATATTTATATGAATGAATCATACAAATATAATAGCCCTAGCTAAATGCTTTGATACAACTATCAAGCTGATTTTCCAGATGGTTTCTAAACCGTCAACGGCACTTACTAACCCAAGACTTATGAAAAATCGATAAGAGTGATGAAATAGTGGGCGTTATGCCTTGCCCTCACATTCAATTCGACCACATATGTCAGAATGGATTAATTGCTAATGATATTTTACTCTGTAGTGTAATTCGAAATGAATTTCTTGTCACCTTCCCCTCAAGAAAGAATTCATACATATGAAGTTCAGTCTTGAAATGAACCCATCAAGCCCGCAATGGCGAGACGGTTCATTCTTTATTGATCTGTATGATAAAAAATAGAATGACATACATTCACTTAATTATTCATATAAAATGAAGATATAAATAGGGAAAAATCTGGAACTATTTGAAACATATTCATTATCCAGAAAAACAAGATAAACATACCAAAAATATATCCATAAAGGTTAGTACATTAGAACAAATCTACTCCTACTAGATACAAGGTTTGTCATGTTCGATGAATAAAATATATATCATGTAGGTTTAGGATTTCGACCGTTACACAACCAGTCTAATTCTTAAACTTTCTCCTCAGAGTCAGTTTCCTACATGAACTCATTTTGATTCAATCGAAATTTGACAATTGTAAATAAATGATCCTGGATCATTTATTACATAATTTGTAGATACTGAATCAACTATCCAATTGATGATTGATTCAAGTAACAAACAGTACTAAACTGTTTGTATGTTAAGAAAGACATACCTTCTTAAAGGTGATGCACAAAGCACCAAAATATTTTTATTATCCACAGCTAAAACACTTAGCTTTACCTTGTTTCTACCATCTAGATAAGTAGGAATTTTTTTCCATTATCACAATTAAATTTATTTCGAGCCTTCTTTGATTTTTACCACTTTTGCCAAAAAAAAATTGTACTTATTAATTGGTACTATTACTAATATAAGTATTTTGGGCCACAAAGGTACTTCTTTGAGTAGTCCTATTGGGCACCCACAGGTGTCCCACATCTTACTCAAAATGACAAACAACATTGTCAGAAGTAGTGGGAAAAATAAAAGACAGTTGGAACATCTTTGTTCCGTATCAGTAAGTGACCATTATCACTTATTACTGTCTAAGTTTGGTTAAGGACACACCGCCAAACTTAATTTTAAAGGTAATTCAAAAGTTACAAAAACTTTGGATTCTAATAGCCACACACATAGTGTGAGAAAGAATTTCTTCCTCTTGCTCATAAGCTAGAGGTTTCTTTCTACCTTTTATAGGCTCACCCTTTATGGTTTTTAGAGAACAAAATTTCACATTAATCCAACATATTGGATTTTCTTACATTCAAAACGTTACAAATACCATCATAAAAATTTATCAACTCATGAGGTTTAATGATGATATTATTTCCTACAACAGTCAATAATAAACTATAACACATTGTATTGAAGCAAATATAATCACATAAGTCCACAGAGGATGCCACATCATATATACAAAAATAATTCATATTTTATACAATAAATAAAATAAATAGCCAACATACTTCTAAGCACAAAATCGAAAACCCATCAAAGTGCATCATCATTCATGCTTAAAAGAATAATTAACTATTGCACAATATTCAACAGTATAAAGCAATTTTTTTAACTCCCACTAGGAATAAACACTAAGTTTATTCTTAAGCGAGAAATAGATAATTAACACATAATTATCTAATTTTATTGAGAGCACTGATTTTATTCGAAAGATCAACACATTGTTGAATTCAAGAATAAAATTAGCTATCAATTTCCATTAAAGAGAACTTATTCTCTAATAGATAATTAATATATAATTATCTAGCATTATTAAGTGCACATAATTTTTATTAAAGGAGATAACACATAGTTAAGTCCAAAAATAAAATTTAGCAATTAATAATTTATTAAAGAAACTCATTCTTTAATAAAACGATTTTGAAATAAATAATTAACCTATAATTTTCTAACATTATCAAAAGCAAATATTTTTCCATTTAAGAATAACACATATTAATTCTTAAATAAAAAAAACTAGCAATGAAAAATTTATTAAAGAAACTCATTCTTTAAAGTTATTTTTCGTAAATCAGGTAATTAATAAATAATTATCTTAAATTTGATTGAAGGCACTTAATTTTATTTATCATCTAACACATAGTTAGATTAAAATAAACAAGCGATCAATCATAAATTAAAGAAACTTATTCTTTAAAATAAATTATTATTTTTCACAAACTATATAATTAACATATATTATCCAATATGATTGACTTTAATTTATTTTATTTAAAGTCTAACACATAATTAGTTTAAATAAAAAAAAGTAAACAGTCAATCATAAATTAAAGAAACTTATTCTTTAATATTATTTTATACAAATTAGATAATCAACATATAATTATCTATTGCGATTGAATGTACTTAATTTTATTTACCATCCAACACATAGTTAGACTAAAATAAAAACATACCTTCAATTATAAATTAAAGAAACATACCTTTTAATTTATTTTCTTGTATAAAATAATTATTGTGAAAAATAATATACAACCCACAAACTATACAATTTACAACCCATAAGCTTAAGAGAGCCCATAAAAATTTGCAGCCCATACAAAATGAACTAGAAAATTTTCCGGTCCAAATTGATTTGGCTCGGCCCAGACAAACAAATCGGCTCGGCCCAGTATGTGTGTACAGTGCGAGCCAAGTACGGATCTGGTTCGGGTCGGTTAGTTCAACCGTCTGCCGACACATCACAGTAGTGTTACATTCTTTTTTTTTTTTGAAATTTCGTCACACACGTGTGAAGCATATGGGGTGGAGTGAAAACCCTAGGGTTTCTTCTCTTTCTCCCCCAACATGAAAACGCCGTCGCCGCCTGCAGTAGCCTCCCACCGGAGCATCTGCACGCCTTTACCGCTCGGAGAACAAAAACCCGGCCGCCGCTCCAGGACGCGCAGGAGAAGACGACCTCCACGGAGGAGATGCCGCCTCCATCGTCTCCCAGACACAGCCGTTGAGAGCAGCGACACACGCTGTCAGAGGAGGGGAGCAGCCGCCACGAAGGTTGCCGTGTCTACTCGCCGCAGGTCGTGAGTCACCACGAGCCACAGCCTCCTCGTCATCACCGGAGGAGCCCGCTGTAGTCGCCATCGGCAGTGGAGAAGAGCGCAACAACGACAGACGCCGCCTCGCCCTCCACGCGAACCACCAGCAACGCGTCCGATTGCAGCAGCCATAGATGCCGCCGCCAGGGGACACGAGCACACAACAGGCAGAGACTTACTCTGCCGTCCTTGGTTCGATTATCGCCGACCCATCAACCTGCAAATGCATCCAAAAATGCAACACAAAGGCAAAGATAACAAACGACACACGCCACCCTCGAGTCTCGGGTTTGGGCAATTGATGGGCTGATTCAGAAAGAATCAATCAACAATTTTTTTTTTTGGTTCATGCAATTCGGGTTTGTAATTCATGGGTTCTGTGTATCGCTGTTCACAAAGAACACACAAAATTGGGTTCATGAATTCATTTTCAAAAAGAAACGTTGATTCACAAAGTGTAACGTCCCGGTTTGTCGACTGTCACTACAGACCAACACGGGACCTTTCCAACATGCTTTGTCCTCACTCGCACGTTTCCGGGGAAAACTTCCCAGGAGGTCACCCATCCTAGAATTTCTCCAAGTCAAGCACGTTTATCTTTAGAGTTCTTCTAGAATGAGCGCCGAAAAGGTAGGTGCACCTTGTTGATATAGTTAGTACCCATCAAACCGTTTAAGCTGTTCTCGATTGTGCAGTCCCATACCTGTACAACCTCGAAATCACTTCATTTGAGCTATTCTTAATTTTACAGTCCCATACCCGTATAATTATGAAATCGCCCCAACTGTGCAGCCCCATCCCTACACAGTCTCAGGATCTCTCCTATTCCGGTGTGGATTCGGTTCATTCCTGTGCCCCTCCTTCTAGAAGCCTGCCAGAAGCCGCTCCTTGTCCATGCTCATCCCGGCACCGGCGTACACTTCCCGCCCTCATAGACTCCGGGTG